>JBBMJY010000005.1:18848595-18860810 GCA_037833715.1 Toxotes lorentzi
GTGTGTGTGTGTGTGTGTGTGTGTGTGTGTGTGTGTGTGTGTGTGTGTGTGTGTGTGTGTGTGTGTGTGTGTTCCAGAAGTGGACTAATAAATTGCAGCAGATGGAGCAGGCTTTGTACCAAGTACAGTGTATGAACTGGTTCTTAGCTCGTCAGGTCCAGGGACTACTCCCCTCCGTTTGTCCACCCCCGAGCCAGTGCTTCCAGACCTGCTGTGAGAACCCAAGATCTCAGGCCAGCTCACAACACCAGAGGCCCGGATCTGGCACCGGAGTCCCCTCCACCAGCCAGATGTGAATTCACCTGGCTGCCAAGTTTGGCTGAAATTCATACAATAGTAAAATATAATTTCACCTAAAGTACAGTCACTGTGTAATAGTTGTTATTTTTCTCTCCATTTCACTCTCATGTGTCATCAGTGTTTCACTTAAAGTTGCATTAATCAAACGTTTAAAATGAAAATGACATTAGAGGAGAGTGTTTGTGGATTGCATAGAGTTAGAGAATCCAGTGGGACGGAGACTAGCCCCTGATGTGACATCAGATCCTGTTACTGGACTTAGTGACTAGCTGATTTAGCAGCTAGCTGGTGAACACTGAAGTTGAACATGTTAAACCACTGGATATTTTTTAGGAGTTTGAAACTGAAACAGAGCTAAAAAAAAAAAAAAGGGGGGGGGGGGAGAGAGAGATTGAATACTGGCCAGAGACACGACTCCAAATGAGGGTGAATTTGCCAAATTATTTCCCTGTTATGTTTTCAGTTTGCTCCACTGGCCCCAAATGCCCAATCATCAACATCACCATCATCACCTGATGACACCAATGATGCATTTCATTGGTGTCTTTTGTTAGCCCCTCCTTGCCTGGTTAACGTCCATGTCTTTCAGACTCATTTTCTGTGACAAATGTGTCTCAGAGCCCAGTCTAAGAAAACTCTTAGGATACTATCAGGTCAAACTGGACAGAGTCAGTCTGATGGCATCATCAGGGCTGCTTTTTCTAACTGAAAAAAAACTCCCCCAGAGTCACAGAGGAAATGATACAGCTCTGATCACAGGCAATATATCTTGAATTACAATGACTTTGATACCCCTGTTAGTGCACTAACTCCTTTGTTAGTGCCATGACATTCTTTTCCAACATGCATGGCAACATATACAAGTGAAAATGAGATCAATTTTCATTCAATAGTTACTGTCCCATAACAAGAAATGGAAGTTTTTTTGTAACAAATATTCACTTTTACTTGTTGAACTGAAGAAAACATGTTGTTGTTCAAAGCTCATGAATTTCAGAGCACACTTTTCTTCTGAAAGAACAGTCAAACATATCTTATAAGGTGTACACAGATGCAGCTGTGCCAACAATGATTTCGTGTTCTAATGATATGCTTTTCTGTAATATGTCTCTATTTTACTTTTCTTATTTTGAAAACAGATAAATTTAGAGTTCAAGCGCATCACCACCATACCTCTACAGTCGAGGTTTTCAAAAGGACTCTGTGTATACCTCAATGAGGAACTGGGAAATTTAGTCAAAGAGTATGGGGTGAGTATTTAAGTGTTAAGATGTTTTTTTTTCTTTTATGAAGCCACGTGTTAAGAGGTTATATTGATATTTAAATTGTTAAACTATTTTATAGTGCCTTGAGAAAGTATTCATCCTCTCTTGGATTTTTCACCTTTTGTCATGGTTCAGCCTTATGCAGCTCTTCTTTTTCAATTCAGTGTTCCTTCTGTCACGATGGAGTACTGTAGTGACTAACTGTCCAATTCAGAAGTCACAGATCATCTGCTAATTGTAGACACTTAACTGACGCTCAAATTACCATCCAGAAGTCCTTTCGGTTTGTTGCTTCTTGTTTTTATTCAGCTGACCATTCACTGATGTTCTTTGATCACAGTATTATCTTGGGCAGTAAATTTTGATAAAGTCGTATGGACAGGTGCTTTGGGTCATAAATTTTGATCCTGATGAAGGCCGTGGATTATCTCACTGTGTCTTAACAACATCTAACTCGCACACAGTTGTCCATCTGATATTTTGGTAATCGATTCATATTTCAAGGATCTTTTTTTTCAAGCAAACAGTACCAGCCATTACATTACCATCACCACTGACCTGCTGAGGAAGGTCAAAGGTCTTATTGCACCATAATGTTTTGTCTTAACTCTACATAGGTGATCACACCTTTCTGTTAATGAGATGATGGTAGATAACACTTAAAAAGATGGGCAGATTTCCCTCAGCACAAGTTTTACTGCAACATGTAAAAGAAAAAAAAAAAGTAAAGAATTATGTTGGATGCAGTTACACAGAGATTAAAGTGTTTTCCTTGATTCATATATTTAATATTACACAACAGGGGATCAAACAAGGCTCTACGCCCAAAGTGGACTTGCTTGTGAAAAATATATTTATGTAAATATTTAACCGTCAACATTTTAATGTATTCCTCGAGCGTTTAATGCCACTATAAAATCACAGCAGTAAACAAGAGTTCAAATGTGTTTACAAGTCAGTGGCACCAATAAATCAAGCAGAGGTCTGTGTGTGCACAGCCACTGTGAGCAGCTCTGATAATACACCCTCATTCACCAGCAAAGCAAACAGTGACAAATATGTGATAAAGACAAACGGCACAGTCAAAAGTACAGAGTTTATTATAATAGTCAATGGTTGCCTCATTACAAAGTTATCAAAGGGAGGAATGGAGGGTCTGTAAAACAACATTACTACTTACAAATAAAAAGAAGAAACAGAGAAATCGTTGATAAAAAGTATAACAAATTTTAGAGGATGCTCCTTAGACGTTACACCTTTTCATTTCCTCATTTCTCTTCAATCTACAGCAGGCCTTGTCTCTTCAGATCTTCATAGGTCTTCTTGTTAACCACATTTCCACTCGAGTCCTCGTACTCTTCCTGTAAAAAAAAAAAAAAACACACAAGTCATGGAATGAGCATGTACACTGTCACTGTGAAGCCTTATTTCCCTGTAAGTCGTGCTGATTCCATCAGTGTGGACTCACCTCTGTGTCTGGCTGCCAGCGCTCTGATGCCTTCTGGGACTTCAGCTTGGCCCACACTGGAACGAGAGACAAACACAAATCGCTTATTAAAAACAAACTTATTAATTAAAAAAAAAATCTTCAGAGTCCAGATGTTTGTGATTTGGTGGGCTCACAAGAGACGGCGTCCTCGATCTGAGTGACGTTGGCGAAGTGAGCTGTGTTGGGGATTCCAAGGCAGCGCATACCGTGAGCGTGCCTCCATTCCTGCAGAACACCACACAAAACACACCTCAGGTCTTCAGACTTCAACATCTCATGTCACAAGCTCTGTGAAACTATGTCTCCTGTTTCTTTAGCTGTTCTATAAACCTGAAGCTAATTACACTCTGTAAACTGTGATAAAACAAAACCATACTGCAAAGTGTCTCTGGAAGGCTTTGGGTCCTCTGTAGGTGTAGTTTCCACAGATCTCACAGTTGTAGTTGATGTTCAGCCCGTGGAGTTTATAGAGCCAGTATGGAATCGGCTGGAGGGAATAAAACAGCAGTGAGAACACAGCACACACACAAAGCTGACATGTCACATGTAAGTAAAAAATGAACAGGCCAATCAAACACACACAAATTATTATAAATTATAGTCCATATTATACAACTGTTTTCACAGGCTGTGTAGTCCCAACTTATGTGTGTAAAATCTGTGAAGTCTACTCTAACAGCTAATAAACCTTATTCCTTTAAACTTTATTCAGGACATGTTGTCATATTTTGTTCAGTCGTATCAAATCCTGACCCTGTTCTACCAAGAAACGCCCACTGACCCAGACAGCTCATGCATCTTTAAAGCCATTCTGAATGTTGGTCTTGTGTTACTACAGGATAACTGATAAATTTGTGCACAAATGCAGCCTCACCTTGCCGTCCCAGCCCAGCGGCAGGTTCTTGGGGTTGTAGATGATTTCGTTGTCTTCGTCTTCGCTCTCGCTCTCGCTCAGCTGCTCTTCCTCCTCCTCCTCGCGCTCCTCTCCGGTCCTGGCCTGCTTCCTCTGGACGTTCTCGTGAGTCAGCTGCCTCTGCTCCTTTAGCCGCAGACAACGATAGACAACGTCGGTCATATCTGAGCCCAGGCTGACCACAATTAGCAAAGAACTACGGCCCCTGAAAAGGTTGGCTCTAAGCTTTCATATGAATTCAACAGCAGATTTAACCTGCAGACAGATTCACTCACCCCGAGGGTCTCCACATATTCATATACTTGAGCCTCCAGGAAGCCAATTTCCTTGTTACGCTCTGTGTCTCTGCAGGAGTGATGGATGGAAATTGTTCTGAGTTACACGACGAAAGCTATCATGAGTCAATGTCAGCACCACACTGAGTTTTTACACCCACTTACTTTTTAGGGCCTTTGGCTTTAGGATTCTTGGCAAACAGAGAAGGGTCCAGTGATTCCAGGGATTTGCCTTTAGTGCTGAAGAGTCTCTGAGCTCTCTCCTCCAGAGTCCTGTACAACACACACACACACACACACCGCTGTAATAACTGTTTGATCAACACAAATTCAATGGCCAATTTTGATAATCAATCAATCCAATCCTATCCTCCAGCAAACATTTACTGGTTTCAGCTTCTCACTTGTGACTTGTGCTGTTTTTTTCTGTTCTGCATCAACTGAAATTTTTGGGGCCATTTTTTCACTATTTACCAACACATCATAGACTAAACAATCCAAAAATAAACAAGACTGACAGTGAAAGAAATTATTAGTTGTAGCTCAAATTTTTTTTTCACCCTAAACTAAAAGTCTAAATGTTTGTTGTTACAACTTTTTCTTCATCAACCACTTCTTTCCTTCTCTCTCTGCTACATATAAGAGCCAGGAGCAAAACACTGTCCTTTTAGTTCACCACACACGCACGCACGCACACACACACACAACACACACTGTGCTGGACTGCATTATGGAGCACTGTGTCATATAATGATGCTTGCAGCACACTGTGACTGCATCATATGGACAGAAGAAGCAGTCATGGTTCAGTAGCTGGGATGTGCTGACGTGCCTCATTGGCCTCCAGCTACAGTGCTCTGAAAAGTCATTTGCTCGCGTCCCATAGAAAAAGAACAGCAGCAAACTTTGCTCCATTTCCCAAAGTGTCAAAGAGCCAAAGCTGCCGTCACTGTTCAAATGAAGCTAAAGTTAACTCACTTTGTTCAGACAAAGATGGAGACAAACATTTACATGTAAAGGTGGTTTGTCAGTTTCCTCCACAGTGCATCACATTATGATCCTTTTTTTAAATAACCTTCTCTCTATAACCTTTTAAAACTTTAACACTGTTTGTGTGTGTGTTGTTTCTCCATTTCTCACTACTGCAGATATGCTCGTTGCAGTCGTCCTTGTTGTTGTGTGATGACACGTCTACTCACAAACTGACATCACTGCAGCCAACCTGTATTTAGACTGGCCCACTGAGCTGAGCCCAAATTTAGATTCAGGAACTCGTCCCCAAAACAGGGAGCGAACAGTCAAAACAAAAGCAGAACCTGTGACGACGGCTACAAGCTGCTTTATGTTTCTTTAAGCTCCTACAGTGAAAGATGGCTGAAAGAAAGCTAAAGGGCACTCAGGTGTGCAAGATTTACAACATAACTGCTTTAGTGTTATTTCTGCATGCAAACAATGAGCTCACCCTCCACACTTGAGTCCCAAAGCCATGAGAGCAGACTTCAATCTGTCCAGACCCAAGGAGGCCAACTCCTGCATGAAAGAAAAAAAAACATCAGCAAAGGCTTGAAAGGTCTTAGGATTAATATTCAATGATAAATCTTTAATTATGAGCACTTCAGTTTTTTACCTCCCAAGAAGAAAAGGCAGAAAGGTCGAGGTGAGCTCCAGCATGTGTCAAAGCACTACTTGTCTCTTTCTATAGTGCAAAGAACCAGATTGAGAAAAAACAAAACATCAGGTCAGAGGAGATGAATAATTAAAACCTGAACCATGGTCACATATGAAGACTCCGTCAGGAGAACTTACAGGCCAGCCCGGAAAGGTCCCGTTCTCCCACTTTTTCTCAAAGTCTGACAATACTTTGCCATACAGCTCATTCTGGTCCAGCAGAGGTTTGACTCTGTCTGTGTAGTCCTGCAGGTATTCCAGCAGCATCTCCAAATACCTGCTCAGAAAGACCCCACATCACATGTTAGTCTTACAGAACAGTTCTCCAAAACCACACATGAAGGATCAGAGATGAACAGATTGGTTCACTTACATTTGTCCTGCAGTAATGGAAATAAATGAAGCCGTGAAAGTTAATGTACTGTCAGTAATGTAATGTAATTTCTACAGGTGACGCAACTTTTGTTGATGACTTACAAACCCTCTGTCTGTACAAAGGCAGTGCGTTGCTGCACCCTGTGATGCTTTATCCTACAGGAATATAATGACCCAAAACATTAGAAGAAAAGAAGCAGACGGAGGCTTCACATGATGAAGACCAGAACAGTGTCCAGACCTAAACCACATGGAGCTGGTTTGGGTTGAACTGGACAGAAGGTGAAAGCAAAGCAGCCTGCAAGTGCAACACACCTGTGGGAACTTCTGCAGCAGAGACAAACTCTCTGAACAATGTTTGATTTCCACTGTAGAAAGAACGACACAGGTGTGTTCAGCTGCTGGATGGGTCAAATATTTAGATTTTTTGAAATTTAGTTCAACAGGAACTTTTTTAAATCTCCAAATTGTTTATTTGCTTTATGCTTATGAGACAGTGAATTATGTGATTATGTATGTAAATTTAAAATAACACTGAATTTATTTAAAATAAATAAATTCCACTGAGGTGTCAGAGGACAGTTCTGATGGGAAGCGTGATGAACCTACTTTTTGTATTCAGCATTTTTCCTGTCTTTGGGGATGTCAAACAGCTGGTCGAACGAAGACAGGTAGGTGATATACTCAAGTTTCTGTAGAAAGAGAGACAGCAGGAATATTAGTTAAAAAAAAAAGAATAAAAGGCTTAGCTTAGAAGTGAAGGATGAATTATGCAGACTTAAACGGTCATCACCTCAGCTCCCTTCAAGTTGATGTACTTCAGGTAGCAGTCATGGAGATCGAGGTAACGGCCGTATCCTTCCTCATCCGTGAACTCCACCAGGTCTGTGGAAGACACACAGATTTCACTCCATCATCCATTACATATGTGAAACCTGTCTCACAAATGTGGTTCTTGAGAACTGTGACCAAGAAAAGTTATTAGTGTTCAACCTCATGAAATTATAACAGGGTTTATATGAAATACCAAGTAACTCAGCAATTTGACCGCATCTATCTGTGATACAGAAAATGAACTGTGGCTAAAACATCACTGTGAATTTCTTCAAAGCTTCCCTGACTGTAATTCTTTTAGTGTAGTGTGTTGTAATCACATTCAATCACAGTGTGGTAAAAACATAATAATAACAATAACATAGCTTTTTGTAGTAATTTATTTACATCTTCTTCAGTTTTCCTCTAATAACTGTCTTTAGCACTGGTAGCAGAAAGTGTTATTTGTTACTATTCATATACTGATTTTATACAGTGAAGCCTTTGAATTTCATTCTGTGAGTTTCCTCACCCGATCTTATTATTAACCAGGGATCAATTACATCCCTCTAATGTTCTGATCTGGATCTGTGCATGATGTATCTGACTGGCCACACGGTTCAACCCCCTCTCATTTCATGTGAACTCTCTCACCGCTGGACTGGACCATTTTAGTTTTTTTTTTTAGCAGAGTCAGCTGATAAACACCTTTTTGCAAATTGTTTATTTATTTATTTTTGTGTCAGTGGATTCAGGCTTACTCTGAGCCTCCTCGCTGGGGTTATCTCTGGCCTTCATCAGCTCTTCAAACTCTGCAGACATGGGAATGGAAATCTACAACAAATCCAAAAAGCATTATTGTTAATATGCAACTTCAAAATGTTTAAACAGTGTAATTTGATCATTTACAGAGGTTAACTACCTCATTTGGATGCTTCCTGTGAAACTCCTTTATCTGTTTCAGTCTGTTGTAGAACTCTGCAAACTCATTTGGTCCTGAGATGGCAGCAAGTTCATCCCTCCTCATTCTGTTAAAAAAAAAAAATAATTTCTTGTTCAATGTAACAGATAAAGTGACTTATCTTAATGTACTAATCCACAATAAACACCAAAAATACAATTCCTGTGTTGATAAAAGAAATAAAAGCGAAGATGAAGTTGACAAAAACATTTTTTAAACATCTGGATATGAGATAAGTCAAGTAAAGCCACTTAAACTGGAGCAGGTTAATGACTTAGAAAAGGCTTACCCATCTTTGTCCTCATAAGAGTCTCTGAGATTTGCGCTGACTTCCATATACCTCTGTCAAAAGATGAAAAGACCATCAGTATGTCTTTGTTTCATGTGTCATATAAATAACTGACTGAAATTACACCCATAATCTTCTGTTACATGACGGAAAAGTCTCACCAGACTCTTTTCTGACCAAGGTCTCTTATCCATCCAACATATATCAGTACATTGGTGTAATATTTACTTGCAAAGTTTAACTTTAAAGCACGTCTGAACTGTCAGGGTGCTCTGTTAAATGCCGTCCACAAAGGAGGGATTTGCTATTTGAAATTTTACAGTTTTAAAATCTGGTTGCTGGTGGGTAAGACCCTTTCATAGATCACTCGCATGCCGAATAATCCAGTAGATCCTAGCCGTACATATAAGGCTTTAAAGAAAGGATGCACTCGGGTACAGAGGTATTTAACTGATAGAGTTGGAGTGGAAATTCTTTGTGACACTCTCTTCTCGTAGCTACAATGTTTATGTCTAGAAACGTTGCTTCATGAATTATATTAATAAACTAACATGTTAACTGTAGTCTATGAAAACATTAACCTCTCCAACCTATAGCCAATACGAGCATTAGCCCGCCGGTGTTCATAACAAATAAACACTCTTACTTACATCTAACATTGCTCTTGTTCGATGGTCAGAGTTAATCTGTTCCCGCAGCTGTGAGGAAGAGAAACAACATGCATTTGAAAACACTAGTTAAATTGCAGATGTTTCTTATGTTTGCAGTATTTGGTTAGCTAAAATGCTAAAGCTACTATAAAGCGGTCAGCTTACCGTAGACTTCTTGTGTAACATTTCTTTCGTTTTAGCATCCATTAGCCTCTCCTTCTCTTCGTGATAGCGACGCTGTTGCTCTAAAATAGTCTCCATTGTTTCAAAATATGGCTAACGTTAACTTTGGACAAGATAGGGCGCCTTACTAGCCAGCATAAAATGAAAGAAAGTGGCCCCCGCCGTATGGGCTACGTTAGATTTCAATGGCGCATGTTGAAGCGCTAACGTCCGTCACTGTGCTCGGCGTAGAGAAACATAGACCACATGAAATGGTTCCACAGTGGTGACTTAATCGATACAGACCATGGACAAATAAAGGCAACAGTATTTCTAAAATGTCAGTTAATTTTAAAGATGCTACAGACAATCAAATAATGTCACAATTTGTATTGGCTTAATTCAGTTATTGATATATAGTCACATACTATTTAAGGGCCTATCTACTGTATTGACTTTTCAGTACAAATTTAACAATATTAACTACCCCCTATGTTTTAGATGGACTGAAAAATGGGGTCAACATCTGGCCCTAGCCTCTCTACAACTGTAGGTCACCAAAATACAGACATCATTAAAAGCTCATTTGCTGTTAGGGCTCTGTGCATCTGAGTTCCTGGACTGTAAATCATTAACATGTAGGAAATTACCTCTGCAATATTCATGCACAATTTTTAAACAAGATGGACTGGCAGCCAACATGATATTCCTCTCTTTTCCACTTCCTTTGTAGTCTACTCTATCATCAAAGCCTGCCATAATGCTTCAGACGGCACACAGTTTGCGCGCACTCGCGTGGGAGCGCGCACGGAGGCGGTCTGATTGGTCAAGTTTCAGCAAAAAGGAAGAAACCGGAAAAGAGAAGTCTCTGCCTGAAAATAAGATATTCAGACGTTTGATTGAAAAACGTCAGCACCAGGGGGTGTGAAAATGTACAGGTTTGTGGCCAAAAAAGTTGAGTCCAAAATGTATGCTGTAGTTCTTTTCTCGACAAGAGCAAAGACTGAGCACAAACTGACAAAAATGCAGGAAAGCAGTGTAAACTGTAGATGTCAAAGTAGTAGTTTGTCACTTAACAAGTGTTGCTCCATATAGCTGACAAACTTAGCCAATATACTGGCTGTTAAGTTTGCAAATATTATGCTATTTGGTGAACTGGATCCCCATACAACAAACAGAATCAAGATAAGACAAGATGCTACAGCAGAAACAAAACGATCAGAATATGAAATTAAGAAAATTGAATTCAAGAGCTGTACACATTATGTACATTACATTAAGAGCACATAGATGATAGATAGATGGGTTTCCTGTAAAACAGAGAAACTTCGGAGAAAAATAATACTGCATATTGAATTCCTATTTCTGTCCTCTGAAATGCACTGAGTTGATTTGCATTGTTTCGGGCCCTTTCAGGCTTTTATTTTGCCATCTAAAACCGGAAACGACGCTTGTAACTACATCTACCCTGGCAGCCGCGTTCAGCACATTCTCCAGCAGTCAGTCAAAGCAACGGACAGAAAGCAGCGGACAGCCAGTGTAACGGATTACGGAATAAACAGTGGACATTATAACACATTTCTCCTGCCGCTGTGCGTCCAGCCTGCTTAGAGAGGTGAGTCGCCCGTATCCTTCTGTAAAAACCCAAGTCGACCAACAGAATAAAGGTTTATTACGTTATCTTCTAGAGGCAGGGGGCGGTGGTGGTGGTGGTGGTGGTGGTGGTGGTTGGGGAAGAGAGGGGGGCATCCATTCTGTCTTTTGTGCTGGAGCAGATTATGCAGTGGTCAGTGAGAGCTCCGATAGTGGGTAGCCTAGATATCGAATAACTGTGCTTTTCTGCTTTACCTTGTTCTTCCTATACAGATGTCTCATACCGAGGCTGTCTAGCTGTTAACTCTTCATAGATAGCTATTAAGCCATGGGACCGGGGCGATAAGTGCTCGGGGGGGGGGGGCTCCTCCCGATGCGAGCGAGCCCTTTCTGTTTGACACCGAACTGAAAAGACCGTCTCCCCGAAGTCCGTGTAAAATACCCGCAATTTTAAAGCCTACTTCAACGGCGTAAAAGACCTTTAAAAATCATTAACACCAGCCGTTTAATTCGGTGAACACCCATTGCACCAAGCTGCTCTGAAGTCCAATAAAATTTAAACTTCCGTTAAGAGCTCGCCAGGTAGTCCCACAACCTTCCCCACTGAAATACGCGAGTCGAAATTTCATTTTTATCACTTTTCGTTGGTTTTACTACAAAATACATTAATTCGGTAGTGGTTTAAACTAAAAAAAAAAGGAGGTGTTTGCCGAAAAGCAAGGCATTATGTAGCTTCCTGCTCAGTGTCTGAAGGGAATCTGACATGTTCGTCTCCTCTCTGAAGTGCAGGGGACTGTGGCTTCTCTCTGGGATGGCATTTCGTGTAAGGCCTGCACAGAAACACACAATCTGCAGTGCTTTACCGAGCCTGGTAGTTATGGTTGAAGTGTTTTGACAGTTTCACATCTAAAGGGTACATAAAACCCCCCCACATCTGCCCAATTTCTGGTGGCAAGAACTCAAGGTGATATACTGCTCTGTGTGCTACTTTTACTTTCAGTGTGTTTGTCCTCACTTGACAACTGGAAACATCATTTTACGCTTAATAATAGTAATAATAGCTTACCCTGAGAGAATTCCTTTCCCCATAGCATGCAGATGTGATAACCTTTGAAATGATGCCCCTGTGTGTTATCCTAACCCATATAATCCCCCATATCATCTCACCACCAAACGCAGCTAACTGCATCAGATAAGGTTTGTACAGTGGCTGCTTGTCAAATGTCAAAAGCCGACTCAGCTTGCCAAAGCCGCTGTCATGTTTGCTGAACAGTCTGTCCTTACTTCTGCCCAATTTGATATTCATTTCAGCACAACAGCACCCAGTAGAAATGCCCTCACGCGTGTTCAACTGTTTCATACATTTTTCATACCAGACCTGGGAATGTAAATAGAAGCGTTCACCTTGAGGTTCACACACACACACACACACACACACACACACACACACACACACACACAC
>JBBMJY010000005.1:18860910-18885086 GCA_037833715.1 Toxotes lorentzi
CACACACACACACACACACACACACACACACACACACACACACACACACACACACACACACACACACACACTAACCCCGCAAACACACAAACTCGTACTTCTGTCTTTGTGAGGAAGCTCATTGACATAATGCATTCCCCAGGCCCTTAACCCTACCCAACAGAACTAAATGACTAACCCAACCCTTACCCGAACCGTAACCTAAACCTGACTCTAACCTGAACCCTAAAACCAGGTGTTAACCCTAAACAGCCATTTGAAGCTGTGTCAGAAAGTGAGGACAAGCTAAAATGTCTTCACTTTCCCAAAATGTCCTCACTCCATAAGGTCTGTAACTCACTCCGAGCAGCGGGACCAGTAGACACACACACTCACACACACAGTGATGAGGGAATTTGATTTACTCAGCATGACCTTGTGGGTATTTTTTTTGTTTTTTTTCATTATTGAGATTCAAGGGTTATGACCAGCTGATACTCAGCTCGGGTGATTCAGAAGATAAATGGTCAAAAGTCTGTTGTCTGTATTTAACTTTTTGCACTTGTGGCTGCAGATATACATCTGAAGGGTTATTTAGCCATTCATTTAGACTCATTTACCCTTTAGAGAATGAATAACATCAGTGGAGCTACAACTAATGACTGTTCTCACCATTGGTTAATACAGATTATTTTCCCCATGTATGATTGATTTATCATTTGGACTTTAAAATGTCAGCAAATTGTGAAAAATGCTCATCACAAGTTCCCGGAGCCCACAGTGATGTTTTAAAATGTCCTGTTCTGTCCAACCAACAGTCTACTAGTTTTGAATAGCACACAGTCTACACAACTTTCACCCCACACTGAAAAAAAGAAAGCATGCATGATTTCCAAGGGCTCCATAGAATTGTACAGCTCTTATCTTGTCATGTGATTTTTAGGCTCTGGGACATTGCAGTTGGCATCTTTCACTTTATGTATTTAAAGCAGGCATTTTGGTGTCTTTATTTGAGAGAGGATAGTAGAGAGATGACGAGATGATGAGTTTTTTAAAATCATGTCAGGTCATTAACGTCACCCTTCTGTACTACAGTGGATTTGAGTGATTTGAGTGCTCCTGTATGAAACGCTGTACGTGCTTAACACCATTTGTGCATTTGCAGTGTCAGCATGTCCAGTGAGGTGCAGCCGAGGCCGGACGACAGCCCCAACACCAGTGGGGGAAGCTCCGACGCTGAGCAGAGGGAGGCGGCTCCTCCGGAGCAGTCGGGCCCCGAGCAGCGGGACCAGACCCAGCCCAAAAAGAAGGAGGCCAAAATCTCCAGCAAGACCGCTGCCAAGCTCTCCACCAGCGCCAAGAGGTAGATTTGCTGCACTGATTGCCTGTTCCCTTGTGTCCTCTGCCGCCTGCACTGCCCTGATTGCTTTGTTTAGCTGCTCAAGTGGTCATCTGCCACTTAATTGTTTTGTGTTTGGCGGGGTAAGTACTCGCTGCTGTCAGTCAAAACAGTGAGTATATAACATGGTCTTTCCCCGCTTGTGTTCACTCGATGAATCATGTAGAAAATCAACAGAAAATAATAGCAATTAAAGTTGTTGGTTAATCATTGAAGTCATTGTGCATTCACAACAGACAGCCCTACCACCACACAGTTCAACAGAGAGAACACTAAAAGTGAAAGTTTAGATATAGTTGAGAAAAAAATGTGCTCCTTGATATGTTGATAGCTGCTTGGAACTCTGTTGTGTTTACATACATCACTGCTCTGTTGGGTTTTTACCACCAACATACTGACTTGAACCCCCCACACAGCCGTTCAGATCTTAAAGGCTGCTGGAAAATGTTGTGCACCGTCGGGAGCCAACGCAATTCAACCATAAAGAGATTGCAAAGCAATACCAGACATTTTCATTTTAAACACGCCCCTGGTGTTTCTGCCCTGTTCCCTGCTGTAGAACGCCACTGTTTCAGTTCATAACCAGTTCATGGCAGGTTGGCACTGGATTTCACGGGGTGATGCAGGACACAATGTTATTATCTACACTGTGCCACTGATTGACAAATGCAGTGCCAATATGTGGTAGATGAACAGATGTGCAAGAAGCTACCAAAATTAAGAACGTATCACTCCTTGCACCCATGGTTGCTAACCTGTCAGTAAGTTAAGGGTTGAGTTGTAATAGAAAAGAACTAGTTTGTATGACATGTTATCCAACCATGTCAGAAATCTGGGGTTCCTATAGTTGTTCCAACAGGCCACACTTGATGGCAGGTACCCTTCTGTCCCAAACTTACCGGGAAAAAAATTGTACAGTATTATTTTGATAGCGCAAAACTAAATCTAAACTGTCTGCTCACATTTGCTGTCATATAGCTAAGCTAAGTGTGGCAATTACTGTCTTTTTGTGTCACAGCTCTCTCTGGGATCACTGGGACTACTTTAATGAAAGCCTCTGGATTTGCTCTCGTAAACATTCTGCTCCAGGTATTTCTCAAGAAAAAAAATCCTCCTTGGCACAAATGATACGATGCAGTGTGCGCTGATAACTTCAGCCACATCTGACTGTTTATCATAGCTATGACTTCTTATCACCAAAGATGGCTACAACATAAAAAATAAGGACCTGCAGGGTTACCATTTTATAGGAAGGTTGACAGGCATGGTTGTTCATCAGTAGTTTTCAGTGCTAGTTCATGTTATAAATCCTTGGCTGTTACACAAAGCCAAAGCCAGAGCTTTCTATTATAAAAGCTATGCTCAGATGGTACTAACTTATTTGTCGAGGCATGCAGAATGTCATAGTTTAGTGCTTGGGTTGTCTCAGGGCATTATCAAATGCAATGAGCTGTGGAACATTAGAGAAAGTAAGGGTTTGGTTAAAGCGGCCATGCAGGAGCACGATGAACTCATAGTACTATCGGAGCTTCTTCTTCCTTTGGATTCCCATGGCCTCTCTCATTGCAGCGCTCTTCCAAATAGGTCCCCAGCTTCAGCTGTCAAAAAGTGCCACCTCAGGAAATACTGCAGATAAAATTACACAGCAAGCACTCAAGCTGAGAATGACTCCATGACTGTGGAGATTGTATTTCAGGCTCCTTTGCAAATATATGTCTTTTTTTTCCCCGTCTTTGCCCAAGTGAGTCATGTGCAGTCATTGGCCCACTGAGGAGAGTTTAAAGGAAAATCCCTCCTCGGATGCTCTTCAGGGCTCAGCAGTGTGAGCATTTCACTCACATTTGTGACTGAAAATAGATGTGTGAGAGCTGTAAAATTTAGGAGCACGTGCATGTGAATAGAAAGCATTACAAAATTCATTTAGTAAAAATCTTTTCAACAGAAATGTCGATAACACAATGATGATGAGTTGTTTACTGTGCCGAATCAATGTTATCAGTTGAAAAAAAATCACATGATTCACCACTGGCTGAGCTCAAAGAGAGCCAGATGACCTGCTGCCGGACCAGTGATACCAGTGATGCCATTATTGATAAAAGCAGTTTGTATTGTTGAAGCATTTAAAACAGAATTTAAAGTCTTTGAGAGTTAATTTCAGTGAAACCAGCACACAGTCATATGTGCTAACGCTGCTTGTGTGAGTGAAGGCCTCTGTGGATTTTCTGCCTGTTGATGGTTTTGGCCTGGGACCAAATCACAGGTCATTTCTCACTAGCTGATAGAGCTGTCTGTGTGTAGTCTCGTGTCATTACTTGTAGTAGCTGCCATTTCTCACTGGAATTATGTGTGTCATGTTTGATAGTCAGAGCCCTTCACTGGCTTCAGCAAGTCGCTTTATTGCTAAGTACTTAAATTGAACACTGTGGTGTTGTGTCTCCTACTCTCCTGCTCTGTGCGTATCCTCGATTGTAAACAAGAAATCTGTCTATAAAGCTGTGTTCCAGGTACAAACATGTCTGTTGAAAAGGCTGAGTGAACTTACTATTCTGAGCAACAGAGTCTGTTAACTCACAGTTAGCAACTGAGCTACTGAGACCACCTAGCCCTAGCATGTTGCTGGCTGGGTAACATTCTAGCAGCACAGGGTTAATGGTTAGCTTGTAGTCATGACTGGACCTTCAGGATTGAATTTTTTTCTTGGCAGACATTTCCATCATCACAGCTTGTAAGAAACCATTGTCCAAGATGAAGTGGTGGTGTCATCCCACTCAGAACAGTCTTTTTTTTAAAGATTTATTTATTTTTGGCTGTCAATGCAGCCAACAACACTTTTGCATTCAGTTGTATATCAGTATCAAGTATAAGAGAATTGGTTACAAAGGAATATCTTTCCCTGATGGATCTGACAGTTTTCCAAAACATGTCGACAGAATGACAGTTCTAACCACATGCTTGTGGTTCCTGAGTTTCCTGGGAAACAGATGATAATTTGGGCTTTACAGTAACTTCCTTCTGTCTCAAAATGGGGAACCCGTAGATTCTCTTAGGAAATCTGAAGCACTTTAGCCTTGATAATTACACTTGATCGACAGACATAAGATACTGTTAAACATGTGAGTAACCCTGTCATTGTCCATAATCCCCAACGACTCTTCCAGGTATGTGTACAGTATAGTAGCATTTTAACACATCTGAGAACACTTCTCTCAGGCAGTAAGAGTTTAGTGTAATGTAAGTAAGCATCACATTACTTAGCAGTGTGACTAATGCACATCCATTCATTGCCACGTCGATGCTGAAACAATATATCACGTCAGCATCAGCTGCTTGTCGTTCTTCTCCCTCTCTCTCGCAACAGCAAATTAATTTTATGTCCCAGCTAACAAACAGCGGAGTGAACAGACTGCATAATCAATAAGAGCAGTCAATTATTTAGGTTTTTTTTTGTTGTTATGGCATTCTCGAACATTTTGAGTTATGGCAGGAAAAATGAAAACAAGATGCGAGGGGCACAGCTGAAATGAAAAATGGAAATGAAAATGGAAAGAAAGTCTCTCAAGGTCTTTCTCAGAACAGAATGTACCATGTTTGAACTCGAGTCCTCGGCGGTTTGAGATCTAAACGTTTAATTTATTTAGGCTCAAAATTCATTCTGTGTACCTGGGAAACAACATTTGAGGAAACCGTCTCATCTCAAGGTCCATTTAGTTCCTGTTCTGGGTTTTGGATTATACCTTATGATCTTCATCAGTAGGTAGAGTTTTCCAAGCCAACATGGACAACATGTCCTTGAAGTGCTCAAAAAATGGAAATTTGAACATCTACAATTCCACGACAACCTGCCTGTCGCTCCATTTTCCCCCTCACCCGTGAACAAGACCCCAGGATGGTTGAATTCCTTCACTTGGGGCAGAAACTCACTCACTCCGCTTGCTTGAACATGAAATGAGGTGGTACGCTGTGCACAGGAGAGAATAACAGCAGCATTTAATGCTGAATGGGTGATAGGAAAGTAAAACGGCTACTGGATCCTTGTAGACAAATCACTGGCATAGTAAAGTAATGAATACTTAACCAGGGAGAAATTTGACCCCTCGACAGTCTATTCATTAAACCTTTTTTATGTGCTTAGTGTGGAAAAGCTCCCAACAGCTTCCTGAATGCATGAGGGCTGAGGCAGGGCTGAGGCAGGGCCAGCAAAATTAATTTACCCAGATATATCAGACACGATTCCTTTATCCGATGTGGCCTTTTGACATCAGTATCAATTTATGCACACGTGGTTAGAAAATGGCAAATATTCAGCCGTGCATCCTGGCGTTGATCTTGTGTGACAGGACTTATTCCTGTGTTCAATCACAGGGGCTCGGGAGCTCATTAGAAAATCAATGAGGTATTCAGTGTGTACACTTACAGATTGATTTTACAGTCAGGATTTATGCAACTGTCTGTGTTTTGTGTGTGTTTGAGAGCGTGATGATAACACAGATCTTCCTCTCGTTTCAGAATCCAGAAGGAGCTGGCAGAGATAACCTTGGACCCACCACCAAATTGCAGGTAGGAGCGTGTTGATTGTGTGTTTTTAAAAGGGCGGTTTGCTCTGACACCTGAGGCACTTTTGTGTGTGTGTGCCAGTGTGTGTGTGAGCCTGTGTGAATGGATTGTGCCAGCTCAGTGAGTCACATGAATAGCATAGGTAGATTATTGTGCTGTATTTGCACTGCTGTCCGCTCCGGCCGAAGCATAATGAACGAACCCGTGTAAGACATGAATAAGAAAACATAAATATCTGTGCAATTGGCCTGATTGGCAGTGTTTACCATTAGGATCACTGTAGCAACAGTGTCAGCTCACACTCCCTAAGGGTGGGAAATGCACTCTGCTGTGGCTTGACTGGTTTACATGGTTTATTTTTCTCCCGAGTCAGAGCGTGGCGAAATGCAGAGCTGCTCCTGCCAATCAAGATCTGTTGTAATTGTGTGGGGCTTCTGCTGAGTCAGCATTTATCTTTTTCAAAATGGGAGCAGTGTAAGAGCATGAGGGGAAGGTGGAGGTGTGACGGAGCAGCTCCCACCGCGGACAGAGCAATCAGTAAGTCACTGAGGTGCCGACGTTTCCTGTAGGGAAAGCAGGGAAGCCCAGTGATGCGTGGATGCTCTCAGGCTTGTAGGCAGAGCAGCTGGGTTTAGTCACTCCAAACTGTTAAAACCCAACCCAAAAGGAAGAGATTTACCCATCCAGCATCTTCTCTTCCAGTACCGATTCTGACCAATTCAACTTCAAAGCTTTGTTCCCCCCAAATTTAAATTTACACCTCACTTCATCAGGCAGTCATATGTACTATAGGTTAACATCAGCCAGTGTAGGCATTTACTCACCATCGTTCCCTTTGGGGTTGTGCAAATTTTGATTGTATTAGACAGTTAATAAGATTGTGTTGTTATAATATGTCAGCCTTTGTACCATATCCTGACCGGATGGCAGATACACCACCGCGTTCAACCAGATCATGCGTAATATCTGTGCACGATCTGTCTTCAGTCTGTCTTCTGGTGATATATACAGACCTTACAGACAGCGCTGAGCCGCTGTCATGAACGGAAATGTTGCCGCACTCGTTGTCCTCTGTGTCCACAGGACAGCTTAGGCAGGTGTCATTTAATTTCATTACACGCTCCTGTAGCTTTTCTAACCACTTCTTTAACTAACCCGTTGAACTAACATTACATAATTCCTCTATAGGGTTTTAATTAGGCATCCACTGTTCTAACAGTTTCTCCTCCTCTAATATGACACTTAAACTCATACCACATACCTGACATGTTGATAAAGTGGCTCTGAAAACTGTGTCAGTGGCCCTAAACTCTATTCAACATGAAGGGCCTCTCCAGAGTTCTGTACTCTAGTTGCTAAAAGGTCATGATTAATAAAATGTAACTTTAGTCCCTGTTTTCCACCGTCTTTTATCGAGTTTTGTTTAGCACATAATCAGGTCTAATGTTACTCTCTGCATGCAGTGTTTCAGAAGAGCTAAAGTGGAGAAAATGTATTTTCAGAAAAACTATACAGAGTCAGGCTTTGCTAATGTCAGCTGACCCTGAGTGACACTAAAACACTTCTGGCTTCACTTTAAAATGCATTTCTTGTGAAGCACATAGAGGAGGTGATGAATTTCAGCAGATCTACACCAACAGCAGGTTTTTTTTTTGTTTGTTTTTTTATGATGACCTGTCAAGGCCTCTGGTTGACCTTGAACACTCTTTCACCATGGACCCTATGGAGATACAGTATGCAGGGGAAATGAAATCTCATGGAGCTTTCTTTAAAACTATTTTTCCATTTCTGATATATGGTCAGTCTGGTAAATACAGTCTGTCAGGTTAGCGGCCTTTCAGTGCCCCTGTCATCTCCGGCCATACGTTACCTTATATGAAAATGGTCCCAGTGGGTACTATTTAAACAGTATCAGCAGATACCCTGAGCTGAGATGATGGATATCAGGAAGAAAAATGTCACACCAGTGACTCCATAGTTAAGTGATACCCAACCTAAAACTGAAGTGGACTTGAATTTATCCAGACACCTGGATTGTCATCCATCAACAGCCAACCAGATCTGTGTTCCTCCACCTCTGTTTCAAAGGGATTTTAATACATGAACCATAACTCCACCTGGACCATGTATAAAGGACCACATGATGATTTCATTCCAAGCTTGTTTTGAATTACTCAAAGAATAAATCTCTTCAGAGAACAGCTGCATCCATTCTTTACATCGATAATAAATTCTGGAGATTTTTTTTTCATCTGTTGTAACAAATGCAGCATGGTCAGCACTTGCTGCCTCACCATGTTAACGCATCAAATGGAGCTAATATTTTGAAAGGTATTTAAAAAAAAAAAAAGCCATTTTACCTTTGAAAAGTTTGTATCTGCAGAGATAAATGGTAAAGCCTCTCACCTTTGAGAATAAAACAGTTCATCTGCCACGTTGCTTTCAGTGTAAATAAGCAGCCCCTGTCAGAGTCGGAGAGATCTCCCTGGCACCTGCAGGCTGTTTGTCGGCCTCCAAGCTCAAAGACAAGGCTAATCTGGCTGAAGCAAGCCATTATGTTTCCTGACAAAGGGCTAAACAGCAGAGGGGGAAAAAGAAATTTCATGGGCAGACTCTTGTATAGAAAATGACATTTTAGTGTTCTTCCTTGAAGAATGTCCACACTGAAAGGAGCCCTTGTGACAAATGGATTGAGCTCGGCTGCAGTCGGGAATCCTCAGTCATAAGTGAAAAATTAGGCTGGAGCTGCTGGAGCATTTTTCAGGGAAAGTCAGACATCCGAGCCACTGGAGGCGCGGTGCTGCTTGAAATGTAGATTTCTGTATTCATGTGCCCCTCGGGGTGTTTGCCTCACTCTTAACAGCTCCCGATTCCCCCACGAGGCTGTCACATCCCTGGTGTTTGATTTAGTCTACACGTTTCACCACAACAATTCCGATTCAGCCTGTTCTTTTGTGCGAAAAGCGAAGCACAATTGCACATTGTGAACATTAAAAAAAACCTTCTGCCCAGATAAATTCCCTTAAACAGAACTGTACCTCCTCGCTCACAGTGTCTGTTTGAACAAAAGGCTCCACATCTCCCCAGCCCCTTTCTTCACCTACTAATTGATCTGACAGTGTTAAATAGGCTGTGTTCGCCCAAAGACATCAGATGTGAGGGGTTATGAACGGACGCTGTGATGCAGCTCATTACCCCACAGGCTTCAGCTCTCTTTTTTTTTCTCTCTCCCGCCAGAATAAAGCACAGCTCATGATCACAGCAGCTCCAGCAAACATCCTCTCTGGCTCATTTTGTACATTCCCTTCCTCAATAGAAGGAATGGTACTGTAATCCCTCTTGGGGAAAAAAAACGAACCCACCTTTAACTTTAACTAAGACAGCCTGCCTTGTTTTTGTTTGGCTTCATTTTAAAAGGACTTAGTGGAATTTTTGGAGCCATATGAGGTAATATTTTTCTTCATTCTTTTTAATCATCTTTGTCACACTGCCAGAAAGTAATTAATTGAATGTGACAAGCACTCTGGAAGGGTATGTAAATAGCCCCCACACCAAACACATTATATTAGCCCAGTGCTTGGTCGCCTTCCTGGCTATGTGTGTGTGTGGGTGTGTGTGTTTTCCATAATTACCATATCCTTTCATGATAGTTCTGGCAGCATTTTGATAAGAATCCCCCATCGGCTGAGGGGAAACAATGTGTGGATTCCAAGGGGGAATTGGCTATGCTCTCTCTTTCTCTCTCTCTCTCTCTCACTATCATTCATGCTCGCTTGCTCTCTGTCTCCTTAATCCCAATAAGACTTTGTGTGTTCCCACTGAATATCAGTATCATCTAAGGAATGAAAGTAATAAGGCAGAAGAGAGTATCAGTGCAGACTGGGCTGAATGAGAGAAATATATATTCAACCACTACTCAGGCTTGATTGACTCAAACACAACTCTCAGCTTTCATTGTCGTCTGCCGTAAAGTGCTGGTTTACTTTCTCAAAGGAAGATGACAGATGCCAAGCTCAGCTTCACTGTGGTGATTATACATTTTCATCCAGCTGTCAAAACGTGGCAAAAAAAACAAAATGTGAATTATGTTTATGTCATCTAGGTTGATGCAAATGAGCATACTTTGTTAATTTAGTGAAATTACATGATTGAAAAACAAGTCATTAGAACTGAACTGGGGTGTTGCTGTGCGTGTTTGCTAAATTTAATGTTATTATCCAAAGCTGCAAACAAAAGAGATATATTTAGCTGCATTACTACAGTGTCAGACTCATGTATTCAGCTGACATTGGTCTTTTACTAAATAACTGAAAATAACTCAGACCAGCAATGTCACTCATTTGGTGCAGGTCCTGCCCTGACAGTAACATAAAACCAGTCTAAAAACCTGAAGTAGACTGGAAACCATCAGATGTTTGGCAGTTTTGCTTGAAAAATAACTTAACTGATTAATTGATTATTATATAAATTAAACTCTTTCCAATTCATTCTCTGCCATTAGTTATATTTTATTTTTCCAAAACTGTTTGAATCAGCAAACTGAGACTTTAAATATGGCCAATCTGTGCAGGCTGCTTTTTGCTGGATCAGCATCAGTTCTGCCTTTTTGGATGACGTGCGCAGGTTTTCCTGCAGTGTTTTATAGTGGCGGCTGTTCATCGCACCTAAAACAAAGACACCTGCTCAGCATCATGCAAAATAAATAAATTGTTATGACATGAAACATTAATCTTATGGAAAAGTTCTTTAGATGAGCTGCTTTACACTGCAAGTGGCATGTATTGAATGAGTGCGACTGTTATTTTGGCTGCAGTCTACGAACAGCAGCTACCATAAGATGAGCTGCATCAGGGTCTTATGTGTTCAGGGCATGAAAAAGTCAACAAGTATTCCTGCATATGTGCATTACTGGTTTCTGGGCGTATAATGTAAGAGCCATGTGTTGTCTACAATGTACCCTGTTCTAAACTGGTACTTGGAGGCGACAGGCTAATGCACAGAGAGTGAGAAGCGCTGATGGTGGTGGGATGGTATGTCACTAGGCAGGCCCGGAAGCAAAGAGTGCAGCATTATGTTCTGGGATGAACAGTGAGTACAACCATGCAACATGAAGAGAACAAGCAAATGAAATGTCAGTCAGCATGAATGTGAAGTGATGCAAGAGTGGCTAAGTTTAATTTCACATTACATAGCCATTACATAAATAACAGTCACTTATAAATGAGTAATCACACTCCAGTGAGCAGTGAAGGTGAGGAAACAGATTTTCCCAGTTTTGGCAATCAGAGCTTTGTATAGTTGCCAAAAACAGGCTTTTTTTCTATTGTGCTGAGGATGATGATTATCAAAGGCATGTAATGCACAAACTGTTACATGGTGAAGGCAGCATAACAAGGAAAAATCATTAACTGTGAGCCTCCGATAGGTGGTATTTTGTGTCAGTGTATTTATAATTTACCCACTTCATATAAACAAATTAAAATGTAGTATTTATTTTTGTCAGAAAGTCCCATCTGTTCAGCGCAGCACACGGGGATGTACTGCAGGTCTCTGTTTTCCTGGTCCAGATCTGTCCAGCTGGTTTCTGCATAGCTGCTTTTTTCCAAGATGAAGACCATACGACTTTTGTGTCAGCATGTCAGGAAAAAGATTTTTCATTGGCGTGGGCGAAGCATGCAGTGTTCCTAGCAATGACTCTTCTCATACGTCTCTCTCATAACTCTGTGTTTATTGAGAACCATCAGTCTCTCAGCAGCTGTTACAGTTGTGAGGACCGTAATACATCAAAGTCATAAACAGGAGTCCTACATCAATATTATCAAAGGTTTCTAGCCTGCGATTGTCTAACACTGCCACAAGACTAAATTTAAAGATGTCAGTAAAATGTACAGTATGATTTACATTGTTCACATTTTGCCCACGGTGGTCTCACATTGATTGACAGGGGAAAAATTAGTGGAGTATGTTATCGACTACAGTGCTATGCTGTCTGTCAGCTCTTTCCCAGCCATAATAAACCAATATAAATGGAGCTTTTACTAAAGAGTTGATAAATCCAAAGCCCAACAAAGTGCTGATCAATGTCACACTGTAAAAACCGCAGCTGATGTTCTTTGGCATAAATAACAATAAGAGGTTGTTATAAGAGATGAACTTAGAAACTTCATTCATTATGAACCATTTAAATGATTTAGAAACATTCTTAGCAGATTGGCATTTACTTTCTGGCCTGCATTGCACAAAGGTTCAAATTCCCCACAAATCCTTTTTCTTCTAATATGACAAAAGTCACTGGATGGAGGGGGTTTGGTGACTTCATACATGTGTCTTGAAGCTATGTCTATTTAAAATAAAGGAATTCATGCTCACTTGCAAAGTGGGCACAGCACACAGATTTGAGTTACTCTAACTTGTTGTAAGTTAACAGAAGTAAAAAAAATAGTTGGATAAAGTTACAGCCTAAACTTAAGAAATTAAGTTAAATAGCCTAATTCCAAATTATTATGAAGTGCGTTGTCTTGAGATTCTCAACTTTTTCTTTTTTTATAGTGCAGAACCAACAGAAAAAATATTTTATCCGCAGACTGAGACGTGCTCTGCCAAACAACTTTCAAATGATTTTTAAAGTTATGTGTTAAATAAAACACAGCCCAAAATCCTGTCAGAAGCTCCTGTCAGGAACATACGTCCCATCATAAAAACATCCCCAGATCTCACACTATGGTGCCACCGATCGAATCATTTCTCAGATTCATATACACAGAATCTGTCAAAATCATTAACTGCTCATTATAATTGTTCTTCTGTGTGTAAGTTAATATGAGCACATCCCTGTCTCATATTTGTTGACAGTGATGTTACATCTCAGGACTTTCTGTCACCATTAAAAATGAGTACACTTTTTTTAAAATTAGAACCCCTGATGAAGGACACACAGGATGAAAGTGTACTGAAGAATGTGAGAGAGTATTTAGTTTTGTTTTTTTTTCTTCATTTAATGATTAAATTAGTAATCTAGCTCCTTGTGGAACAAAGAGGTGTTTAAATACTTTAAGTCTTTTGCATTTCTAGTCTAGAAATATAAGAAGATGTGTTTTCCAATTCTTTTCAAGAGGTTCTTTGTCAGATACTTGACAGAGCTGCAGCTTCTTTTCTGCGGTCCTGTCCCTGTCATGTCGGAGCAAGGCTGAGGCGAGTGTGTGAAGTGGTCTGGCCTGTAGTTCAGGTCTGCAGTCCAGACCTGCAGCATCCCAGCAAGATGCTGTAGCTGTAATTTTGTCTTGTCAGATAAAAGGGAGGAGGTCCAGTCTGTTATTAAGAAACATCCCGCAGTGAAACAGCCACCTAGCGGGCAGGCCTGCTGTTCAGCCAGCAGCTCACCACTCAGACTAAAAGTTGCATTTGTTGAAGGACGATACAGCCTAAATGCAATCCCAACAGCAAATAAGATATGTTTAAAATGATTCAATCTAAACAGCATACTCTTGCTACGGTGCAGCATGCTGTGGCACGGGTAATGATGACTGTGTAGTTGAGTGTTTTTGGTTCATAGGGAACAGTGCTGAGTCTGTGGTTTGCTGCTGAGAAATACCACAAATGCAGCTACTATGTGAGCGCCCTGGTGATGGGGGTGGATTAAAATAACAACAAGCTGTTTCATGATAACAGCGCAGTCTGAAATGATGAAATAAGACCGCTGTTTTACTCTGCTTTGTTGCCGCAGATCTTTATCAATTCATAATGCACACGTCAGACTTAAAATAGCAGAGATATTTCCGTCTTGCTGCCACGTTATCGGAGGTGCCTTCCTCATTTGAGCTCAAGGTTACGGCTCCGGAGACATCTTCAGCGTAACTGTCAAGGACACTCGACATGCTCGTCACCCTGTGTAATGTTAGAAAGCAGTCCTGCTGTGGTTAGTAGTTACTGTTTACTTTGAAACCACACAGTTGACAAAGTGTGTTTCACTTGCTGTCTGGACCTGTCAGAGAAAAAATATTTGACTGCTGAGCCGTATGTTTTTTTATTTTTCTCAAGAAAAACTGTCATTCTCATTACATTAAAGGCTTCTGCAACTTAAACTATATGGCCAAAAGTATGTGGATACTTACATTCAATGGTATTTAAAAAAAAAAAAAAAAGGAAAGTGTCATTCTAACTCTATGTCACTAGTTTGGGTTTAGTCCTTTCCTGTTTCAGCTTGACAGCACCCATGTGCACATGACATGATTTTTCCAGTTTGGTGTGGAGGAATTTTACTGGCCTGCACAGATCCCTGACCTCGGCCCCCTCCACCACCTTTTGGATTAACTGGAATGCCAAGTCTTTATCACTTAACATCAGTGTTGAAGCTCACTAATGCTCTTGTGGCTGGATGTGAGCAAATCCCTGCAGCCAGGTTCCAACATCTGGTGGAAAGACTGAACCAGAAGAGAGGAAGAGGAGGAGGAGGAGGAGCTGATTAATATCCATAGTTTTCAAATGACATGTTAACAGTCACATGTGGGTCAGGTGTCATTTTGTAGTGTAGTACAGACTAAGATCATCTTGTGTATAAACTAAACAGGCACCCAAAGGAAAAAGACATCTGATACAGCCTCCTCTTTATATAAAAAAAATATAAAGAATATTTTGTCTCATCTACACCTATTAATGACATTGTTGCTATGAATTGATCAGTTTTCAGAAAGCTACCAAAAAATGGTGTGTTTTGTTGTAGAATGCTTTCAGCGTTTCCAGCTGACTGACGTTAGAAATAAGGAAATCAGTTTTTAAGGCCACACTGATTAATGTTGCCAACTTGTTGCTGCAACCTGAAAATGAGCTTACAACAGGAGACATGAAATGCTGGTGAAATAGATCTCACCTGTTGAAATAACAGGTGTAGCCTTCTTTCTTTGCATCGCTTATTTTTGTTGAGCTATTTGCTGGAGAAGGCCGGAGGAGACAGATGATTTCTCCCGAGAAGGGTCACCACTCTGTTGTACTTGTTGAACAACAAAAGCACATCTCTGCACTCATGGTTGTAGAGATGTGTTAAAGAGTTGTTTCTTTCTCCTCAGCTGTGTACAGATAACCAGCAACCAACCACAGAGCAAAACACAGCAGCAAAAGGATTCAATATAAATGTTCAGTGTATCAGAGAATGCATACTAATTAGCTGCAGCTGATATAATCTGCTGTTGATCTGTCATTTGAACTGTCATTCAATAAAACATTTGTTACCAGTGCAACTTAATGAATCTGGGTCATTTTGCCAAACTGGAAGTTTCCACATTGGATCCAGCTATTGGAACCTGTCCCTAAATCTCAGTAACTGGCTGATAGGAAAGCATGCAGTGTTGTTAACCACAAAAACCTGGATTGAACAAGTCACAGTTCAGTCAGTGTTGCTTCAGCAGAGCAGAAAGTTAAAGGAAGTGAACTGAGGGAATAGGCTTAATTCTCATGACCCTCGTCTTGGCCACAAAATGGTTTTGTAAAACAGAGCATGTGATTTTACTGTAAACTTCTAAAAAGGCTTTAAGATAAACTGCAGCTTCAACTGTTTGAAACTGAAGAAGCCTCTACTGAGGCTATCTGGATTTTAGTTATAGTTCAGACTTAAATTCAGACAGCAGATCTGCAAACAGAAGTGGGCGATTCATTCCAGTAACTCTAACAGGGACTATGTGGTTGTCTCTCTAATGGAACATTTACTACAGTAAGTGGCTGCTTAGGGCCAATTTGTTCTCCTGTAAAAGATTTGAACAAGCTGTAGAAATTCCGATCTGTCAAATCAATTCAGAGTTGTGAGGCAATGTCTGCAACATGGCTGGAATCCCGGGGGACAACAAAAGAGTCTTGAAAAATCATTTTCCTTGAAATTAAAGGACTGAGGAGGCTTTCTTTTTTATTTTCACACCTTGTACATGTTATCAGCTTCACACTTGGAAATAGGTGATTATAGCCTCTCTCCTGTGCACCCTTCTCTTTTGATTTATACTTTATGTACATTGTATTTTCCCTGTTTCTTTACATTCGTTTAAGGTTTCCATGGTTGAAGTGGCGTGCAGCTGAATGCACGTTGTTTTTTTTTCCGTGCAGTGAGGCAGGCAGACCTACACTTGTGTTCAGTGTAATGTTTCATGTTCTATCTCAGAGTTGATAGAAGTATCACAACTAGTTTGGTATCAGTTTCTCAAGGGACGTTGTCCTGTTCCTAACACAGAACAATAACATTTGATTATTTCAAGGAACATACCAGTGTTTGTTATTTATTAGTAAATCTTGCTCACTTAGTGCCATTAGTTTCCATCCTGTTCTGACCAGTATGCACATTGAGTTCAAACTGAGTTTATTGACAGTCGAACTGTATCTAATCTATAATCTGTCACAAGTTTTATTCTTGTAACAGTTACACTATTGTTATGTGGTGATCCCTGACTGTCTAAATAACCAGGCTCCTCAGGGTCTTAAGATTTCTGGTTCAGTAGTGTGGGGAGGGTCTGTGGGGAACTGGAATGTGCTCTTTAATAAATCCTCAGCTGAACATATGTTAGGTGTATCAACATGTGGAACTCTTTACCCACAGTACAACAGTATCATGACTGGGATCAAGTTGAAACAGTTTTAAAGAGCAAACATTCATGTAGTCAGGAATGATCTGGCGCTTGTCACTCATTGTCTGAGCTGTGTGTAATTTAAAGGCCGATGCAGGGACAGGCATTGCAAACTAGCTCAGGATATAAATGCTGTGGTATGTTCTGTTAGCTCATCCTATATTCTTCTTCCTGTACCAATAAACATTAAATGAATGAAAAATACATTGTAAGGTGAAGAGCCGTCAGTCTGGTGTGTTAAGGTGCTAATGGTGCTACAGGTTCAGTTCATAGTGTTACAGGTCTTCCCCCAGGAAACTGGTTAGTGGTGGAGGTCAGAGCAGCTCCACCAGTCACCCCCAGTGTCTTTTGATGTTCTATAAAATATTTTACAGTGACGTTTAGAGGTGATCAGATCAGTTGCTTAATCGTTAAGGGAATATCTTTGAGTTCTGACTGGACACAGTAAGACACCTGATGCCATCACCTGGGGTTAACATTTGACATGACATTTGACATTTTATGGACCAAACACTGAATTGATGAATCAAGAAACTAAGATATTTTTCTCCTGTTTCTGCTCCTCCATCCTCATTCATCTAATCCCTACTCTTGACTGCAATTTGCTACAGCTGACTAAGCCTGTCTCTGCAGTGGTGTGTGTGTGTGTGTGTGTGTGTGTGTGTATGTGTATGAATGAGGTCATCACTGTGTTTATCAGCTATGCACATCATGTCTTAGTGTTGGATGAATGATTAGCCCCTCATTAGATATGCTGTCCTGCTCTGTAGAGGAAGGACTGCAGTATCCTCTATCCTCCTACAGTGCAGCTCAGTCTCTGACAGAAAGGCAAACAGGCAGTTACACAACACACACTCTCTCTATTCACACACACACATACACAAACACTGTTCAAAGAGAATCACAGTTACACTTATACATAAATGTACCACTTTCTCCTCTGTGCTTCAGGAAGCTTCATTCATGTCAGACACACAGAAACACACCTTCACTTCCTGAGTGTTACCCATTAGATGTAGGCTGATACATACAGCAATAATTGGCCTTTTACTAAACCTCTTATTAAAGGGTCTCTTGCAGACATGTCATCCACCTCTGATATGATGGATTCTCACTGTCTCCAGCTACATACATCCATTTGATGTAAGCTAATGTTTCTTTGATGTTAATTCTTATTTAAAGGGTAAAAAGGCTTTTCTGCTTTCATCAGTCAGGGTCTAAGGGGACAGCTGCAGTGTCTCAGGATGGTGTTAAATGCTGTTCTGAGGCATTTATAGCCTGCAATAACACAGCTACCCAGCAGGCTAAGAGTACAATACTTAAATACAAAGTTAAAAATTATGATTTGTGGCATCTCTCATTTTGACCAGTATTACATGTAGCTCAATGTCAAGCTGTTTATTTATTTGACATATTTGCTTTTTAAGGAAAGTTAGTTAAAGAAGTTGAAGTTTTCTAAATGTTTGTTACTGTTCAAAACCCCCTGAAAAGACCAAGGCTGAGTAATTTCCTAAAACAGCTGGGCACTTCAGTTTTTTAAACAAATGTTACTTGAACATGAGTAAATAGTTGGGGAACTATTTCCAGCAGCTGATTAATAGCCTGCTGTAATTAAATCTTTCTTTTCTGATTAGAGAAACCTGATTTCTCCAGTTAGATTCCCCAGGTTTCCTGGGCACACAAGAGTCAACAAAACAGAATGCACCCCTGTTCAACCTCACTGAAATATTAGTGATTCAAAATCATCATCTTAAAATAACTGTCTTATTGTGACATAGCATCATGTAAAAATAGCATCAGTCAGCAACTGAACATAAGCTGAAACACAGTTGCAGCAGTGAGGCACAGGAAGAGCCATACTGCCAATAGTAGGAGGTAGAGTGGGTGTCTTCACCACACGCCACACACAATTCACTATTTACACAAGCCTGCACTGAAAGCGAGACACAAGTGCTTCAGACCTGGCACAAGGATTATCTGTGGAAACTGGTGTTTCAGTGACTGATCAGACAGTGTCAGACAGGCAGCGTCCAAGACAAAAGCCATTACTTACAAAATGGCCTGAAACTGCAGCATTAAACTTTACCAAGAACATGGAAAGAGGCCTAATGAATGTTGGCAGCACAAGTTTCGGTCAGATGTAACCAAAATAAATTAGTTTGGATCAGATGGAGGGGGTATGTAAACAGAATAGCAGAGCCAAAACAGAGAGAAACTCCAGGAGTTATTGTGATAAGCACTTGTCCAGCGAGCAGGCATGTAAAGAGCTAACTGTGCCAGGTACACCAAGTAAACCTGTAATTACTGGTCACTCACTGTGTGACCAAGACTCTAGAGACACATATTTCTCAAAGATGCTTGGGTTAATTTAATTGTGCCATTTTCTGGTGTGACCAGTCTCTAATTCTTGAAAATATGTTAACCTAACCTATTAATTGAAACAGATAAATAGATCACTTTATGAGAAATAAACAGTGCAGTGGGAGCTGATGTTATATGTGGCTTTGGTCCCCAGCTGCTCGAGTAAAACCTTTTCTCCTGCCACCAGAAGAAGTGTGAATATGTGCAGATGCATTAACATCAAGCAGGATGCTGCTGCAGAAGAGAGCTCAGACAGCTGCTGAGCGTAGAAGAACTAAGATTTCAAGAGCCTCTGCACTGTCACATCTCCACCTGAGCCATCGTGCTGCAAACTTTAATGTGACTAATTGAATATCAGATCCTCTGGTCTGTAGAGGAGCGGCTGAGCTGTGTGTGAGTTGGCTGGTGAGTAGCCAGAGTCCCCTGTCATCACAGAGATAAAACAGACAGAAACAGTCCGGGGCGTCTCTTTATCGGCCTGCGTTGTTGCAGCTTAACTCAACCAACCAGTTGCGAGAGGGGGAAGATAAGGTGAAGCTGTGCTGCTCTGACAACAGTCATCATGCATACCTGAGACTGATACTGCTGCAGAAATGTGTGGCCTCAGGAAAGCCTGGTAGACTCACTGCACGGTCTGTAGTGTTGTTGACAAGTTTGTTCTTCTTTCTTTTCAGGCCAAGACTCAGTTATTGATGCTTTAGAAATAAATGCATTACTAATTTTCAGGTTCCAGTGGCAGTTTGTTGTCACTAACCTTTTTTTCAGTGTCTGTCTTGGTAATTAATATCATTTTTGTTAAACATGCAAAGCTATACTTAATCACATTTCCTCATCTTTGTACATCTTTGCATGATGAATCTTTTTATTAAGCTTCTTTCCTGTTGTTTGGTATAAACAGTGATAGACAGACTAAAGAGAAAACAGGCTAAATTAGAACAGCTCATGTCCCATGTAACTTCCACATTTATCTGCTGTGTCTCTGTTTATTTATTCATGTAATTTTCAGTAAGATCAGTTGGTGCTGATAATGTCATTGAGGCAGTTAAAGGTGCTTTGAAGCTTGCTCTGAGTAAAGTGGTGCCACACACACTGACATGTTGTCATAAAGTGTCTATAATGTATTCTCATTTTTTGGCAGCCTTCTTGGCATCACTTTTTTACCTGTACTTCTGATATGATGTTAAAGGGGTTTATTAGTATTGTGTTTGTGTTTGTATAAAGTTGGCAGACTCACATGAGACAGATTAAAAAAGAGTTGGATCCACCTAGTATGAACATGTTATGTGTATCTGGATGTGTTGTCTGGAAAATGGCATTTGATCAGAAGTTTTCTTGTTGCTCCCATTCTGTTTGGCAGAGCTAGTCCAGGGGAACCTCCTGGGCTTTTTGCTAAACTAGCTTGAGCTACCAAGAAGAGGCAGATTTAAGTGACCTTTGACTTCTTGGGTGTTTTTTTGTTTGTTTGTTTTTTTTAATGACCAAACTGCACAGGTTGCATTTATGTCTATCTGCAGATGTGGTTTGGTTAATCCAGTAGATTTAGCAGGGTGTATTGCTTACACTTAAACTTGCATTAGCATGCTTTTTTCCTTATCAGTATACAGAAAGGCTTTGTGTTCAATTTTTGCAGTCTCCTAGCCTAAACTGAGATTACTCAGGTTATGTCACTTGTCTGCCCCAGAGCCACAGAAGACATTATGCAGCTGTTTTCATAGGCTGAGTAGTTCTCAAAGTGAGTATTAGACTGTGACGTTCAAAAACAGCGAGGTTCCCTTTCAACAAGACAAAACAACCCAAACAGAAATCTTACAGACTTTTCTCCACTTTCTGATCGATCAGTTCTGATGCCCTGTCAGGTGGTGTTTTCTGTTTGGTTTTGAATTGAGTTAAAATGAATGAGCCTGAGACGCGTGCCAAAACTAATTTCATCTGTGAAACACTCACCATTGATAAGAGACTTAAAAGCGAGAGTTTCGAATGTTGCTTTTGAATCTAGACTAAATGTTTCTTTAAAATCTTAAGCAGTAGGTTTTGGACTCTCCCCATGAATCTGTGTTCTTTAACTGGTTCTGGGTCTGTTGGTCTGCTCCCATGGAGCTCCCACAGATCCCACTTGGTTTTCTCTGTTTATTTTCCATTTCTCATATCCAGCCAATGCTTCTCTAAACTGCAGTGTTACTGAATCAATAGTGCAGTGAGAGCCAGGCTGCACCCACACACTCTACTGTAGCATACACTTCACAGCCGCCCTAAAATCAGACCATAATGTGTTTCAGTCAGCAGACAACGCCACGCCAGGCGTGGGAATGATGTATTTTTTTTATAACTCATGGATTATCCAAATCATCCCTTCTCTTTGCCTCTCAGGCAGCTCTGATCCCTCTCTGCTGCTTATCTGAAAGGTATCTGTGGCTCATATCATCAACCACCAAAGAGTATTTTCATTCACTCAGCCGCCTCAGCTGTCTTCACTGCGCACACGTCCGCCCTTGATAAGAATAATTAACAGCTCAGTGCAAAGATAGTTGGAGTTTCAAGGTAGCTCTACTGCAGCGAGCTGACTGTAGGTCACCTGCATGCCAGATGCAGCACTATGAAGCCTGTGGGAGCCATTCACGCTGCTCGCCTTCCCATTCTGATACCAGTCGCTGCACTGGCAAGTCCCTGAGCTACCATTAATCAGAGAGTGTGTCTCGTAGGAGGCCACAGGGGGGAAGTGGCAAATTCCCCATACCTCGCAGGATCATCCTCCGCACAGTAAATCTCTGGTTAATTGTCTCCATGCATGCCTCAGTTGGTTTTCCAGCTGATGTGGCTGCACTGGCTGTTGAATTCTTAATGTGCCCTTTTGTGGTCCGCTTTCAACTGCTATAACCTTCAATCCTCGGTCCTTAATGAGGGGTGTCTCCCATTTTAGTTTCAAGGCAGTTCAACAGGGGAAAAAAAGCATTAACGCTGTTTTAAAAAGAGCTAATGGATCAGAGTAAATCCTCGCTGGGTGGATTCTTCGTTCTTTTTCTGAGTCTCAGCGGTGCTGTGTGGATAAGTAACCCTCCTCCTGCAGGGGTGATGGGTTAGCTCATACCCAAGGGCTCGTATGTGGGTAAACAGTGAAATCTTGGCAACAAGACAAATAGTTCCAATGCAGAGCAACGCTACGGTGAGATTCCATTACTGTTTTGGCAGGCAGCTTTGCATAGACAGGCCGAGTTCCTGGCCTTAGCAGCCACCACACACACTGAGGATCAGCTTCCTGCCAGGGCTTTTGATTTCATTCAGGTGATGAATCCCCAGCAGCTGGCCGTGGGGGCGCGGCATACCAGAATCTTGTATCTGAGGCACCCAGACCGAAGACGGTGGTCCCATGAAATCCAAATTGAGATGCTGATGTTTTAACATAAATCCTTTCGATATTGCTTTGATCATGAGCTCAATAAATTCAGCATATTAATTTTCGTGTATTATGTGTAGAAAGTAATGAAAAGTCAGTGCACATTGAAAGCTTTTCTGCAAGTTCAAGTACAATTGCTGTTCATTCAATTTATGTTCAAGTGAAAACCCAGGACTTGTCAAGGCACTGACAACACTAATGCATGCCATCAATGAGAAAGCATTGGCATGGATGTGGATTAGAGCTAATGGACTCTACTAGCTTCAATATTTAACCTAAATTTATACCATGTAGGTTGGCTGAGCATGCATTCTCTTTATTATGAGACCTTGTGGTGTTATAGATGTGATAATAGCTGTTGTAACACTTAAGCCGTGCTATTATGACTCCTGTTTCTGCTTCATATCTGTTCCATTTGCACATATTTATCCAGGAGAAAGGTGTTTGTCATTTAACTAACAAGTTAGTTTAACTGAGACTTTCAAACTCCTTTCTGAGGTGCACTTCATTGATAAATCTGTTGGCAACTGTAGGAGTCACAATCAGTAACACTTGAGTTTGGATTGAACGTCATCACTTTAAGCACGAAGGCCACAGAAGCATAGCATTAAATTCACAGACATAGTTAATACGTTTTTTCCCACCCACTGAAAGTCATTGTAAAACATATATCATTTTTTATCCACATAGAAAATGGAGCCAAATTTGAATTCATTCTAGCAAATTTGCATGTCATTTCAAATTTGTTTGAAATTGATTTTGGAAAAATGTGACAGCTCTAAACAGCGGTGGATGGAAATTCACTTTAAATTTGCACTGCGTTTGGATGGAAACTTACCAATTTAAAACGACTGAGGTACTCCAAGTATCTCAGAAACCACTGTTGGATGAGGACTGGTGAGGAGCATGGGCTATTGTCTCTAACACTCAGAATGGCAATTAATTAAGGTCCCTTCAAAATAAGTTTTGAGCTCCATCACAGATGCAGCCTCTGAGAGAACTGAGAGCACTGCTGCTGCCTCTTGAATGTCAGCTGCCAAATATTGTGCTAGAATTGTGGCTCTTCCTGAAGTGTTCTTGTTTGAATAGAGCCATTAGAGAGAGAGAGACATTTATCTAAGGGAGACCTGTGTTTGAAAGCCCAAAAGCTATTACTTTCACACACAGATGAAGCCAACAATGTTACAAATTGCCTGTCTGAAAAGAGCTGTATACTCAGATTTCTATATCTGGGTAGGAAATTGACCCCAGAACACGGTGTGTTCCTGTTACACGTCATTCAAACTGCACATACATGTGCAGGATGGTAACAGAGAAACAGGAGGATGAAGGGCAGAGTGAATTAAAGAAAGACCAAATGTTTCTGGGTGTGAGTGATTGCAGTCTCTAGGAGCGCATCCCAGTAGAAGAGTGACGTAAAATCAATAGTCAGAGTGCAGCCTAATCAATGCTGCCATGATGACTGTGGGGAGGGCACTGAGGTATTGTTTTATTTGGTTAGGCTGGGAGGTCACCATGTGTTTCCTTTGATACGCCAACTCCTTCGCTTTTCACAATAACCTCATCATAGTGTGTTTTATAAAGTGCTGCAATTTTGACAGCATTGTGCTTTCTCACCCAGGCCATTCAAGGTGTTTCTTTTTCACAGTAACTTGGCAATTTTCCTCAGTCAATTAATTTTGTCCCCTGCTGAGAATGTGTTAATTTCTGTGAGAGTGGCCTGCCATCAGCTTTGCATACCATAATGAGAGAACTCCTAACAAGTAGCTCAGGACATTCACTCACAATAAGTGAGCTGAGTTGGCAGGTCTGTGTGACCTTGGTGTGTGTGTGTGTGTGTGTGTGTGTGTGTGTGTGTGTGTGTGTGTGTGTGTGTGTGTGTGTGTGTGTG
>JBBMJY010000005.1:18885186-18902280 GCA_037833715.1 Toxotes lorentzi
TGTGTGTGTGTGTGTGTGTGTGTGTGTGTGTGTGTGTGTGTGTGTGTGTGTGTGTGTGTGTGTGTGTGTGTTTGTGCCTCTTGAGGACGATATAAAGGCAGAGCCAGGCCACGTAGAGAGGCCAGAGGGAGGAACTGATATATTATTGAAACGTTACATGACTTTATCCAAGACTCTGTGTCGTGTAGAGAATAACAGCTACACTTCACTTGAAGTGGTGCTTACAAGGCATCAGAAGTATACTGAAATCAGAGGACAGTATAAAGCACAGAATCTGACACATAATAGTGAAAGTGGGGTGGGGGAGTTGAAATGTCTCAGGTCACTTTCACACCTAATCGTTTTCATAGTGTCATAGTTCGGCTCATCAGCTCCCCTCTAAACTCTTCTTATACGCAGAATTTCCACATGATAGATAATTTACGTCATCCTTCTTCTTGCACAGTGTCACTGTTTGTAACAATAAGACTGTTCATTTCTTTATTCTTCAACTGGCAGTACTACAGTAATTTGAGGTCGCACACTTAAGCTCACGTTTTAACTGCATACCCAGTGCTTATGTGCCAATTGCCAATTGACATTTCAACTGCTCACAGTGTACACACTTCAGCTGTCTTCAACGCTGATTTCAGAGAAAGTGTCAACAGTTTTTACCACCACTCAATCATCACCTGTCATCTGCAGTCTTTAACTTTAGCTGACAGTTTAACTACTTTCAAATTTCACACTACAGCTGACGTTTCACCTGCTGTCACTGCTTACTTAATGTACCGATATTTCAGCTGCTTACAATGCGCACACATGTACTGTCTCACACACACACACACACAACTGTCTCCAGCTCCTCTGCTTCAAAGTGTCCGCTTCATTTTTACCAGCTATTGTAAACATCACCTGACCGTTCAAGTGCAATCATCTTTTACTCTTCAACTAAAAGTTCAGCTACTTTCAGAGTTGTGTTTCATTACCTTGCTCATCAACTGAAACTGCAGTCACCTTCACTTGTTACGCTTCTTGTTGCACTTCAGCTGCTTTCATTTTTGACTGTTCAGCTGCTTTCAGCGCTTATACTTCAACTGAAGTAGGAAAAAGCACAACACAACTTTTTAAACCCCTTGTCACTATCTGGTTGGTAAAACCAGAAAGTGCATAATAATGTAATTTTCTTCTAAAGATGGCTTCCTATGCAGGTCTTACAATTGATACATGAATGCAGAGAGAGTAATAGTCGTTTGGCTTATAAACTGACGCTAAAATTACATATCTGTTATTACACAGTCCTGTGAATGGTTCACACCAGTTTGGTCCAAGACCCTCCTTGTCATGCTTTTCTCGGTGCAGTTTAGTGGTCCGTACAAGTTTGATCGACAATTTTCACAACATCCAAAATGAGTCGAACCAAGCTAGCCCCCGAATTTAGGTTAGTTTAAATGCACAAGATGACTCATGAAAATCATGTTTTTGGATTCGAAACAACATCTACTCAAGGTCCCCGTACTTGTTTATTCTGGAGCTCTCAGATCACCTTGGTCACAGAGGCTCACATAGGAGCCAGCGTGTACACCCCCCAGATCTCATCAACGTGTTAACTGGACCTGTGTGTGAAACAAGATGTTTTGTTGATTCAGCTCCTGAAAGGACGCAGCTTGCAAATGGAGATGAAAACAAACATGGACATTCTACATTTAAGTATAAAAGAAAATTTCATGTAAGTTTGTTTTAGTGATACTCACTTACATGCAGAACTCAACCGCATATCATAGCTTCAAAGAAGTGTAAGAACAATCAAACACAGAGTAACTATGCAGCGGTGTCATACAGTGTGAAATTTCTAACTTTAACATTAGTTACAGGGAAATTTGAGGGGAAATTCCAAGTTCAAGAGGTTGATATGGCATCAGCGTCATGTGGAGCCTGACTTAACGAGGTTATAAAGACCACCCTGTTCTTTATTTTAATTGGTCACACCGTTTGTTTGCTTTCACCATTTATTTGGAACGTGGACATTTTTAAGGTTCACTCATCCATTTTCTTGGCTGGAATGCAACAGCGTGGACAGCCTTTTCAACGTGAATGTCTATAGCTGACTGACTGAATGGCTGTGTGAGGAAGTTACATGATTGGTCAGCCAAAAACAGCGTGACTGACTGATAACGTTACACCACTGGTAGGCTGGGCATGTATTGGACTTTCCCCATGGTTGTCACATTTTCAAAATGACTTAGTATAACCACTTTCCGCCACATCAGAGGGAGGTTTTACAGTCAGTGTTGCCAACTTCGAGTCTGTCTTGATAGATTTATCAACTTTTCAGAACCCCTTTTTTTTTCTCAAATAAGAACCTACATCTACAACAAATCAAATATTGAACCTTAGCTACTTTCCACAGAGGAAACTGGTATTGCCCTGAGAGTACGAGATCAGGCATTCCCTCTGCAGGCCCCCCTCTCTGATCTCATTCAGTTGACCACGCGTGCAGAGCAGCAGCTTGGAAAATTCCTATAAATAAGCTCTTTAAGGTCATAATCAATATGATCATCATTACTAACTGAGAGTACACAAACAGAATGTGATCCCAGCAGAAGATGTAGTAGAATAGCCTATAGTTACATTTTAATAATTCAATACTGCTGATATTTAAAATAGGCTGTACATTAAAAGTTATTTGCTGGTAAGTCCTGTCGTTCCACATGAAAAATAATGGCTCTCACTCACACACTTGGAATTGTTCAAGGTTTCATGAGTCACGTGTCCTGCTATGTTTTTGACCCCTCACTGTCGTCACTCCCCTGAGACTCAGATGTTTACTAGAGACCTTGCGTTATGGACTTGTGGGATGAAGTTTAAACGGTGGGTATTTGCCAGGTGCAGTTACAGAGGGTCCATGGAAAGATGCCACAGGGCTGCGTTAGGAGAGGTGTAGGATTTTTGGACTAACAGTCAGCATTTCTCAGCTGCTTCAATTTTGACCAAAATGTGTCTCTTGTTAGTCCTCCAACTTTATGGAAGTGCAATACTAAATTCACACTTGTAGAGGCTGTGCTTTGTGGGGCAAAAATATGATTAATGGTACAATATTAAAGAAACAGAATTTTTTATGATTATATTTTAAGAGGAGAGTCTTTTTACTGGCCCTGTGTGGGTGATCAAGCTCATAGCCTTGGTTTGAACAGGGTCGTAGAGTGAACTGAAGTAGCTGTGGCAGTTACTCAATGTATCAGGTCGTCCTCCTGATACATACACTTTAGTGTCAGATATCATTTTGTCTGAACTTAAAGAACAAGTTGCATTTGGGTTGAGTGAGTTTCCTGTCACTTCTGGACTTCCCCAGTATTATTTAGTGTGGTAGTTAGTGTTAGTGTAGTGTAAGGGCTCTCACCTTGTGTGCTGTCTCAACATTTTCACTCAGAGCTTCTTGCTCGTAGCATGAAGCTTGAAAGGCGGAGGTAGCACTGGAGGCATCACTGAATTTTAAACAGAAGCTTCATGTCTCCACAGAGCTCACTGGTGTGATGCCTCTTTTTTTTTCTTTACCTTTCAACAAGATGACACACTGCTGACTGCACACACATAACCACACTCACCAGTAGCAAATCTCCATTCTCTCGCCAGTGTGGAATTTTGTGCCTTCTTTTTTTTTTGGAAGAGGATGAAAGAACTTTGACTTAAGACATTTTACAAAAGAAGAAAGAGGCTTTTTAGATAAGAGTATTTTTCTGGGGAAAAAACCTCACACTAGCAGCGGCCTTATTTTCTGAAGACCACAGCTGAGGCCATGAGGAAGGACCTGAAATTGTCTCAGGACTTTCATAACTTGTTACATTAGAAGATTTCATCAGTAAAAGTTTTACACAGGGCAAAAGGTCCTATGGTATATCATCAGAATTCAGAAGTCGGATTACTTTGCTCTTTATAAATCAAAGCTAATGAGCAGAGCGCTTGTCTAACCGTGCTGTTCCTTGGAAAAAAATTTCCAGTCCTCCATCACTGCACACTCAGTCCTCCGATCTGGTGTAGCAGATGTAAGTAGTGTAAGTAGTTCAGAATGTTATGAGTTTCTCATCTAAATGTCAGATCAGCTGATTACAGCTGAATCATTTGACACCAGTGGCACTCCCTGGATGTGACAGAAGCAGATGTCAGTGTGCAGGAAATGTTGATCTACTCGAACCAGCGACTCTGTGGTCAGGACAGAGAGAGATGCAACAAAGGTCTCCAGCCAGACACAAAACGGGGACGTTGTGGTTTATGGTAGACGTCCTAACCCTTCACACCCTTAACACCTGACTAGGAAAAATAATGAACTGACACATTATGTGAGGTGCTTTAAGGAGGCTGTCCTTAAAGCCCATAGGCCATCTGTTCCGGCAGCTTATTACAACCCATAGTTACATTTTATTGTTAGTGGACCTCTAGTAGTCATAGTAATTACGATTGGAACAAAGGATGAAGTCAGGTGATTCAGTATATAGAGCTGCATCAGGAGGAGGATGGGTGGGTTAGGTAGTCGGTGTTGTTTCCTATGGGTCATGTCTGAGGGTTGGGATAAGTGACCTATATGGTCATTTGGGTTGGAGGACTTATTATTTGTTGCCAAATAGTATGGCACAGTCATATGGTGTGATTCAAATCATCACTGCAGAAACTTCATCTTGCCAGGATGTTGGTTTCTGCAGAGACAGCACATGTTCACCTGGCTGACAGAGCGGTTGTATCGCACATGCATCACAAAAATGCTTCCCTTTATGTATCAACTGCCATTTGTTTAGCTCACTGTATGACGTGGTCCCAAACATCTCTCCTCTCAAGGAATTTGCCTGGTTTGTTGCTGCCTAACCTCCATTTACTTTTACTTTTGAGCCAGAAAAAGGAACCAATTATTCATCACTCTGGCTGATTAAGACTGCTTTTTTAAAATTCTGTATTCAGAAATGTAAAAGCCCATTTAGCATCTGTACCATTTATCTGCTTCTTCTTCTTAAAGTCCAAGGCCAAACACACCCATGAAAACCCCTGAAGATTCAGGTTTCCAGCCTCTTTTCATCTCTCACCGCGGTGACTTGATACGATTGGTGTGCACTCAGAGACATGACTCGCCACTGACTTTGAACCAAAAGTCATTAGTCATAATGAAAATAGATTGTGAATCAATTAAATCCTTACATTTGCTCTTTTTCACCAAGGTTTCTTTGTTTTATTACAGGAAAACCGTAAATATACTATGATCTGTGATTTAATACAGTATGTTAGCTAATACAGAGTTAATTTGTGTTGATTTAGTGAATCTGTTTTGCATTCATCACTTTTTTGTTGAGTTTTTTGTTTTTCTCGAGCTTTGGGTCTACACTAAGCCAAACATGAAACCTAACTCTATCTCTTTTTCTTGTTTTACTCCTGCCTCTATTCTCTATTTTCTTATTTCTGCTCTTTTTATTGGCTGCAGTTTCTCACAGCTAGTGGAGGAAGGGTAATGAATTACCACTTCTACTCCATTATGGCAGCCATTAACAGCTACAGCATCGGTAAAGGTTATCATAAACACATTTGCCTCCCTTTAGTGGCTGTATGTGTGAGAAGATGAAGGAGAAATGACTCATATCCAGCCTTATCATTTGCTTAAATTATCACTGTGGATGCAGCGTAATAGGCTGCACGGGAGACATATGCCAACTAGTTATTGAGAAAGCATCAGGAAGTCATTCACAAAGTCTACACAGATGTCTGCTATGTAATGAATTTTTGAGGTTTTATACACAGCCCAAGTTTACATTTTTAGATTTTCAAGATGTACGACTGGTTTTAGTTTGTAACTGTACCAGATTCGTAATCTTATCTCATTTTTTGATCAAACTGTGTCTGATTTAAGTCAAAATTTGATCAGTTTTTAGACTTTTTATTTACACAATGTTCCTGCACATGTGCTTGTGTGTAGATAAAATTTAACATTTGAGGTGTTTGGCTTTTTTTGTTAAATAATAAAAGGGTCTCATTGAAAATCATCCTGAAATTGAGGTATTGAAAAAATTATCTTGCATTTCACAGATTGACTCAGGGTCCACTTACTAATTTATGTTTTTAACCACTTTTTTCTGTTTCCCAAATTTCCAAGCTTAAGAATTAATTTTCAAGCTCAGACACTGACAAAAGTATTAAAGGTGCCTTGCAAAGTTTTCTTGTAAACAAACAATTTGTGATTACATACGGTGTTACTCGCCCCAGTGCTTTGTTTGAATCTTTGAATCATTGTGTGGTCTAAAACATGTTGAATACATTTTATTCCTCATAAAACATTTGCAAAGTTGGCTTTTTTGAAATTCAGAGTTGTTTACGTCCTTGTTTATTCGCTTGCAGTCTTCCTCTTCCCTCTGTTGGTCCATTGTTCTGTATCTTGGTGTGACCCACTCATACAACAGCTGTATATCACAGCGATGCACTGAAACTGTGGTTTCATGTTACCAATACTATTGAAACATTTCAAATGGTACACAACCACATTCCAGGACTAGATTTAAGAATTTGTAAATCTTTTTCTACAAACCCTTTCTATTTAACAAAATTAGACATACAAACATCTCACATCATTATTTAATTTTGCCTTAACATAATGCACTTGTATTAGAACCTTAACTAAACTGCAGTATAATATTAGCAAAACTAAAAAGTAAATATTCACTCAAACAGTAAGCAGAGTGGTACACAGATACCAAAAGCACCAATAACCATTGACCACATCAGCACAAAAACAGAAGGCTTAATCTCTGTAGTGTGCTGTTAACCGTATTGAAAATAAAAGCAGGACTACATTATTCTTCTCTCGTGTTTCCGGCTGATGTATTGGAAGTGGAAAAACTCATCTGAGTGTCTGCAGAGGAACATTTTAGACCAAGGCCAGATACACTTATAGGCTGAGAGCAGAGGGAGCGGGTTTACAGCTAAAGCAAGTACCCAAGCTAGAAAAACAACTACTGGAAAATGAAGACAGAGCTGGAGATTCCCCCTCCTCTTCCTGTATGGCTACAATTTGTTTTCCCTGTATACTGTAATGAAAATGCTGTGGTCTGGTCTGGCAAAAGGAAACCCAACAGACACGGCAGTCAACAGTGTATAGATGGAAATACCACATTTACCAACGTTTTCTTACTGCTGTTGTGTTTAAGTGTGTGGTTTTGAAAAACAGCAGTTTTTCTTTGTAAATCAGGACTGATAATGTAACAGGGATATGACTGCATAGTCAGAAGGCATTTATGTATGGGCCAATACACAGGGAGTGGTGAGGTTGCTGATAACAGCACTGGCTGTAGTATATTTCCCACTTGTATTATGGCTCACTTGTCAGCCATTAAATTATTTATTCATTTATTATTATCTATAATTTATTCTTTTATGTGAGAGTATTTGAGCTTTGTTGACACTGGAAACAGCAGTCAGAAAAACTTTTTTTACTCAAGGTCTGCTTACTAGCCTTCTCTGGAGCTTTTACACACATTTCATTGTCTTGCTGACTGTCTTCCTCAGTGGATCCACTCTGAGCAAACTCCATCCAGCCTTCCTCAGTGGATTGAATTTTCTCAGGTTTAAGTAATACCATAAGCTGCAGTTGAAAGCTCCACATAGATCTAGTAAGAGAACCTTCAGTTAAGATTTTGTTGTCCAACTATTGTTAGTTCATGTTTTGGGACAATACACTATTTACTGTGCTGCTCTTTGTCAAACTTGGAACAAACTTGGAACGCCTTTCAGAGTATGAGAAGCCTTCCCACTGTTAGTATTCTCTTAGGATAGTGATGAGACTATCCTATCAGTTACTCAGAGCTGTGAACTCACATTGGTCATTACCAAAAATAAGCGCTGAGGTTTGATAACTAAGCCTAAGACACAAGCACTTTCAGTGGCACTTGTATAATAACAAGATAATGAGCTTCTTCCCTTGGTATTTCTGTCTGTTCTTTACTTTCATCTTCATAACCATCCAGTCAAGTGTTGCGCTGTACCATGTAAGCACTAATAAAACTGTATCCTGTGTGAAAGAGCCATCAGGCTGTCAGTGTGTTTCATAAAGATAAGACATGAGGTAACTGAGTTGGGAATGATGAGCTTTTCCCATGACTGCACTGTCAGTGCTCACCATCAAAGCGAATCATGCACAAAGCCTGAATGGCCTAATTCATTTAGAACTGCTCTATATTGATGCAAATCGCACTTCTTATTTGAGGCATCATTAGAATGAGCACACAGGGAGTGTATTAGATTTGATGCCTGCCCATGAGCTGTCACTAACATTTAGGAAGTAATCTGTGTCTTGATTCCTTTCATATGATCTTGTCGGCTAATTTAATAGCTTAATGTCTGTTGATTTGTCCCTGGAGGACCTATTTGGAGATTATGAGCCGTAAACAAAGATAGATGTGTGAGATCATTCATTTATTTATTGGCCTTTACGTTTTATCCATCAGCCAAACAGTTTTCAGGTGAGTCGAGCGGCGCTGTTGTGTCTGCTTGTGCCACTGTTGTTGTTTCCATGGAAATTCCTTTTGCAGCACAAAACACACACACACACACACACACACACACACACACACACACACTAACTGCCGGGATGTAATGTTGCTAGGCAACATGTTCAAGACAATGGGGAAGTGCTATTGGTTTAGTGCTGATTCAAAGGTTAGAGGGTGTTGGAGTTACACCAGGCCTGACCTTCCTCCAGTCCGCCTTTCTGTCGCCTGCTCTTGTCACCTCTGCTCCCACTGAACTTGTGCATTGTCAGTGTATAGCTGAACCAAGTGAAGAGGGACAAAGGCCTCCACAACTCAACACTTCCTCCTAGCTGATGCAACAAAGGAATCAGAAGAGCTTTTATCTCAAAGAAGCATTTCACCCCCCCCCCCCATTTATTCCCCCAAGACCTTGAGCCTACCCTTCATTAGAAGAACAGACATGATGAAGCTGGTTAGTGATCGCTAACAAGGCTTTGAAATCCTGCTAACCAGCAAGGAGCAGCCTCCAGAGATATATGCCTCAGTAATACTTGCTGTGACTATTTGATGGTTGTCAGTCAATACCTTCAACCTGCTGTGTTTTCCTTGATGCAATTTCTTCATAGGAACCTTGTGACTGAACAAATGCTTTGTAGTGAACAAGAACATTTGTTAAGGTGTGTTACACAGTCTGATCATGAAAACAGACATTGTTATCAAACCACCTCTAAAAGTAAAATGACCACACTCAGAGGCAGCAGTACAGCGTCTCCCTGATCTACTCTGGCTTTTGTAGTCACAACATGTGAATTGTAGTAATAGGGATAATGGTGCACTTTTTGTGGTCTCATAAGGCATTCACTCATTCATTAATTCATTCAGTCCTTAATTTGGATTTCTACAATTCCATGACAACTGGACAAACTCCATTTGCTGAGGAGCGTCCTGTTAGACGGTTGACAGCTCTTGAAAGGCGATTGTTGGACCTTCAGTAAAGATTGTTTTAAATCAAATGTGTGTTTGCAGCCTCTGAGGGCCCTTGAAGTGCGTAGTGGGAATATATTTGAGTGAGTGCAGTGCTGTATCATCCGTTCGGGTCGGGTTTTAATCCAGTTAGTTTGTAATCTGGAATGGGAGGGAGGATTAGCCAACCAGCCTGGAGTGTAAGTAGATGGTAGTGCTGCCGGTCAGGTTTCATCCTCTACTATCCTCTCCCTCTTTGTTCCTGTCTTTTACCGCAGCTAACAGGAGCCGGGGCTAACAGCATCCTAATGGCTTGTCTTTTTGAATCTCATCGTACGTGGATATCCATCTGTCTTTATGACTCACCTCTGCCCTGCTTGTCAGAGGGTGCAATGCGATCACAATCTAATCAGCCCCGTGTTGGAGGGTAAAACTGTTTATCTGTTAGGGTATCCTGAGCAGAGGGGCAAGGACCTGATTTAATCTCACTGGGATCGTTGAGTAAAAATTTCCTGTCTCCCTGAGAGGCTTGTCTGAGCACCAAATAAGAATTTTTAAAAGAAACACCATTTTTTACCCCTACTCTTTACAGTTAAAACCCACTGTATTTGTTTTATTCAAACTGACACTTCCCAGTTAGAAGTAGTCCTGGTTTGCTTGTACTAACAAACACTTGGAATAGGATCAAAACCTCTGTTGGGTGAATTTACAGTTTAAATGAAAATTTTCACACACGGTCAAACACACAGTTCAAACACGAGACTAAATTCCCTCATCCCTGTCAGCGACGGTCTTTCTCCCAACTGGCTTTTCTGTCTGAGCTCTATTTCTTTATTTACCTGTTTGTAATAGATTTGTGTGGTGTAGCTTCTCAGTACACTCCCTGGTGAGTCACTGACATTTGCACAGTGCCCTTGAGCGTCGAAACATAGCTGAGGTGCTTGTACAATAATAACAGTCTGTTAGTGGGCTAGATGTTGAGGTGTCAGAAGAGTCAGACACACTGTAAGCAAACATACTGAGAGCCCTGTGAGATTTGTTTCACACCCAGAAGAACCCGAACGATGCTTGAAGAAATACAAACTGGAGGAATCGTTTGTACAGCACCAAAAAATTGACTACACAAACCTTTGTGTTGGTTTAGTTTTCCTCCTTTTTTCTTGCACATACATAGATGATAGAGGTGTTTTATCTTAGACACATTGCAAAGTCCAGCAGTTGCCTGTTTACACATTTACACAGTTTCTGGCCACCTGATGAATGTTAGTCCAACATTCACTCTCTTTTAGCTCTGTTTTGCCCTCAGACAACTCCTGAGGAAAGTAATGCTCCACTGTCTTCACCACTTAGTTGCTAACTTTGTCTGTCTGCTGTTGATTGCCAGGTTGCCGGTAAATCCGGCCTTCATAAGAGTAATGTCAAGCAACATCTGTACTTGTAGCTGATGTCAAATTTGGCATGTATGTCCTTTTTCCATAACCAATTCAGTTATCAAATCTATGAAGAGCAAAAGAAAAGGCTTGCTGGTACTCTTCAGGCTCCACACAAAAGAAACTTTGAGAATTGTGATAGTGTCTAAACTTTATTTCCAGTGTATCCAGCAAATGAATAAAAATGGACTGAGTAAAGCAGTGTCATCTCACAGCCCTGCACTAACTAGAACAATGAAAAAACTTCCTTATTAGATGGAGGGATTTAGGAATGCATCCGTTCCTGAATCCCTCCCCTGAATCCTTCCCAACCCCCCTCGTTTAAAACCGTTAGCGTATGTGACTTGACAGAGATGGACAGTCAGAGTTCCTCTCTGTCACTCAGCCTCATTAGCTGAATTGATTAGCTAACGCAATTACTGATACACCCACAGGGCAAAATGATAAATGATGCCACTCTTAGATCAGAAGTCACTGAGCTGCTGCTTATTGAAGAGATTGTGCTTTAAGGTAAAATCTGTTCAAACTACAGCTGTGAAATCAGGGGTTTGGATAGTGTGAGTTGTTAGGCACAGTGGAGCTACCTGCATGATGTTTGGAAATATTTTCTACAGTATGAGTTCAGCTATTGTGTGTGGAAAAGATCATATTTAAGGTGGACTATTTAATATTTTGTGCACAGAACATATGGATCTTGTTGAAGTTTTTATCTTATGTGCTGAGATGTATCTTGAACATATAAGATAAAAACTTGTGCACAAGATCCAGACCTTTCAGGATTAATAGGAGCTCCACAGTTAAAAGTGTTTGAAGAGTGCAAACCCTTAAATGAACCCTTAAGTGAATTAGAAGATATAATTCCTTCAGATTTGTTCGAATGCACCTCACAGAGCCTAAACCAGAACTATGGTGTGGCTTTGATGTGGCTCCATTCATTCATGGTGCCTCCCCTGCCTCACTTATGACTCACAATACAACAGATGACTAGACAAATTTTTTTCATGGTAATGTTAGTGCAGACTGTTGTGTTTGTAACTGGCAGCACTCAAGATTTTATCTATGATTTTCTGTGGCGTCAATTCCAACACGTATACCCATGTTGATTTTCAGATTGTTTGGTGTTATGATTGTCTGTTCAGAGAAAATTGCTAGCTTTTTAAATCTGTTTTGTGCACTTTAAAAATGACCCCTCCTGGAAGACAAAACATGGCAGTTACTGTGGATTATTTGAAACCATGGATGAGGATTATAATGATGATAGTAAAAAAAACACTGTTCAAACTGTCTTTTCAGGATCAGATCATGCTAAGGTCTTCCTGTAGACAACCAGTGCCCAGTGCAAGTTTGAGTTTGACACAGTCATCCAACCTTCACCATCTTATTGCAGTGACTGGATATGATCAGATTTTTGATGAAAAGCCAGTAATGATACCATGTATATGTTTGTTTGAATCACAGAGTAGAGGTGAAGCTAAGTAAGTGTGTCCATAAAGAGATCTTTGAAGGTGTTGAGTGGTTTCATGCGTTTAAGCAAGTAGTCTGTTTAAACTGCAAACCAGCCATGTTGTTTGTGCTACCCCCCCCTCACTGTAAGCATCACTATGTGTGTGTGTGTGTGTGTGTGTGTGTGTATGTGTGCGTCTGTGAGTGTGTGGGTGCGTGTGTGTGTATGTGTGCATGTGTGTGCGTGTGTGTGTGTATGTGTGCATCTGTGAGTGTGTGCGTCTGTGAGTGTGTGTGTGTGTGTGTGTGTGTGTGTGTATGTGTGCGTCTGTGAGTGTGTGTGTGTGTGTGTGTGAGCGTCTGTGAGTGTGTGGGTGTGGCAGTGGAATGTGGCTCTGCTGGTCTCAACATGGCACTGAGAATTTTAAAGTATTTATTATTGTGGCTTCACAGAGCTGGAGTCTGTTCCAGAGGTCTGTCCCAAAGATGGACAGAGCTGGCAAAGCTGCTTTGACTCTTTCTGTTTGTCTTCCTTCATGAAATGGACAGCCTGTTAGCTGATGATGACCATTCTTCATGTTGTGCTGTAATTTGTAAAATATTGATTCATGCAGCACAGCAGTTTTACACATTTTCTATGAGGTAATGTCAGAGGAATTATTTTTCTGAACACTCTGTGTCATATTTTTGGGGACGATTGGATTGACTGCCATGAAATTTGGTTCGGATATTTATGGTCCCTAGATGATGGATCTTGCAGGCTTTGGTGATCACAGTACAGTTGAGTTGCACTATCATCAGGTCAAAATTTGATGGTGGCTATAATAAATATTTTTATAATGATGTCTGAAATGACAGTGTTAAAGGTATTTGTAGTAGTGATGAAAATAGAGAAAATTATCACCTAAAGCTGCAGCTCCCCTTGGCCATACAGAGCTATATAGTGAGTTTCAGTTCATCGTTAAACTGTCTGGCCCACAACTTTACGGTTTTGGTTGACTCTCGCTCCTCTCATAATGTTGTTTTTGGCCATGCCAGAGGCAGCTGTTTTCAGAGAAAATGCTCTGAAATCCAGTGCTCGCTTCCTGCTCAGCACCAAACAGCAGACTAGCTGGTGAACATAGTGGAGCACTTATCTGCTAATAAGCCAGATACTTCCCTCAGTTGAAGGAGACCAAATACAGAGCTAAAAGAAACTGGATTTGTGTCAATTTTGTGTTCACAACATACTCCTGCTGCCCCCAGTTGGCAAAGAAAATCAGTTAATGCAGTTTTAAAGTGTCCAATACTTTGGTTTATGTTGATGCATAATTAATGACATTCACATTAGCCACAGCTGCACTTTGTATTTAGTGCTAATTAGAAAGTGTGCTTAAGTACAACTTCAGCTGAGATGCAAGTGTGGCTGTAGACTGTAGTCTGCCCAACAATGCTTTGATTAAATTGTTGATTAAACCGATGTCACCTTATGTGCTGTAGAAGGTGCTTTACACATAATGATATTTGTGTGTTTGTTTGTGTGTATTGCATAAATAAGGCTGTGCCTCAAGTTTCCAGCAGGTCACTGCTCACTAAGTAACATTGTGATAATGAGAAAAATGGCATAAGAACTAAGTGAAAGTGTCAGAAGTCAAGTTGTTGATTGTTCTAAGTAAACAGGGACTTTCTCAGCATCAGATCATGGCTGGACTAAAGGTTTCTGAGGGGGCAGAGCATGGAGCTCTGAAACACTTTGCAGAAACTGGATCAGATGTTTACAAAGCAAGATCAGGCAAAACAAAAGTGACCACACTGTCAGAAGATCAATACATCAAGATTAGTTTCCCGAGAGAAAAGTAAATTCACCACAGATACAGAATTTTCTAAATAAAGAACGTTAGAGTCCAATCAGCAAAAATACTGTCAAAAGGAGGCTGTCCTTTACTGTTCAGAGGACGAGTTTGTGTAAGGAGACAAACAGGAGAGACAATGATACCATAGTGAATCAAACCCACAGTCAAACATGGTGGTGGGAATATTCAGGTCTGAGGGTGTTTTCCCTTCTCTGGAGTTGGACACCAAACTTACCGCACCCTGATCAAGGAGTGGCTCCTCTTTATTCCTCAGAGACACACACGGTATCCTGTGCTTTGCAGAGTCCTAACTGTCATTGAACATTTATGAGGGCAGTTGAAGACTGAGAAAGCCAAGCACTCTGTGACACCACAGGAAGCTCTTTGGAACATTGTAGGTTCATGCTGGGAGAACATGGGTCATCAGGTTTTGTGGAGTCCTTGTGTCATTAAAGCCAAAGGCGGGACAAAGATGTTCAATTCATCTACATTTTTCAAAGATTTGACTTTTAACTCAAATTATTAAGCTGATGTTATCTTTTGTAATTGGAAAATAACGTTACATTCAAAACAAATGTAGAATAGAAGGATCTTTACTAATGGTCTCAGACTTTTAGATCCCACTGTATATTAATACATGTGCAGTAGAAGTATGGTTAACAGTATGTTCATTTATGAAGAATTCAATAAGCAAAAAATGTATGTGTATGTCACATGTCACATTCCTTTTACTTCTTAATTTGAGCAAATCTCAATGCAGAAATTCTCTTGAAAATTTGGAGATTCTTGAATGGATCTAATGTTTCTTCTATAAAACATATCATTACTTTTTAATGCCTTTATTTCATGCCCCTTGAGCTTCTGAATATTTTCCAGATTGAGGTTTATCAAAGGCAGGTGTCAAAGCAGCCAAGCTGCATTACAAACAGATTAAAATCCAATTGCAGAAACCATTTTAGGATGTGGTCTAAAAGCCGCTCACGCCAGAAAATGGCAAAACAAAATTCATCTGTGCATCCTTGTGAAAAATGAGGTGTTAGCTGCATCTCACAGAGCAGGCTACTGTCAGATAACCACTAACACACTGAGCAGCTGGGAACACACAAGCGCTAATCAGTCATAAGGGCTCTCCAAGCTAGCTGGCTTGCTGACTGCTCATTAGCTAGGTCACTAACTGGGCACTAAGTTGTTACAGTTTATTCAAGACACATCAGCTTCTGACTCGTAACTACCAGCCAACCATGCTTCTTTTGTGGAGCAGTTGGCGTATTTAGATTAAATTGCTGTGACTTTATTTTATCACAAAAAATATGTGCTTTCATTTAATTCTACACACAAGTATAAACCTACTGTCAGTGATTGGCTACAGATTTTCCTGCTAAAGCTTTTTTTCCATTTAAGCTGAACGTCTCAAATAATAAATGTGATATATATATATATATATAATTCAAAATTAGAAAAATTAAAAATTGTAAGGTACTTCATAGAGCAGAAAATAGGGAAGGGGTTCTTCAGGGTTCCTGCTGGATGCTAGGAGTCGTACATTGTGTTGCAGGAGTTTGTGCCAGATGATGTTCTTAGTGCAGCAGTTCTCAAACTGTGGGGCGGGCCCACCTGGGAGCACACAGAGCCACTACAGTGTAAATGTGTGATTCACAACACTTACAAATGAGTTTTCAAGTTGTGAGCAGGAAGTAGAACTGAAGCTGAGAATTCTGAAACATCCAGTCTGTATGAGAAATGATTCCTGTAAATGTAAAATTAAATTGTAATATCAAGTCTAGCACTTAACTGGCAGAAATTATTAATTCATTTCTAATGGCCAGCTAAGTGGCAAAAATAACCCAAAATTATATTGTACAGTGTAATTTTATTGTGAAATTGCAAATCACATCAAAATCATGATGCAACTGTTGTTGTTGTGTAGGTCATAAATATCTTGAGTTGTGAGCCTCCTAACAGTGGTTGATGCAAGGGTGTAAATATTAAGATGCTGTTTACCATGTCATCCCTGCTTCTGAAGCATCTGTAAGTGAATTTACAGGCCATAAAACAAGAAAAAATATTTTGAGCAGTTCATCTAAAATTAAAGGCCCGAGAGCTCTTTGCACTTCATCTTTTCAGTTGGAAGTCAGAAAGCATACATTTCTCTGATATATATCAGACAAGACTCAAAAATAGTGCTTTGGTTCTTGCAGTATTCTTCTCATCCTCATCGCTTAAAAATATGTATGAGCTTTTGTAATATTATCATAAGTCAATAATCATGAATCGGCAGTAGCCTTGAGGTGAGAGAAGTGGAAGGTCAACATTTCAAATCACCAAGCATTTCATCAAACTGGCACGAAAAGTGTGTATGAACAGAAGTGAATGAATTACACTCTCTGCTCCCTAAACCACTATCTGGGTGCCCTTGAGTGGGACACAGAGCCCCCAGCTTCTGCTGCAGCAGTACAAGGCTGCGGTTGTGCTGCACTGCTGCCTGTGTGAATGTGTCTTCCTGTATGTGTCTGAGCGTGCAGCAGGGAGCTGCTGGAAAAGAGCACAGAGCTCACTAGAGTTTTCCTTTTAGAAATTAAGGTTTAAAAGGGAAATCTGACATATTCACAACCCTGGGTGACTTAGTATTCTGCTGTTTCTGTGTGATGTCCTAGCAAACTGTCACAGGAGATTATGGCTTCTATCTCAGCCACAACTGACAAACACCCACCCAGTTCAAACATTAGTCACATTCAGCACTTCTGTGCTGAAGTAAGACTGCAGAGCTGCTCCGAGTTTCTCTGTTAGCTGAGCTCTTCCCTGAGGCCCTGGGCAAGAAAACGCAGCAGTCTCAAACCTCTGTAGCCACCAGTGAAAGTTCCTGTGTTTTCTATTGTTGTGTGTGTGTGTGTGTGTGTGTGTGTGTGTGTGTGTGTGTGTGTGTGTGTGTGTGTGTGTGTGTGTGTGTGT
>JBBMJY010000005.1:18925237-18944115 GCA_037833715.1 Toxotes lorentzi
TGCTGCTGCTGCTGCTGCTGCTGCTGCTGCTGCTGCTGCTGCTGCTGCTGCTGCTGCTGCTGCTGCTGCTGCTGCACAGATGGAAGTTTGAAGAAGTTTCCCTTCAGCATTAGTTGGCCAGCGAAGGGAAATAGATGTTCCATTCTATCTCCCATCAGCCACAGGTAGGGCTCAGCATTAGACCTCACTACTCTGTGTGTGTGTGTCTGTGTGTCTGTGTGTGTCTGTGTCTGTGTGTAGAACTGTGTATTCAAGGCCGTCAAGTCCTGAAAGTAGGCATCAAATGTCTGGATAAATTGATAATCTTGTTAAGTTATTCTCTAATCAGATAGTTCCTGGTTAAAATTCACATTTAGCCAATTTGGTCATTTTATTTTGGAAAGTTCCTGTTTGGCTGCGTCTGTTCCACACACAAAAATCTCCATTTTACACCTGACACCAGCTTTAACTTGACAATCGTGGTCCAATAAGTTGAACCTTGAAGCCTCCAGTGCACAAACACTGAGAATAGACTTTATAGCGAAGTAGAAAATAAATGGATAAATCAGTCTGATTGTAGTTTTGACCCCCTGACCTTTCCTGTAGCACCACACTCAGGCTTGACTTTACAGCCTGACTTGTAGGGAATGACGTACAGGTGCTGTCACACTCACCCTGTGTTCAGTGGTGTTTCCCTGCCCTCAGCCCTGCAGAGGGTTTAAAAACAATGCTGCAGTTTGTTGTCTGGGCGTGTGCTGAATAAGGTGCTGACACATGGCCGACTAACTGCATTTCTAAACACAGTGCATCAGTGTCTCTGGTCACTTATCCACATCTGCACAGTTGAACGTAACAGCTTAGGCAGACTTTGCAGGATGAAGTGTAATGAGACATTTAAAAACTAGCCGTGAAAAAAAAACCTTTAGAAAATATCAAGGTCAGGTTGGTTTTGTTCCACCAGCTCGTTGGTGTAATGAATCCATCTGTGGAGACTTCCTTACAGCCTGAGCAGACAATATAACGGCCAGTCGCTGCTAAATAAGCAGTAAACTCAGAGCGTATTTCACGCTGGTTTCTTTAGCCTGTAACTCAGTGCTATCATCTATAGCCTCTCAGTGGAATCACGCTGTGACAGCTTTTGTCTGATCATAATTCATGACAGCTGAATGATTTTTTTTTTAACTCTGCTGAACATAACTTGTTTTGTTTGTGCTTACACTGGGTTGTATGTACAGGTACTGGAATATTTCCTATTGACATCACTGGTTATCAGCTGGTTTGCTCAGACCCGGTGATGAGATGAACATATCAGCGTGGAATTCGAACGCTGCCGTGTGATATTCGTCCTGCACCGTCCTCAGGAAGCACTGAAGGGACATTTACAGGCTGATTGCCATTGTATTAAACTGGTGGGGTGGGGTGGAGGGGATGGTGCTGCTGCACACCATCTCCTTGGCTCTCAAATGAAGTGGACTCATTATATTGTCTCAGTCAGGCGGGCTTATTACGCTGTTTCTCCTTGTCATCACGCTGCCATTGCAAGCAGATAGTGGTGATTGAAAATGAAGCGCCGTGTGTGCTGATGACAGTGCGTACATTAAGGTCTGCAGTGAAGAGATGAGACTGGCACAGCAGCAGCAAGTGTGAAGCAGACAGAGAAATAGACCCTTTTAAAGATGAGGAATGATAAGTGAAGAATGTGCTCATGATGATTGTGAGGCTTTTACACTGAAATTACAGTCAAATTGAAGTTAAGATACACTTTAGCCAAGAAATCAACACAAAGTTTGTCTTAGTTTGTCTTTTAGTAATTGTAATTACTAAAAAAGAAATGAGTGCAGTTACACGCACTGTAACCATTCAGTTCCCAGGGTGCTCCTCAGTCGCCTGCTTCTGTCCAACTATCATCTGTTCAATAGTTTTTTTTCTTCTAGTGACATATGTTTGTATTACAGACATCATAACTGCCTATTGCGGCTTTAACATCTACATCTTGGAGCTGACTGTGTCTTCTGCTCCATCCACTCACTGAACATGTTCAGGACTACACACTAACTTTTTCCACTACTAACACATTACATTTTTTCCATCTTAACTATCTTATATATAAAAATAGACAATTTATAGAAATAACAACGTGGAGTTTTATTTAGTTCATCTGCCCCTGCAGAGTTTATGCTTCATGCTGTTGTTGTGCTTTAGGAGTGTTTCATGTTTAAAGTTTGCGGTCGAGTCAGTGGGCCTCACTGAGAGCAGTGTGTACATCCATCTCAAGTGGCAGCGGCAGCAGTGTGGAGCCCTGATATTCAGCTGATCATTCCCTCGGCTGTGCTGCAGGAGTTAGTTTTGGGTAAACCGCTGTGTGCCTTTCTGAAAGGTTAAAGGCTTAGAGAAAAAAACGAAACAGCTGAAATGTCAGCACTCTTCTTGCAGTGTGTGTGTGTACACAGAGGTTGCAACACACACGCACCCTCCAGATATTGAAGTGAATGACCACAGTGATAGCATGGCATATTACTGGCTCACACAAAGTGTGTGTGTGTGTGTGTGTGTCTCCTTGTGTCTGTGTGTCTGTGTGTGTGTCGAGGGCCCTCTCTCTCTTTCTCTCTTCTGTTGTCAGGCGAAAGAAACCTCAGTCTGGTTGATTCAGTGGCGAATGATACAATATCTATTCCCGACGCTGCAGTGGGCTCCGACTGAGAGCTTGTGGTGTGACCAGTGACATGTACATTAGCAGTCCCATCTGAGGTCAGGGTTCCCCCTGCAGGAATGCTGCTAACACAGTCTTAATGAAGGACATTCCTCAAAGGGACATGTGGTAACAGGGGGCTGCTTTCTCCTCTGTTATTTTCACATCTAGCTAACACACTGCAGCAAACCTGAAAATGTGGTTTTGTTGTCAGTGTTTCTGAGCTGCATACCAGCACCTATGTACACACTATAACTGTCAAGTGTTCTGATAGTGATAGTAACTAAGTAGATTGACTTTTTAAAATGTTGTATTACATGACCTAGGAAGCTCAAACTGGGGGTCAGGACCTCCCCACTTCACCCACTAGATTCCCAACTGGGGAAATACCTTGTAAAGTATCTGTGCATTATTTTAGATATCCTTATAAGTACTGTATCACGTGATGAATCATTGCAGTATGCCGGCACAAACTGTGCACCAGTGAACAAGCTCCCTTCTTAGCATGTTCTCCGGTGCCGTGTTCTCAGGAACAGACGTACCTCCAGCTGATCGCAGCCAAGACAAACAGCCTTTCACATTAAAAGAGCTTCCTGTGGGCCAGCCAGCTGGAGGCAGCACTCGCTGCTGACTGTACGTTCACTTACACCTGCTGCACAGACAGACACATAGAGGGATCTTCTTGACTGAATTCTCACTAATGTGTTGACAGGTAAGCTCATTAGTTTTAACTAGGCAGTGTTAGCTTACAGTAAACAGCAGGATTAATGGAGAAAGGATAAGGTAATGCTAAGAGATGTCCACGAGGTAGATAGCTATAATTGCCTGACACACCAGGATGGATTAATGTTGCAGTGCATAATGTTACTACTGGTGATGTGAGCAGAAAGTGACTAACCTTTCACCACTTCCATAAATAACTAACAGGAAGGAAAGGACAGTCGCAGCACGTCTGTCTGAACACTCATTTTCTGAGCTTCAGCAGCTCGTTGTGTCGTCAGAACAAAAGTGACACTTTTGCTGTTACGTCTCAGACAAACAGTCCAGTGACGACCAGTTTTCTGTTCATACAGAGACATATTGAGCAAAGTAATAGAAACACCCATGGCACTGTCACGGCTCCTCTCTCTTTGACAGTCCAGTAGTTCTCCTCCCAGACCTCCCGGACCCCAGATCGGTTTCTTTCAAAGACTGACTTAGAATAGCAGTTTGTGCTGATAAAGGGTGTTAACACAAACATCAGGGATTTAAAAGAAATGATACACAGTTCCAGCTCATCTAAAGAATGGCTGACAGAATAAACCCACTCCTGAGTTCTTTAGGATTATTCATGTAACACCATAAACTGTTACATGTCAAACATCTAGGTAAGCAGAGACCTGGAGTGTCCTTATATACCTAAACCAACAGCATCATTAGGAAAAGCATTACAGATCTTTGTGCTTCATCATAATCTCATGTTTAAACAGCAGTACTTATTGTGCAAAGTAAAGTAAATATAAATATAAGGTGCAGAGAACAGATAAGTACGGTGAACAGTGTGTATGAAAAAAACCCATAAAGTGCTTATAAACTGTAACTATTAGCTGTTATTGTACAGTGTGATGGCATGTGGCAGGAAAGATTTCCTGTATCTGTCCTTTCGACAGCGGAGCTGGAGCAGCCTGTGAGAGAAGGTACTCCGCTGTCTGTCTACTGTGTGATGGAGAGGATGCTGATCATTGTCCATGATGGATAATAGTCTATTCAGCATTCTCCTCTCCACCAGCGTCCTGGCAAATATACCAAAACAAATACACTGGCCTCTATGAGAAACTCATTTCAGCTGTAAAGAAAACGTACTTTGGAATAATATTGGGATTGTAACGGTTATTGCCAGTATTAAAGATGTTTTATATTTCTCATGGTTTGGATTCTGGATTCATGGTTTTACGGTGAACATCAGTAGCTTATCCTCCTCCATAAATCCAGCTATTTACAGTAAGCTAATGCTAACTAGCTAATAATAATTAGCTTTGCTGTCAACACCTAACTGAGAATTCAGCCAGTCAGATCCCTCCAAGTGTCTGCAGCCTCCTGCAGCACAGTCCAACAGGAAGTTGGAAGTGTCCTGTCAATGGTTTTACAGATGTCTCTTTTATAATGATGGTTTGTTTTTTGGACGTGAGTGTCCACTGGGACAAATTGGCTGAAAGGCCCAGAGGCGAGGTCCTATCTGTTCTCTTAATACATACATGGTGTCAGTGCTGAATAGCTCTGCACATGGTCCCGCCCCCAAAGCTGTGATTGGACAGTTGATGGTTTTTCATTTTGGCATTGATGATGCGTCTTCCTCTTTTAAAAAAGATACAGCTTCCCCCACACCCTTGGTTTTCCACATGAAAATGAATGACTTTGCTGCCCTCTGCTGGACAGCACTCAAATGCAGTACGCCTCTTCACTTTGTCTTCAGTGTTGGGATTTGACTTTTTTTTTGTAACATGGAAAATTCATGTCACAATGGCAAAACTATTCAGTCATGTATTAAAAACAAAAGGCTTCATAGAAAGTATGTTCTCCATTTAATTATGACAGTGAACGCTCACATAAAAAGCAAATACAAATAACTGTGTTAGGCATTTGAAATCTTCCATATGTTAATATTGCACAATATAACACAATATAAACACAGTATAAACTGAAGTGATATTTGCCTTTAGGTGCTTGATGCAGATTCCTAAATAATTGTGCGCTCAGTCTAATTATGAACTAATCCATACATGTATGGCCTGATTGATCAGTATAACCTGACCAGTACTGGATTTTTGTGAAGCAACATGAATTAACCTGCATTTATTTTGAAAATAGTTGCAGAGTAGAGTGTGCTTCCCCCCTGCTTCTGTTTAATCTGGTCCTGTGAAGGCTTTTACAGATGTATATGTCCTGGCTTTTGTTTTTATCAGTTGGAGATAGTCCATGGGAAGGGGTGGGGGGAGGGGGGCTTTAGAAATCTGGACTGTTCTGATCTCTTGGCCCTTTGCCAGAATTTACTGCTGAACTTCACATGGCAGCAACAGTAAATGTTTTCCATTTTACAGCCGTGTTGGCGACATAGAAATGATTTAGCTGTCTGTCCTGTTGTCAAGCTATTAAAGCAGTCTGCACAGCTGTGATGGCCACCATGTTCAGGCCGTCAGGAGTCTGAATATCAGGTCAGGTTCTCAGGTTGGTTTTTTTTACGTGGCTGTGTCTCTGTTCTCTGTCATGATAAAGTGAGGGCAGAGTGGAGCGTCTCTCCAGTAGTTACCCAGAGCAGACAGCATACACAGGCTCCTTATGACACAAGCAGTGTGGAGAGTAAGTGCCTATGTGCCCGACAGCAGATTTGTGCTCCGAATTATTCTTGGAATTGCTGTTTCTGAATAATGGATTATTTTGTTTGTTGAATAATGGATTATTTTGTGTGTTAGCTTAAATATTCAAATTATTTCTGTCTAAATACATCGCTGTACACTGCATTTTGCATGTACGGTTTTCCACTGGAACAAGTCTTTCATTTTTATCCTGCAAATGAGCTTTAAGAGCTCAGTTTATCATTTAAAAACCAAACGGCACATTGTTAAGGAGTTTTTCTTTTCTTTTTTTTTTTTTTTTTTGGAGCGCTTCATCAGGCAGTCAATTATATGAAAACATCTCCACCATTAAAACACTAACAGAGGCCGCTGTTGATTTACTGTGCTGCTGAATCCAGGCTCTTGTGAAGCAGCTGTAGTTGTCAGCCCTGTTACTCTTCGGTTTTTATCTCCACAGCCAAATGAAGTTGTGTGTTGATCTTTTTCTTTTTATCACTTCCCACTGTGTTGGTATAATGACTCACACGAGCCATTGCTCTTTATTGCTTTAAAGAATTACCAATAAGATAACATGGAAGAGATGTTTGGGAGGATTTCTGGCTGCGGAACATAAGAAAGATGGTAATTATAGAGACATTTTAGTTGATGTTTCATGACTTTCAGAATAAGCCTCAGTACACAGAAGATAAAGAGTACAAAAAGAAATAAATAAAGCAAATACAGAGGTTTAAATTTAGGGCTCAGGACACCGACTGTGCTGGGACTGTGGTGTAAGGTTAAACCATGATCTTGATGTAGGAGCAGTGTGGAGTGTGAGGGATCTCATGGGGAATTGACACTTGGGGTTTTGAAATGAATCTTATGAACTTGTTTTTGTAAACTGTGAAGATGAATGAGAGATTCACACATCCTGGGTTGATAGAGGAAAGAGAGGAAATCATTAAATATTGTGCAACAAACTACAATAACTCAACAAGCCTTTGTGCTAAGTATAAATACTGTTTACTGTAGGCAAATCAGTCTATTCATAAAGGTAGTGTCATCTCATGTCTCTATGAGATTTTTTTTCCTTCATAGTTTCTGTCTTTAATTTCAGGTTTCAGTTTTTCACACACAAGCTAAAAGGATGTTCACAGTTCAACATTTTGGGAAGTTTCCTGTGATGTTGTCTTCTCTGTGAGGTTGTCAGGCAGCCAGTGAAGTTACCACGTTTACACTTTTATTTATTTATTTTTTTGGATTAAACAAATGAGAGCGCACTGGCCTTAGAGGTGCTGGGAGGTGGATTCTGTAACCTTTGGAGGGAACCACGCTCCTTGTATCCCTCTGCTTCCAGCCTTTATTCTAAGCTGAGCTGTTACACAAACAGTGTCTGACACAGTCTGACATTTCCCAAAATGGCAGACTGTTTCCTCAGCTGTGTGGGCTTGTTAAATAGCTTCTCAGATCAGTTCTCAGACCGTGATGCTGGTCTGGTCTGTTTTGACAGAACTGCACATTGCACAGGATGTTGTGGACTGTGGGTGGGGGATGCATTTCAAATATTTAGCAGCCAGTGGATGGATACTGTACTGGAAGGTTTTTTTGGTTAAAAAATGTAAATGTGTCCATATTCCGAGAGACCATGAGGGAGCGGCACACATGCAGAGGATGATTAAAGCTCGATCAGGGAGCTGGGTTAGGGCAGAGGCTGATCTTGTTCAGGCTTGGAGGGAAGTGTGCTAATCCAGATGGAGGATAGATGAAGCTGAACAGAGAGCTAAGTGGAGTTTCTGCAGATGGAGGAGGATTTTTAGTGGAACAAATTCTGAAGGCACTGCTCTAACAAAAAATTCACTGTCACGTTAACAACACAATTCAAATTTTGTGTCAGTTACTTTAATTGTTTTGTTGTTGTTGTTGTGAAAGACGATGTTCATCCAGAATTAATGTGTCCTCTGTTCCAACAGTGCTGGTCCTAAAGGAGACAACATCTATGAGTGGAGGTCGACCATCCTGGGCCCTCCAGGCTCCGTGTACGAGGGAGGGGTGTTTTTCCTGGACATTGCCTTCACACCAGACTACCCCTTCAAACCACCCAAGGTGAAACTTGTATTTTTAATACATTTTACCATCTGTTATTATTATGTTGTTTTTTTCTGGCATCATTTACTGATGGATCTGCGTCAGAGAGGTGTCATTTTCATGTTTTCCACTAGAGGGCACACAACCAAATGGAATCAGCAGCTCACACCTGTAATCCTCATTCCTCAGGCCTCTCAGAGGTCTGGGTTGGATATTGAAGTTAATGTTGACAGTTCAGATAAGGTCTGGAGTGATACTTAACAACACAGGTGGCCTGATAAGAGGCATTATAAAATGTTTAATTCTTTCTATGGAGTTTGGTATACGAGAGAGAACAAAATGTATTCAGTCTGTGGATTTTAGACTCATCCTGTCTGTTTGTGTGTATGTGTTTGTATGTATGTGTGTGTGTGTCCAGGTGACGTTCCGCACGAGGATCTACCACTGTAACATCAACAGTCAGGGGGTGATTTGTCTGGACATCCTGAAGGACAACTGGAGTCCTGCCCTCACCATCTCCAAGGTCCTACTGTCTATCTGCTCCCTGCTCACTGACTGCAACCCTGGTGAGAGCTACAACACACACACACACACAAGCCTGGTCAGACTCACTAAAAGTGGTGTGGGTATTTTGTGTCAATAGTAAACATGTTATTTATGGGCTCATCATCTTCTTAACGTCTTTAACAGAATATTCTTCCTTAAAATGCAGAATTCTTACCAGCAGCAGTAACTCCCCTTTGATCTTGAATGTTGGAGCAGAGATCATGAAATTCTCATTTAGGCAGAACTTCACATCAAGGATTTAAAAGTTTAATTTATTACCTTTAAACTACTCTCTGACTCCAGCTCACATTACAGAGCCTTAAAGCCCCATGTGGCCTTAAATCAGCAGGTTTAGCTCCTGTGACTGTTTCAGAATCCAGACTGAAGAGGAAAACACAGCATTCATCAAGTATAATATCACTGTGGAACTGTGCCATAAATGCTGCACAGTTATGGTAAATGATACAGGTGAAGAATTCTGGTTGTTGTATTTGATTAGGAGGAGTCATGCTGATCCCTGTGGGACTGAGCAATGGGGACATACAGTGTGAGATCATATAAAACAGTTACAGATCAGAGGCTGTTTTATGGCAGTGATGGATTTTTGAATCATTGTGGTAAAACACTGTGGTAACGTGTTCATTTCACTTGTCCACAAACAGGCGGTGCCATGTGGTTAGTTTTATTTTAAAAATAAAAATGGTTTCAATTTCTAAAGTAGCATTAATACTGGGATATAGAATTTCATTATTATCAACACTATCATGAACATGAATCATTAGTTTATCTTGACAGTCTACACTGAGGGCAAAAATAATAGGAACAACTATAACACTGTGCATTCAATAGCACCATAAACTGCAGACTCCAAAATGCTCACACAGTTTAAAGGTGGGATTTATTACAGGACTGTTGTATTAGACTGCAGTAGTTTTACATAGGTGGACCCAGTAAACTAGAGTGTATATTGAAAGGGAAGCTGAGAGCAGGGCCTCGTCATACTTTAGATTTGACTGACGTGTTTGATGAGCAACATCTGTTTTTCTTTTCTTGTCTAAAATCTGTCTTGTACTTGAATTTTTTTTTTTCCCAGAATAAACTTGTCTAAACTTTTTTTATTTTTTTTGTGCATGCCAAAAGAAAAAAAACTGTATTGAAATCTGTGACTCATAAAAACCCTGCAGTAGATGTCTCAGTAAAAGACATATTCATTTGTTGTTTTGTTCATCTGTTCCCAGCCGACCCTCTGGTTGGAAGCATCGCCACACAGTACACAACAAACAGACCTGAGCACGACAGGATAGCCAAACAGTGGACCAAACGCTACGCCACATAATCACCAGAGCAGCTGCTGGTTGGACGAGTTGAGGATGTGGGGGCGCGAACTGGGGGTGGGGGTGATTTTTATCTCAGAATTGAAGTCTTAACTCCTGACATTTGTTGTTTATTGTATTTTTTAAGTTATCTCCGGCCCAACTATAATCAGATTTGGCAATAATGAATTTTGTTTTTTCCTTTTTTTTTTTTTTTTTTAAGCTTGTGCTTGAAGATGGACATTAATACTAAACTGCTAGATGAAATGTGTCACAGCATGAATCCCAGTCAGTTATGTCAGTGTAAATTCTCACATGCATTAGAAGTTCCAGTTGGTGTTTGCTTGCCCCTCCGAGCTCCTGGTCTTTGAAAAGGTGTTTTACACATGTAGACATGTTTAGATATGGATGGATATTGGTTGTGATTTGTGTTCTGTACTGATGAAAAGTCTGTTCTGTTTCTCCCTTGAAGACTTAAACATGACCAGCTGAAGCATCCAGCTTTGTTTGATCATTTCAAACAACTTAAGTTTTTTTTTTTTAGGTCATATAGTCACTTTGCCGCCAAAATAAAAGTTTTGAGAGGATTTAATATGAAGAGGCTATATTTTATTCATCGCATCTTAAGAGAGATTACAGAGCACAGAATAATTTAGGGTTAGCATGATTACATGATTACAGAGTGCAAGTCTTCATCTCACTACCTCTGGTGTACTAGCAGCACGTTAAATGCTATTACTGAGACATTAAGGGCACAGAAAACAGCGCAGATCATCCATTACACTCACTATTTAAGTCAAGGAATGTGGCTCATTAAAGTGACAAAAATAAATTAGTTAAAAAATAAATATTTCCTCTCAACACTGATTTCTACTGTTAAAAAGGCACACACACACACAGCTTTAACTAGTAGCCCTATTGAATTATACAGGCTGGATGATACACAGGAGTGCAACTAATGTCAGACAGACATAATGAAATCATACATCACAGGTTAAGGTGGTACAATGAACATTATTGCTGCCAAACCGTACTGAATATATAAAATGGACTTAGCAAAGGCTAGCTGAGTCCTGCCAGAGGACAAGGATTAATGCTGCATTCACATCAGATGGGAAATAACAGGTTACTACTGTACAAAAATCCTATTTGAAAATACTGGTACTCTCAGTATTTATGAACTACTTGGTGCCAGAGCTTATAGGACAGTTTCAGATTCCTCAACAATCAAGAGTTAAATGTTGCTGTAATCATTCACAAAGGGATCCATTCACTCCACAAATCCACTGGTCCGTGCATAAACACACTGGGGGTGGACTGTGTATTTTGTCCCCCTACTCTACTACCAAGACTGAGAGGAAGAAAGATAATAGCTCTTTAAATGTACATGAGTATTGTATTAAAACAAGATAGAACTGAACTTATCCTTTAACTTGGAATGATAAATAAACTGAGTGAAAAGAAGTAGTGGATGTTAACTGTGTAAATCTACATGATCTGTGTTTCGGTTATCTCAGATCTTTGGAACTAAAGTGCTCATGCTAACACAGACCGACTAGTGTTAAGCACACAGTGTGGAAAGGCTTTCATTCACTGGTTAGAGATGTGACAGATGTGGATTTGGTTTGTGGTTGTCACTTGTGTTTGGTTTGCTGTAAAAGATGAACATGTATCCTCACACTAAGAAGTTCAACATTTCTGGGAATACACTTATTTTACTTCTTTCCCAGAGTTTGCAAAGTACAATACAGGGGTCAGGGCTGGTTTAGCCGAGCTTAGCATCAAGAATGGAGGGAAACTGCTGGCCCAACACATCTGAAGCTCACTAATAAACTCACATCAACACCTGTGAAGTTACAAGGTCAGAAAGAACTGCACGTTCTAAACTTTGTAAAGGTAAAATTTATATCTGGCTCTCTGAGCCCAGCACTTCTCTGCAGTGTCTCCAGCTACAGCCTGCGTTGTCACATATGGTCGGTGAACATAGGTTTTAGTAGCTGTACAGACATGATAACACTAAAACCTGTGCTCAATGACTGTATCTGGCAACCAGCACCACAGCTGGAGATGATGTACAAAACCTGTTTGAGAAAAGGTTCCAGCATGTAACTACATCTAAAAATCCAAACCATTTACTTGTGAATGAATTAAGCAAGTGAGATTTAACATGTTAATCAGTGAGCTTTAGACATACTGTTTTCATTACAGTACCTCACCCTCTGCTTCCAGTCTTCATGCTAAGATAAACACATTCTGACTCCAGCTCTGTACTTACACACACACCATACTGGTACTGATCTTCTCATCTCACTTTCACACAGTAAGCCAATAACTGTACTGTTCCTTCAAAATGATGTTAACGTTGCATATGAATGAATGAGTGTGAAATGGAGAAATGTACACAGTAGCAATTAAAGTCATGTTGCTAAACCAAAGGCTTATCCGTGTTGTCCTGCTGCTTGTTTCCATATGACGTGAATGCAGCCTGTCATTCAGAGGAGTGAGGGGATCTTCAGAGTTTCACATGTCGTTAGACGTGGTGCCCTTGCTTTTGCGTCCAGGCAGAGGGAAGGAAGATTTGCTCTGAGGCTGGGTGAGGCGGCTGGTGAGCTGGGTGAAGGGCTCAATGAGCGAGTTGCGTTCGGTGACGCTCACCTCCCACAGCTTTACCTTCTCGCTTCGCGCCCACTGCTGCGCCACCTCCTGGTCCACCTGACGACGCTCCTGCAGGTCTGTCTTATTCCCCAGCACTATGACTGTCACCTGAGATCACAACACACACAAGATTGAACATTATGCACTTTCCTGTATGAAGAAAACAGGTAGTAGGTATTTGTTAGCCTGAGTGTTTCATACGCCTTAAATGATGTTCTTTGTGATGTGGACATTTGCCAATATAACACAATACATTTTGGGATAACCACACATGTTATAAATCGTTAGTAAAGAATACTCTGAACCAGCTGCACCTCTTTTTTATCTCTGGATTTGTCTATTTCCTTCTTCAGAACATCAACCTTCTTGAAAGACTCCAAGCTGTCAACGCTGTAGACAAGTACGAAGCCGTCTGCCACTGAGTAGTAGTGCTTGGGGAGGTCTTGTCCGTTGTGGAGGCCCTTGGTGTCGTAGAGCCTCAGCTGCTCCTTCACACCGCGGTCAGTTTCCACCGAGGCCACGTACACATCCTCCTGCGTCTCATTGCACTCAGAGCCTGGACAACAGACACAAAGACGACACAACAAATTCAGATAAACTCAATTAAACAGCAACTGAATTGTTATCTGGAACAGTAGTAAAATTATCAAGGGAAGCCTGAAAGCATCATGAAATATGAACACACCTTATATATTTAATGTCATACTGAAAGAATATCAATTATATTCTGATAATAAAAGGTTGGGTGTATCCACAGTTATGTACCTGCAGTTAACCAAGATGCCCGAGATCCGTGAGTAATCTCATTTAGAGCCAGAAAGATATCCTACATTGAAGCCATGTGAATCATCAGTTTACATGTGTGTATACAGGTGTCAGTGCTCTGTTGTGTCGAGTCATTCCCGGTGCATTTCTCACCTACAGTGTGATTTCCATACAGCAACTGTTCCAAAATGGCAGTTTTTCCAACTGCTGCCTGGCCACACACCACAACTTTACAGCCTTTTCCCATTTCGAGCCTACAATGCATGAACACAAAACGTCACACGGTTTGTAGTCTCGTCTGTTAAGTCTTAGACATGGTATAATATCACTACTATTGATAAGAGCTTTTTGAAAACAACTCTGACTGCATCCTTAACATCGCTTCGCTTGACAGCATTTTGTTGTTTAGCCTAGCTAACAGGTTAGCCGTAGCAACTCATTCTGCGTCGTGTTAACACAACAATAACAGTTCAGTTGCGAGCACACTCCTTGTTATATACTGGTACATTCAGGTAAAAAGTTTCTTACTTATTAGGAGTATAAATATCTGTTTATCAAGTATGTATCATCACAACCAGGAGATCCATTCTGCCCCGCTAGCTCTTTAAGACGTATCCTGTCTTTGCGCATGCGTGAGGGACGGACTTCACTATAATAACACATTTAAAGACAACGATATTTTTTGGTTTGAATTCATAATAATCTTACGCTTGCAATTAATTTGAATTAATTTTGTCTGTAAACTTGTCTGTGTTAATATATCGTATTATTCAGTCATTTTAATTGAAAATCTATTGAAATCAGAAAGAGACAGCCCATTTTATTTTCAAAATTAGAAATTGCCACAAAGTACTGTGCAACGTGTTGAGGGAAAAGAAAAACAATCGAAGAATACATTTCCCATGAGCACAACAGAGGAAATGCGTCACTGTCGTTTTCATAAGGCATGCTGGGTACGTACGCTCTCTCTTTCCGGCTGGTACGCCATCATGTAAGCGAGTGTTTCTATACTTTCGTACAAAACGCAATCCATTAAAATCATCTGTTTTCATTCTTCATCTGTCTGTTTGAAGCGGAACGATGTTTATAGACTTACTAAAGACCCCTATCCCTTTATTATTTTTTTACTTAAGTTACTAAAAACCCTGATTGTAGCCCTGTTTTAACGGTGCTGGGATGCCGTCGGTCCGGTAGCCATTGACACTGCTGGCTGCAGCGGAAAGCTAACGCGTTTTTGCCACGATGTCTTGAAGTTTGTGTAAAATGAGCAGTTTTCGCGTTGTAGTCCGTTTGAATCCGGTACACGCAGTTTGTTATTTCTGTGGTAATTGTAGCAACATTCCGGTGAAGTGAGGAGTGATGGGCTACGCGGCTAACATTAGCATGCCGGGTTCATGGCTAGTCCGCTTTCTAATAAGCGTGGACTCATGTGCCACTACACCTTGTCTGTTTTCACTGTTTTCTCATCTGATAGACACCTGAGCTGTCACAAAATGTGTTAGAAGTGTATTAACACCAGTCAAGAGGTTACTGAAGACAAGTGCAGTCATGGCTGTCTTTAAACAGTTGAAGGAAAAGGCCTTTCTCTGCCGAACGTATTTAGTGTCGCTGTTCATGAACCATGTGTCTATGACCAGAGAGCTACAAGTTTCACATCGACTTTTATCTGTAAAGCAGCAGATTGAGAAATCTGAGCTAGGCAATGTTTGCTTGGAGAGAACTTGCAAGCCATCACATGGCACATGACTGAAACCTGCTCCAGCATGATATCTGTAAATGTTGTTCAGTTTAGCTTTCTGTTTATTTCAGGCTGAACGGCAGATGCTAGGTGCATGTTTTTCAGACTTAGCCCTGTATAGTGGATTTCTTATTTACATTGTTATTAGGCAACATAGAGCTGGGAATTGACATCAAAGATGTGCTAATTTACTGACTGATGTTTCTTTTCCACAGATAAGTCAACATGGGAGCGTATAGGTATATGCAGGAGTTATGGCGCAAGAAGCAGTCCGATGTGATGCGCTTCCTGCTCCGTGTCCGCTGCTGGCAGTACCGTCAGCTGTCCAACCTCCACCGTGCTCCTAGACCCACCAGACCTGACAAGGCTCGTAGGCTGGGTTACAAGGCCAAGCAGGGTGAGTGCTGACCCCTCATGAGTGATCTGTCATCACCTTTGCCTGGCTCGATGTTCATGGTTTCCTTTGATTCACACAGGCTACGTTATCTACCGTGTTCGTGTGCGCCGTGGAGGCCGTAAACGCCCTGTGCCCAAGGGTGCTACCTATGGCAAGCCAGTGCACCATGGCGTCAACCAGATCAAGTTTGCCCGCAGTTTGCAGTCCACCGCTGAGGTATGCTCATCTACACTGATTATACTGCAGCTTAAAGGCCAGAAGGAACATTGAGTTATGATATTGCTGGTTTGACAATGCTTCAACTCCGGATGTTCAGTGTACTGCACCTGAAGTGGGTTCACGTGGTTTACAAGTTATTATTGCAGATGTTAACATGACAAGAAGCTCGATGACAATACATTTCAATGGAGGCTGATTCACAGTGGTTAGATGTGGAAATACAGAAACCATCTAAGAGCATAGTCCACTTTTCTCTTAGATGTGGAAATACAGAAACCATCTAAGAGCATAGTCCACTTTTCTCTGATTCTCAGTCTGCTCCACACTTTCTTTTCATATGTCCCAGATATCACACACGTTGGCCAGAGGGTCATATCCCATGCTTGGTTTTGTATGTAGCAGCGTATACAGTATAGCATAATATGCAGCACACCTGTTTGGATTTGTAAACGACAGGATTTGAACTGTGTATTTTATGCTTTGATTTATTAACAGACTGCTGACTACTACAAAAGTCACACTCTGATATCTTCTCTGTTCTGAGGATTATCTGCCTTTTTGTCATGATAGTAAACTTAAGATCTCTGAGTTTTGGACTGTGAGTCAGATAAAACAAAGACATTGAAGATGCCACCTCAGACTCTGGGAAAGAATTCTGTTGTATTGACCAAACAAAAAAATGAGTCATTGTCAAATTAATTTATGTTGAAAAAAATTGTTGCAACTCCAAATCTCCAGCACAGTGTCTTCTATATAGACATTTCTCACAGTTGGCTTTCCAGCACAGTTTAACTAAATATGTTGATAGCAACATTGTATTAAGTTGTATCTAAATACTGAGGATTGGTATTGTTCGTTCTTACTCACTAACAGGAATTCCTAAAACACTTAACTGGGAATAAACCCTTGTTAATGCTACAGAAGAAAAAAATAAGGCTCTAATTGGCGGACATATATGTGGCATATTTTATGCCTAGAGTGTGAGGGTGGTGGTGTCACATGTGGCTGCAGTGGTCCTTTGCCACAAAGATTTATCTCTCATCTCACTTTTCAGGCCACACAGGAAAACATTGCATCTGCAGCAGAATAGGCCTTGTATTTAAAAAGAAATCTTGATGGCTCTTGTCTTTTAATAGGTCATTAGGTTGTCTGCTCAGTTGTTGATGAGATTTGAAATCAGGACTTGCAAATTTAAACTCCATCTCTCGTCTCCATCCAAAATGTGCTGTTGCACAAGGTGTGATATTTCACAAATGTTGTTTCTCTTCTCTCTCTGAAATGCTGATCAAAGACCAGCAGTGTTGGTAAATGAGAACATCTGCAGTTGTCTGGTGTCACCATTGAAGGATTTCTGGGTGTTGAAGTTCAAATTTCTTGCTGCCACAGGGAGCCGCCAAAGCACAAAGTAGCTTTTGCAGCTTTAAGATAGAGCCATATTACCTTTCTGTGATTGTCTTGACAGGATCGATTTTCATATTGATGTGGTAAGTGAGAGTCATTTCCTCACCACACACTGTTTTTCTTTCCCAGGAGCGTGCTGGCCGTCACTGCGGAGCCCTGCGAGTGCTGAACTCTTACTGGGTGGGTGAGGACTCGACCTACAAGTTCTTCGAGGTGATTCTGGTCGACCCCTTCCACAAGGCCGTCAGACGCAACCCAGACACCCAATGGATCACAAAGGCTGTGCACAAGCACAGAGAGATGCGTGGCCTGACATCTGCAGGAAAGAAGAGCCGTGGCCTGGGCAAGGGCCACAAGTTCCACCTGACCATCGGAGGCTCCCGTCGTGCAGCCTGGAAGAGGCGCAACACCCTGCAGCTGCACCGCTATCGTTAAAGCACGTCACAGTCTGTACATTTAAACAAATAAACATCCCTTTTTATGGTGACAGGTCCTGTCTGCTGTCTGTTTCATTCAGCTGTTAGAATATTAGCTTTAAACAGAGCTGGCTCTTTTGGGGGTTTTACATCTCGCTCTATCTGCGAATGAAGTTTCAGTAATGTTCTTTTATAACCTTTGATAATGGATTATGCACCACTGGATGTTTAAGACTATAACGCCACATTCCTACAGGAGGTTTCACGTAGAACTGATTAAAGCTCTAATCAGGATGTGAGAGATGGTACATACTGGTTTAATTATCCTTGACCCTTTGTCACTTGACCTGGTTATTGCATCTTTAAGGACAGAACAAATTACGTCTTCAGCTTTATTAGTATATAGACATTAATCACCTCACGATTTCTACTAAAGCTGCACCCAACTGCAGCCTGAGCTGAGATTAGTCAGCTGTCGTGGAAGCACCTGTGTGGGTGTGTAATTTTTTTACCAATATGTAATCTTTCACTGAAAATATGACCTGATGTAGTTATCACACTGAGACAACCTGAAATAAAAGACATAGTTTCTCTCACAACACATCAAACACAACTTTGCAACTAAACACAGTAACTCTGAAATCATAAATTCACAATGCTGTGTAGTCTCAGGTCAGGATGCTGTAAGCAGCATGTGCAGTTTTACATTACCAGTGTTCAGTGCTGCGTTGAATATCAGATTTTAAAAAAAAATCCATTCATAACATTTTCAAATAAAGTATCGTGCATTAAAGTGTCGGGTCTCAGCTTTAATTTGAGCAGATTAATGTTAATACGTAGTGTCCAAACTGAAAGGGTTCAAAAGTAAGTGGACACCAAATGCTTCTTAATCAGCAGTGTGTGCTTACAGTTTGTTCACAGAAGAGTTTATGCAGGTGGCTCAGATTAGACTGACAGCTCAGAGCTGCCTTGTAGACTAAGGTGAAGCAGGAGTAAAGAGGTGACTGCGCAGGTGAAGGAGATAATAAAGAGGCTCATGAAAAAGCATATCAAAGGTCATTGGTTTGCCAAAATCAAAAATTAGGTACTTTTTAATAAAATAGGTGAGCTCAGGAAAACCACAAATCATTTGGATTTGAATAATCCCACTGCACTGAATTTTTATGACTGGAGGGAGTTGTCTAAATCTCCCAAATCCACCCACGCTGCTGAAGACTCACCTCACAAGTTAAATCAGGACATCAAACTCCACATCTGCCCTGCCGTCTGTGACCTGTCACACTGAGATACACTACTCACAATAAGTTAGAGATATTGTGAGAGACTCAGTGGATGTCATACATACGGTGTTTGTTTCACTTTTC
>JBBMJY010000005.1:18944215-18960217 GCA_037833715.1 Toxotes lorentzi
TTTCATTAAAATTCAGACCAAATAGGAAAAGCACTCATGTAAATAACAATATCCCTAATTTATTGTGAGTAGTGTACTTCCAACCAGATAGACATTTAGGGAGCAGCACTCCTCACATGACGTCCTCACGGTGCTTACTTTAAATGATCCCTGGGACATTCGGCACTAAAACCACGTTTATCGTAACTAATTCCTCATCTGCCAGCTGATTCCCCTCTGGAGGAATTCTTTAAGTGGGTTACTACCACTTAAAGAAACCTAATCTGGACCCTTTTGTTCTGGGTAACCACTGACCTATTTCTAAACCATCAGTCAGTTTGAAGGTGTTACGAATGGAGCCGAGGATACAGTGATGTATAACTGCATCCAGACAGGAACAGCACTGCCGATGTTTCTCTTCAAACTCCATGCTCCACACGATGCTGACTGACTTATCTTGATTATAATGGCAGACCTTCCACACGTCATGAGCCTAACCGCTGCCTCAGAGCTTCTAGCAGAGGACGGCACTGAAAACAAAGGTGACCTTCTCTGTGCTGTTGCCTGAGGACAGCAGGACTGTTCTCACACTCCAATTTTAAGTATAATTATGAAGCTTTTGCAATAAAGAATCCTTGTGTTTTCCATTGCATTAACCTTCAGGAAACACTGCACTCACACACTCATACACTCTGTTTTGGGGGGAAGGGGTATGAGGGCTTGGTGTAATCTTAGAGGTTTGGATGTGAGGTTTTTAAGGCTTCAGGGATATCAGATATCAGCTCTGTGAACTTAAAGGCAAAACTGGTAGTTTTCTAGTTTTCTCTTTATTGTCAGCAAATCACATGAAAACACCAAAACCAATGCGTTCATCTGATTCTGAATATTTTCTGTGTATAAATCTAAGAAAGTTACACAAAGAGTGAAATGTCCAGATACAAGTTTATCTACAGACATTTGTGACTAACATTAGCAAGGTGTGGAAAAAAATTGAGTAGGATGCAACTTAATTCTAAAATTAAACACTACTGTTAAAGATTAGTTATTTTTCTATTTGGTGATTTTGTTTTTGTCCATAAAGGAACTGTACTGTGAATTTCAATCCTGAACAGGAAGGAGTTAAATTTTTTTTTCAAAAAACAGAAAATACATTTTTAAAAAACTGTTACTAACAGCACAAAAGAGGTTTGTGTTTTCACTTTCATTCCAGAGGATTTTTTTTTTTATTTCAGTTTATTTCATGTGGTTTTAAAGGGCCAAATGGGCAAATTACACAGAAGTGAAAAGAACTAAAAACAACCCTGCAGCAAACAGACGTAAAAATATAACAATAATACACTGTTATTTCCTGAACAGAAAAAACAGAACAAAACACCAATTTTAAAAAATGAATTAAAAAACATAAATTGTAATTCTGGCATGTACCAAAGTTTGGTAAAAGAATTTCATTAACTCTTTAAGCCTTTATTGACTTACTGGGGCTTGTGAGGCAGATCAAGCAGGAATGATCAACATTTCCACAGCTGATAAATTCTCTGACTCTTCAAACCTTGTGTTAACATTCAACAACGATGGGCTCCTCTAAGCAGCAGACTGAGGATCTGAAACTGAAGCTAACTGATATCCAAAACACAGGGAAGACTACAGAAAGATATCAAAGTGTTTCCAGCTGGAAATTTAAGGGGCACTGTGGAAGTCGAGACATGATCTGGAAAAACAAGAAAACTTTCAAATAAAACTGCCAAGCCTGCTCAGCTGAAAGACAAAGCGAAATCCCCTATGATTGCAAATGACCTGCAGGAGGGTTTAGCTGACTCCGTGTTGATGCACAAACAGGGTCTACATGGTAGAGACATTAGTAGGAAAACTTACCTCAACCTTATCACAGAAGTCAGCGTCTGATGGAGTCAGAATCATTTCCGGTGCTGTGGACAGTTAAAACTGAGCCAAAATCACCAAAGGTGTCAGATCTGTGCTGGTAGACATGGAGCTCCAGGGATAATTTGAAGGAGGAGGAAGTTTTCGTCTTCTTTATTCAAACAACATTATGTTGAATCAAAGTCTAACGTTTTCAGCCTATGCCTTCATCAGGAATCATGAGCTGAAGCATCCTGTAGGATATTTACATCATTCAATTCAATAGTCATCACATCAGTGGTTACTGAATGAGGCCGGACTCTATACAACAGGATGAACAATGATCCAGAGCAGACCTCCAGGCCTACTTCTGGAAACACGGGCTGCTGCTTTTGGAACGGCCCTATCAGTCCTCTGACCTGAACACTGCTGAAAATCTGTGGGTAGATCTAAAACGTGCTGCGTGTACAGGACAGACTAAAAATACCTCAGAACATGAAGTGATCTGCAGGAGAAGCGACTGAAAGTTCAGAACAGAAAGACTTTCTCTGCTACAAGAAAATGTCTGAACGCTGCGATGTCTGACAAACAGAATGTCACTCAGTGAGGTACAAAAACTTTGGTACATGCCACAATTACTAATTTAACATTTGAAGAAAGACTTGTTTTAATGGGTGATTGGTCGCATTTACTTCTTTTGACAAAAAAAAAAGAAGCAAAAAACGAGCCTTTAAAGGAGGTGGCCCATCTCTCTCCCCATGGGCTTGAACATGGCTTCATATTTCATGCTCTGTAGAAATTTGGTTTTGGCTCTTACTGTGCTTCCATCCAAATTAGATATGAGAAGGAAAAGTGCTCAGTTAAACCTTCACACAGGTTCCTCTCCTAGATTTCACTCATGACCCAGAGTCAAGCAGGGCCACCCAGTTTCCCCACATTTTTTTATACTTTGTGTTGCCAGACAGTACTGCTTTATTTTGAAAGGATGCTTCCCAGGTTTCGGTGACTATTGATACTGTTAAGACGTTCTCTAAAGCATCTGCACTCTTATGAACATCATTAAATGTGTGCTGCTTATATAACATTTTAATCTGATCATGGATAAGGTCCAAAAAAAAAAAAAAGAGAGAGAAAAGGCTGCAGAGAGATTTGATGTTGAGAGGCAGAATTTTACAAACTAAAGCAGAGGGACTATCTGGACTCTCTTATGCAGCTTTATCTCAGATCCCATTTCATCAGAGAAGTCTGCGTTAATGAACCTGTGTTAATTTCTCCACCCTCAATAATACTTTCAACATCCATTGAACAACTGCTGAAACAGCCAACTTCAGTTTGTAATTTTATACCCAGTTACATATTTTCAAAGCCAGGAGACCTTGACCTTGTTTTACTCTGTAACTATGATACAGAAAAAAATCCCCTAAAGACTTTTCTCCTCTAAAAACCGATTTAAAGACAAATGATTGATGTACAAATATAAAGAACATAACACTCCAATACCTCCAAAGGAATGAGCTGCAGTTTGTGACGGGATCCCTTCAGGTGCATTAATTCTTTACTGGAATACAGTAAATCCTCAGACCACTGGACCCCTCTGGACCCCCCACTGGTCAAATCTGTTTCTCTGCTACTGCAGTAATATTCATTCTTCATTCCAGAAAGACTTTGTCTCAGTGTCTTTGTTCATGTCCCTTACTATGAAAAGAAACATGAGATTTACTATCCAAATGTTTGATTATAAATAAGGCAGAAGGAGTGTCTTTAAAAACTGTTCATTGTTGTTACCCTTCCCAGTTTTTCGCTGGTGTTGTGAGCTGTGCCCTGAAGATGTGGAGCATTTATTTTGGATCTGTCCCTGTTCTCACAAATTTTGGCAAGATACCAGTCTATTTATTACTCAACACAGACAGTGAATTTTCTCTTTTTGAGCTGCTCGTTGCTACCGTTTGATTTTACTGATCATTCTTTTGTTAAAGCCAGTTAATTCTATAACACTATTTTAAAAAGCAGTTTCATAACTAAATTCTCCAATCGCAGGCTTTCTCTGGATTTGAAATAGATTGCAAATGTTGCTCATACTCCAGAGGAAGTACAGCTTGTACAATGATAAATTTATACACTTTTATGTAATACTATTGTTCACTGTGTTGCCGTGACGTCATTGTGATGTTTGTCTCATCCCTTGACTATGTTTCAGTCTCAGTGTCTCCTGAGACTGAAGCCAGCTCTGAAACGATAGCCAGAATTTCTGCATGGATCCATGTCACAGAAAACACGAGTTGTCCCAATTAAACTTTTATGTGAGAAGTTATTGGATGGAAAGATTCATTCTGAATTTTAAAGGTCACTTTAGGTAATATTGGACAAGACAAATATCCTTTTCTTGTTTCTCTTGCCTTGTGCACTTGTGCAGAACATACTCTCTTTTCAGCTGTTTAGGGTTGTAATGTGTTAATAAAACATTTCTAACAACATTATCAGCGAACTATTGATATTACAATATTAAAATGCAGCAATTCTAGTAATAATGAACAGGTTTCAGTTTTAGAGTGTATTACAGTGGGTTTTATCCACAGCTCTGTCTGGAGATTTAAGGTCAGTTTGCTGCTCTTAAAGGTTAAAAGCTTCTTTCACATGTTACACTAAGCGTATTCTTACTTGTTTCACAGTGATGGAACACTTTCATTCTTTTGAAGGCACACTTCTATAGGCACAGGAAGTCAAAAGTCAATGTGTATTGATGTGTTATGTGCCCAGGTAGGGGTTAAGAGAGAACTCATACCTTTATGGTACATCATAGAGAGAATGGGTAATGCAGCTAGTCCTCTTCTAACCACACCAGATCAGCGTGGCAATTGTAAATTTCAGCCTCATTTTCATTATATGGTGCAGCTCTAAAAACCTTTACTTTGACAATATTTTACAGTCATATTTTCAGGCAGGTGGTCAAATAAATTAGTTTAAACTCCTTCACACTGAGAGGATGCCCAGCACTACCATGGTCTGATCTGTGGCAGCTCCACTGGAGCAGTTTAGTGGTCACAAGCCTGTGTCTCTATGCTTTAGGTCGGATTTAATCACTATGGAATGCAAATGTACTCAAAATCAAAAACTGAGATCTGTGGGGTTTAAGTCTGGACTTTGGATCAGCCACTCAGGGACAGTCAGACTTGTCCTGAAACCAGTCCAGTGTTGTCTTGGCTGTCTGGTTCAGGTCATTGTGATTCTGAAAGGTGAACCATCGCCTCAGTCTCAGGTCTTGTGCTCTCTGGAGCAGGTTGATGGTAATATTCAGATGATGAGCAGTGCCTGGTGCTCACCAGACACTGTGTTTAGAGTTCTGTCAAACAGATCCTTTTTGTCTCATTAGATCAGAGCATGTTTCCCTCATGCTCTCAGAGTCCTTTATATACTGTTTGGTAAACCTGTTGTTAATGTTGCTTTTTTTTTTTTTTTTTTTTTAGTTGTTTAGTGTCTTTACACATATCTCACTTCATATTAACTACTGCTGAATTAATTAACTAGGTCAAAGTGACAACATATTCCTGTCCTGTCTAAAGCAGCATTTCCCTGTCAACTGAGAACATGGAAGGGTGGAGTGAAAACAACGGTCATCTCTCACATTACTCCCTGTCTATTGTGTGTCCGTGCATTAGTCAGTGGGGCAGCAGTAAGTCCTGACCTGTTCTCTAAAAATCCCAAAGAAAGAAAGTGGAGAACAGGATGGTAATGCGTGGGATATGCTTTCTCCAAAAAGGTTTCATTGTAGTGAGGAAACATTACCTGGGATGCAGAGTGCTTTGGGAAACGTCTGGTGCTGCATCTTTGTGTGAAGCCTCGGCCAGCTCCCGCATGCTGTTCGAAGGTGGAGAGGAGGGGAGCACTTCTGTGTCGTGTTAACCCTGTAAGAATTTAGTGTGGGGGAGAACAGCTCCAAAGCATCATGACATTAAGCCTTAGGACTGGATCCTCTAGTCTGCTGTGTATCATTTAAACTGTCAAGTATTAGTGTGTTTGCAAAATTATCTCTCATGATCTATATAATAATACAAACAACTGAAACATTTATTCCTGTGTGCTGCTGGGTGAATGTAAATGCTTTAATTTGGAGGTTAGAGGAAATAGCTGTTGTACATTTGGATTTAAAGCAATGGTGAGTCAAGATTTATTGGAGGGTTTAAATGTCTGATTACAGGGTTAGGGTTAGACAGACACAGTCAGCGATTAGCTGGTGAGCACAGGAGAACATTTAGCAGCTAAAGAGTCAGACACAGCCCTGAGGAGCTGGTGAAGACTAAAGTGTTGCAGTGATGCTGTTACATTTCATTTTCTAATAAAGTTCTAATTCTATGTAGATAACATTGTATTGCTTTATTTACCTCTGATCACATCCAACTGTGTTTCACAGTGAAACTACCACAATTTCTCTAATACACTGGACTGAATGGAGATTATAGTTGTTCACTTGCTATATAGTTATAGTTGCCTTGTACTCTTTGGTTGTTAGATATAATGGCAATGACAAGATGACACAGGTTTAAAGAGGAGTAGTGCAATTTTAAACAAAGTAGGAATAAATCCATTAAAGATATGATAGTGACAGCTAAGAACAGGCCTTCTCATTAAATGGATTTTTAAAATAAACTCAAACAATGCAAACATAGATTGTTAAATACCAGCAGGAGAATGTGGCACCGCCTGCAGAGGAGATCCAGTTCTCCTGCTGAAGTCATGATAAAGAGAATTACAGTCATCAAGCATGGACGAAGGAAAAGCATGACTGATCTTCAGCAGATGAGGGCTCCCTGCTGCTAGCTACAGGCTAGCAACTGTAGTAGTTCCCTCTCTGAAACAACAGCAACAATGAATATAGGATGAAATGGATGTTTAAAGTACTGAAATTCGCAAACATGATGTCAACTCAAAGGCCAAGTAGAAAAGAAAGAAGGAAAAGCAAAGCCAAGTGGTGGATCTTCAGGAAAACACACACATAAAGAGGCCTGGTGCTTCACGTCACACAGTGTTTACAGACGTGTGCAGCTTGATCTGGTTCTGGTCTTCATTAAAGACTCTTCACAGACAGACTTCATACATCTCTTTAGCCGCTGCAGTGATTAGCTGAAACATACACAGGGAAACTTAAACATTATTTTAATTTTCAGTTCAACTCATATCTTAATGTGGCCTTTCAGTTGTGTATCTGTGTGAGATAAAAGCAGAGACAGCTTTTGGGGGTTATTAATCTTCTTTTTAGTCTGCTTTAATGTGGTGTTCTTCAAATTTAGGTCACAGCCCCCACCCCCTCAAAAAAAAAGGTCCCCAGGCTTTGTGTGTACCCCTGGAAACAAACAGCAAGTCGTCATGTTTTGACAAACTGATTACACTTTAAAATGTACCAAGAGAACAGTTTACATAGTTTCACGAGCACATCAGAGTTTTTGGCAAGCCTGCTGAGAACACAATGTGGACTTACAACAAAGTGAAACTACAGTCACTTATAAAGCTAAAGTAGCTAAGGTTAGTGTTTACTTTCCACCACATAAAGAGTATCTTTTCTAAAATAATGCTGGTTTATGACAGTAACACATCATCATTAATCATCAATAGTATACTTCCATCCTTCCAGTGGAAGCAGTGTAAGAGCAGATACTTTGGGAAGCCCTGGTTCAGCTGGAGCACATCTACGGCTCGGATCAGCACGGAACTCTCCTGGTTCAACCACCAGCCACCAGTTACAAAACATATGGCTCTCTGATAAAAAGCCAAAGGTGCAGAGGCTGCTCTCCACAGCGTCCCACATTTGGAAATCAAGACTGTAAAAATGTAATGGTTAACTGAATCAATAAAACATGGAAATTTGAAATCATAAAAAAAAAAGATTAAAAGACTGGAGCAAAGACTGAGAGGAGAACATTTCTTTTGAAAGTGTTTGGCTCGTAAAAAGAATGAATGTGGAAACTTGTGATTGTCTTGAGAAATTCCTCCCAATTATTTCACCAGGCACTTTTTAGGTCACTTTTGCCCCCCTTTAATAAATAAAAGTCCAAGAACAAATTTGGATTCAAACCAAACCATGATAAGTGCTGTAATTATAATGTTGCAAGGCACATTGTCTTTTTTTTTTTTTTTTTTTTTTTGGTGCTCTGGCCAACTGTCTTTGTTCACTTTGACTGGTGAAAGTATGTCAGTGGGTTACATTGACACCAGTGCAGGGCTGTAGGGAAGGAGGAGCCGATGAACTGGGTCACATGGTTGCACTCTGCTCTGCTACTCGAAACACGGCACAGTCAGTCCTCCATCTCACTGGAGCTGCGCCCTGAACGCGTTACCTTAGCATGGAATATACGGCACAGTTGTAGATCTAACTCGGTTACACTGAAAACAGACGAGCCGCGGCTTTTCTCGTAGAAAGGAGCCCAGCACCACCTCCACGGACGACGAGCTCTGCCTCTTCGGTGCGCTTTAAACCAGCCACCGAGAAACTTGCTGCTTCGGTTTGATATGTGAGATTTTTTTTTGTTTACCCCCCCCGTGAAATCGTACCTTCGCCTAGTCTTGACACTGACAACCGACCGTAGCTCCTACGGTCTCGATCGGGTTTTAAGTGACGATCATTTAAATGTTTTAGCTTTGCGGTGTGTTTCTCAACCGGGATCATTCAGCGACTTTTCAGTTGCTGAACACTAAAAACAGAAAAACGGCTTCTGCACCGAGGTAGCAGAGGAGGAGGAAAACCCCCAAACTCAAGAGGATATGGAGTCGACCAAAGCTGGTGAGTGTGTTGTAAACCCAGTTTAAATGAGGGACGGCTGCAGCTTGTTGCAAAGGGGCTTAATACTGTGGTCGCATCCCGGGTTAGGTTAGCTAAACTAGGTTTTAGTCAAGGTAGCGGGGCTAGCATAATGATTCATATTTAATATTTCTGCCAGCCTTTCTGTTCTGATGAAGCACTTTAAACCGTTAAAGGCTGTAGCGTGTATTGGTGTGAGTATTAAACTGGGTTAGGAGTGCCAGTGGGCTGTTGTGATTACCCAAGGAGCTGGCTTCGGCAGCATTGCAGTCGTCCGTCCTCACATGGACCCGTCAGCCTAGCCATGTGCACCTGTGTTTACGCTCCTCGTGCGTCGCCGCTCATTGGCCGAGCGGCGCGGTGACGTGGCCATTGCGTAATTTCTCGCGGCGAGATGGTGTGGGGATACACGTGAGGCGTCTCACAGCAGCTTCCGATGACCCAGTTTTCCCGGGGAAAGAACATACTTGCTCCACGTGGGGGCGTGTTGAAAAAACCGTCTAAAGTTATGGTGCGTTCAAGACCCACACAGCGCTCTTTGTTCATTATGTAGTCTTTGGCTGAAAAAAGTTTCTAGAAACGACGTTCAGTTCAAATGTCATGCCTTAATACTTAATGTGAACTTTGGGTTTGTGGTCACCATTATTGTTTCAGTGAGATACTAAAAAAAATAGTGCAGAGTATTGTATTTCCTTTAAACTAAAATAAATGCTGATGTTAAATAGTTTCATAAACACAGACATCCAGAACCAAGTGAAAGGACATAAGTGGCTTAATTTATGTAAAGTACTTGGTTTAACTACACGGGCAGGTTTTACATTGTGGTGTAGATGTTGAAAAGTGGACATTTCTTATGAGCCTTGAATGCAACACTTTTTTCTGTTGCCAGTTTTCCTACGTTGTCTTAATTGGATGGAATAAATTTAACCAAGAATAAATCAAACCAAAATATTTAGCAGACTTCAAAATATCATCCTGTAATTTGTTACGCTACGTTTAAAAATCTGGTATTATATAATTATACACTCAGTTGGATTAATAAATGTTAAATATGGAGGAGGCAGCTTTGCTAAAATATGTATACACTTAAATATTATTTAACTTTTTTTGTATTTGACAAAAGTTTAATCACAAAAAATCTGTTTAGAATTTAAGCTTTTTTCGTTCTGTCTGGCTCGACTTGACACAGGAGCATTATTCAAATGCTCCATGTTATTTAACACACGGAAATATAACAATAAAAGGTGTATTCAGACCGGCTCTTATATGTCTACACTGACACGCTATACTGGAAATGTTGTGTGTGGTATTTATTGCATATTTTCCGAGGAGATTATTGTGTCAGGGTGTTGGTTGAACTGGGCTTTTAACTGGGTCAGACCTGCAGACTGAAATCAACTTACCTGATACAAGTGACATTTACTGTGAAAAATATGTACTCGTACAATTACACTAATCCTCTCAGCCTATTTAATGTAATGTCAGTACTGCTGTTTATTAAAGGCCAATATTTGTTAAAAAAAAAAATTGAAATGAAATGTAAGTAATGTAGTGCCTGCTGACTTGATATGAAGTGTATCAGGTATATCAGTACATGTTCAGTCAGACTAAAGAAAACTGACTCATTTCAGAATATGATTTTGTACCAGATCCATGAAGCCTGTATATGTGAATGGCTGCAGGGATAGGCCAGGCTGCCTACTACACACACCCTTGTGAAGCTGACATTATATAATGGCTGTTACCTAATCACTGAGAATGGCAGGGGAAGACATCAGGTCAGCCTATGTTGAGGGGGGAAAAACAGCTCAGCTGCAGCAGCAGCCTGTCTGCTCGGTTCCTACTGGCTGAGGGAGCTGTTGTCGTATTATGATCTGCCCTCTTTATGTTAAGCTCGTTGGGTTGGTTCCACAGCAAAAGCGTCTGGGGCTGGTGATAGTTACATTTCAGCAGGAAGCGGTGGGGCATCAGCATGAGCAGTGATACCACCCAAATGAACAAAGGATTAAGATGTCATAGTGCTGAGCCCAGTTTCTGATAGACTGGTGATCAATGGGAAATTTGATGCTAAAACAGCAGCAGAAAACTGGAGATTAAAAAAGGAAAAAACAAAAAAGATTTTGTAGCTTTTTATCACTGGTGGAAAAAAAAATCTGTTTTCGAATCCATTGAAAAACAAAACAAAACCAGCAATGAATTAGTCCACATCTCAGTACTCTTTGACTTCTGTATCCTGTTTGTGTCTCTCATATGGCACAGAGGAGTACGACACACACACACACTATGCTTGTTAGTAGGACAGTAAGAAAAATGCAGAATATCTCCAGCCTGTACTGCAAAGGAAAATTAAATTAGACACATCACAAGCAAAGTCTTTTCCAGAGCAAAGCTCAGCGTGCCCCTCAGTTCAGTGTTGGGTTGTTGCTGCAGTCCCTGTCATCATGGCCCATTTTTCTTTTCTCCACCATTTTACACCAGGAGGCGTAATAGCCTACATCAGCTCGTCCAGCTCTGCCTCCAGCCCGGAGTCCTGCCACAGTGACTCCTCCAATGGCAGCTACCAGTCGTCCTCCCCGCCCCACGGCTCCTCGCCCAGCCGCCGTCAACTGAGTCAGCCGGCCGACCCCGCACTCCCTGCCGGTGGCCAAAACCTTCCAGGGACTCAGAAGACTGGACGCTCCTCCTCTGCAAAATGCGGCATCACAAGTGAGACAGCCACTTTTTTTGTTTTTAAAAAATTACTCTCCTTATTATTACTGATTATCATTGCAGGGAAATGAACAGGTTTTCTCATTACTGATCAAACTTGTCTGTAAATGTCTAACTGAAGTCGATTGAGGTGGAAAAAGTCTTACAAAAAAAAAAAAGAGTTCAAATTTTACTGGAGAAAAAAACTTTGATTGATTCAACTTTGATTCAAAATTTATAAAAAAAAAATCCCTATCATTGGTAGACAGTAGTGAGATTTTCCCTCACATTTAGAGCACAGATAAAGTAAGGTAAATCATAAATTACACACTGAAAGTGTTACAAAAACAATGGAAGCCTATATGAATCCATTACACAGTATTATTCGAATAATGGGATAATTGAGCTGTAGAATGTAACTCACCAATTTTGCCATATTGCTATTGTTCCCTTTCAGATTAACTGTAAGAATGTGTTTTTGTATCAATCAGAAATCAACGGCCTGGTGCTGCTGTGTAAGGTCTGCGGTGATGTGGCCTCTGGTTTCCACTACGGCGTCCACGCCTGCGAGGGCTGCAAGGTGAGGACAGCTCTCTGAAACAGCAACAGCGCCCACACACTGACACACAACCACACATGCTGCACACACTGAAACAGAATCCTTTTCACTGCAACACAGCAATGTGACTTTGGACTGGAGTTGAAGTGGGTCACTGCAGGCACAGCCATCTGCACAGCTACAGCCAGAGACTCTGAGAAACTAGCGCACTCTCCCCATATTTATATCAGCTGCCCCTCATACTTCACGTTGCTGTGTGGCCTAGTTAACTGTGGGGAGCAGTGTGCAGTGACAAACACTCATCAGTACACCTTAGAGGAGGAAAACACACACACACAGAAACAAGTTTAGACTCATATGCTGGTTAGCTAATATTATAATACTGAACCAAAACTGAAAACTGCAAGAAACAGAAATAATCTGTGTGAAATTAAAGGTTATAGGTGAGTATTTGGGTAAAATGTCAGTGTCAGCTATAAATAAATTCTATATTGACCTGCTGTCACACTGTGCTGTTTGTCTTTGTGAACACACAGGGCTTCTTCAGGAGGAGCATCCAACAGAACATCCAGTATAAGAAGTGCCTTAAGAACGAGAGCTGCCCCATCATGAGGATCAACAGGAACCGCTGCCAGCAGTGCCGCTTCAAGAAATGCCTGATGGTGGGGATGTCCAGAGACTGTGAGTGTCCGCTGTCGTTACTGTCAGGCTAATTAGAGCTCCCCTCATTGATTCAGTCTCTTTAGGGCTGCAATCACTTAAAGGTCTTAATTGACTGCTTTGTGAATGAACAGAGATCATTTGGTGGTCATCTGGTTGATGTAATGTTTTTCTCAGTAAAGTTGTCATAGTAGGAAATGATCCAATACATTTTTAAAACTTAAATCAATACTGTTAAACATAGATTTCAACTATCATGGAAAAAGACAGGATGAAATGGACGGAGTATTATTGGATTATTTAGAATGAATTTGTATTTATTGATATGAATATTTTTTAAATGTTGTATTTATTTAATATTGAACACTTATTAAATAATAACACAAATAATCAAGATTTATGCAACCAGAAGCAAGATTATTCACAGTTTGATCCTACAACTTGATCCAACATGATGGTGTATTTTTGTCACAGTCATACTTTGTCATAGTGGGTGGATTCCACTGCATCTAAACTGACCAACACAACTCCTGACTGGTTAACTTATCATGCTACACTAAAATAAAACAGGTGAACACCTCTGAAATAATCCTCTCTGCACTGTTCAGCTGTGCGTTTTGGCCGAATCCCTAAGCGGGAGAAACAGCGCATGCTGCTGGAGATGCAGAGTGCCATGAACAACATGATGAACAACAGCCAGCTGCACAGCCAGCTGCACGGCAACCAGACGCTACCGATCGCCAAACCACTGCCAGCCAGCGCTACACCTACCTCCGAGGACGCCGGTTCCGCCCCCTCCTGCTCTCCATCCTCCTCGCCGTGCTCCAGCCAATCAGACTCCAGCTCGGACCCCGAGCCCGCCGTGGCAATGGACACCAGCCCCAGCTCGGCCTCGCCAAGCGCGTCTGACAGCGGGGAGGAGGAGGTGATCGGCTCGGTGACCAGGGCCCACCAGGAGACCTTCATGTACAATCAGGAGCAGAGCACCCTGACAGCTGAGGCCCCGACCACCACGGGCCCCCTGAACAGTGGCTCTGATCAAAACACCACTAACCATTGGAAAGAAGAGCAGAAGGATGTCTGGAACCACCATAACAACATGGTCACCATGGCAGCACAGGACCCTTCCTCCGGCCAGGGTCCTCAGGGTCCAGGGGACAACGCCCCAAACCACTGCCCTTTCAGACTGTCCAGGAGTGCTGCCAGTCACTGCCCGGCCTATACACATGGAGCTTTCAGAGCTCTGGCCTCAGAGGACCCCACCAACAGAGCCTACAGTGGGCACCAGGGGAGAGAAGGAAAAAGGATGCATCTGGTGAGATAAGAAGACGCAAAGCACATTCAATGTGCTTTAATTAAAGAATCAAAACATATTAAAATATCAGTCAAAAGGAAAAACAAAATGAATTAAAATATACTTAGATTAAATAAAGTAAAATAAGACAAAATAGAATACATACATAGATAGTTCAGTGCAGAAGTAAAAGGCCACTTGTAGCGAAAAAACCTGCAAACTGTTGCCTGTTAATCCTCATCAGATGCGAAACAGCATGAGCATGTATCTGGATTGTGACAGCATTATATTCCTCTGTCCCGTCCTCAGGTTTGTCCGATGAACACGTCTCCTCATGTGGACCTTCAGAAGTCTGGCCATGAGGTGTGGGAGGAGTTCTCCCACAGCTTCACCCCCGCTGTCAGGGAGGTGGTGGAGTTTGCCAAGAAGATTCCAGGCTTCAGAGATCTGTCGCAGCATGACCAGGTCAGCCTGCTGAAGGCTGGCACCTTCGAGGTACGCTAAAGTTTTCTAGGCCATGTGCTGTGGATGTTTCTCAGTTTTTATAGAAAGCACTGAATCCAGTATCCAGACTGACAGCGGTGTTTGTGCCCTGCAGGTGCTGGTAGTCCGTTTTGCCTCTCTCTTTGATGTGAAGGACCGCACCGTGACCTTTCTGGGTGGGAAGAAGTACAGTGTGGACACTCTGAGGGCCATGGGGGCCAGCGACCTCCTCAACTCCATGTTTGACTTCAGCGAGAAGCTCATCAACCTGGGCCTCAGTGAGGAGGAGATGAGCCTCTTCACTGCTGTGGTTCTGGTCTCTGCAGGTGGGTTTGTGTTGTAGAAATATTTTTTTCAGCTTTCCCATCTTGACTCCTCTTGACCCCTGAGAGTTAAGTTACGACCCTTAGAGTCCTGACCCTCATGTTGGCAACAACGCAGTTAGTTAACTGATACATCAGTGTAGCTCCAAGTCTTAAGTCCTCCACACCGTACTCTGTTCATCCACCTGTCGCTAACCTATGCTGTCCATTCTTCCAGATCGTTCCGGCATTGAGAACGTGAACTCAGTGGAGGCCCTGCAGGAAACGCTGATCCGTGCCCTGCGAAGCCTCACCACCAAGAACCACCCCAACGAGTCGGCCATCTTCACCAAGCTGCTGCTCAAACTTCCTGACCTGCGCTCGCTCAACAATATGCACTCTGAGCAGCTGCTGGCCTTCAAGGTCCATTCCTGAAATCTCCTCTAGTACTTAACCACTGGCTCCGCCACACTTCCCACCACCCAACCACACCTACACCTCCACACTTCTCCCCTGAGTCTTTTTCTTCAGTTCCTTCTGTCTATAAATTGAACTAAAGTTCAAACTTAACATTTAAGAGACGGGGGGGTGACCATAAAATGTTCTTGTACTGTACTGTAGGGCGTATCTGCCTGTGTGATGGTAATGCGTACATACAGACACACTGATTGATGTATATGTTTCCTGTGTTTGTGTGTAGCATACTGTACGTTTGCAACTGTACAAACGTTAAAAGCACTTTTCTGTATAGTGTAGACTGGTATTTTTGCATTCATAGTGCAATATGTGACTGCTTTTTGATTTGAGCTGTATAGTGAGGAGTCAGTGGCACACATTCATTTGAATAAGGTGCTGTGCTCATGTGATAAGGGGGTAGTTGTAAACCTAAAAAAAAAAGAAGAACCCCTGACACTGAATGACTGAGGAGGTAAAATCCTCTTTTAAAAACAACAAAAGTAAACAACAATGAGAGGAATGTGGACGTGAAGCTGCTAAAAGTCCCAGCTTTCCAGTTTGGTCACCAGAGAAATGGGAGAACATTTAATTTGAATGACTTTGGGAAGCAAAAGAAGGCGATGTCTTATCTGAAGCTTTTTCTTGCAGTTGTGTATGTACTATGGTGTGTTTCTGTCAGTTGCAGTTTTTTTTTTTTTTTTTTTCTAAATTATTTGGGCATTGTGGCAAATCAGATGTATCGATGTCACTCTGTTGCTTTGCGATACAAGATTTGTGCACATGGATCAGTGGAAATGGAGAAACACTGAACCAACGAAATCAAATTCTGGACTTTAAGCATCTTAAAGATACATTTTCTCTGGATATATATATATATATATTTTTTTTTTTTTTTTTTTTTTTTTTTTTTCCTAGATTGGAAAAAAACACGTCT
>JBBMJY010000005.1:18962478-18983216 GCA_037833715.1 Toxotes lorentzi
GGGGGGAGAGGGGGGGGGGGGGAGAGGTGTGGGGGGGGGGGGGTGTGTGTGTGTGTATATGTATGTACACACACACACACACACACACACACACACACACACACACACACACACACACACACACACACACATATATAAGTGTGTGTGTACATGCACATATATATACACAGAGGTAACACATTATATTATACCCATATACATATATGTATATGTACACATATATATACACACAACCCAAGATTAAAATCAGACCTATGGTACTGAATGAGCACATAAGAGCACACCTATACAAAGATGCATCAAGATCATGGATCAGACTGATTTATTTAGCAGCTTAAGTCATTAATAGACCAGGATGTTAAAAGATTTTATAACTTAAAAGCTCACATACTGTGGGAATTAAATTTTTACACAAATAACAAATTATAAATAGACAAAGATATTAAATGAAGGTAATTTTAAGTTTTGATCCAAAGGCATTTACACTTTGTAGAAGTGCCTTTTGTTTACAGCTTTACAGCTTTGAGTCTTCTTGGTTAAGTCTCTACAAACTTTGCACACCTAGATTTGGGCAGTTTATCTCATTGTTCCTGGCAGATCATCTCAGGCTCCATCAGACTGAATAGGAAGCGTCTGTGAACAGCCATCTTCAGGTTCCTCCACAACTGTTCTGTGGGTTAAGTCTGGACTTTTACTGGGCCACTGAAGGACAGTTAGAGACTTGACCTGAAGTCACTCCAATGTTATTTTGGCTGTCTGCTTTGGGTGATTGTTGTGTTGGAAGGTGAACCATCACCCCAGTCTCAGGTCACATGCACTCTTCCTTCCCCTCAATTCGGACCAGTCTCTCTGTTCCTGCTGCTGAGAAACTTCCCTATAGCATGATGCTGGCATCACCATGCTTCACTATAGGGATGGTATTAATCATGGGGGGCCACAGAGAGAAATTTAAACCCAGCCCACTTCCACCACCCCACACACCTGGCCAAACTGCTTCATGAAGCCCCCTTGTGATTTGGCCATTAGTAACACCGTTACACAATCCAACAAGTCTACAGTCACAATCTGTAGTCATTCAGTCCAGTGTTAGAAAGGACTGCAAAGTGGACTAACTGCCTCAGGGTCCAAATCAAAGAGTTATAGAGAAGCCAGAAGGCTGCAGCGCCTTTTCCCACTGTTTCCTGTTCCTCTGAAAGAACCTCGCTGCTTATATCACACTGTCTGACTGTGATGAAGCTTTAAGATCCAAACTTAAAACTCACCTTTTCACTGTAACTTCCAGGTAATTGCTTTTCTTTGATTACTTCTAGCCTTTCACCTGTTACCATCCTCCCTCCAGCAGGTCGTTCTCAATCTCATTGAATCTATTAAACCTTGTACCCACAGCAGAGTCCACGTTCTCCTGCTGGTTAGAGTACTGTAAACTTTCTGAAAACCACTGCATCTCTTAACTCTCGGTTTGATTGTCATCCTTCAGACGCATGAGCTTCCAGTCTGTGTGCCTGTCTCTCTCTCCATCTCCTCTTTTCCTGTCTGTGCTGGACCGTCGAAGGTCGTGGGACATCTGTCTCCCCTGGATGTTGGTGCTTCATTCCAGATATTTTGGATGTGGATCCTCTGTGTGTTTGACCCTTCACTTCTTTGTGTGAATGGTGTTCTTGAGCTTGCGCCCCCTGTAGTCTGTTCTCTTTTTAGGTCTCCATGGTGAAGTTGGTGGCTCAGGTCTGTTTGGCTGCACCTGGAAGTTGCCCAGTGTCTAATAATAAAATCTGGTTTAAAAATATAGAAGAATTGTAATTACTGACACAATCAATTAAAATGCAAAGTAAGAAAATTCACAGAATATTAAACTGCAACAGAAGCAAAAGCACAAAACCAAATTCTCTCAAAACCATCTTTATTCTCAAGAGCCAATTCACATTAGTCGCAATCATCGTCAATCAAGAGCAAATCATTTCCTCCTGAATTCCTCCACGCTCATGTCACAGCACTGTCCAGAGCTGGACAGTGGACAGTGGTTTACCGGACAATATTTCCAGCAAAATGCAGAGTGTAGGACACCAAATTTGGAACAGAACTTCCTGCACCCTCGGGTTTGCTGCCACAGATTCACTCCTACACCTACACACACTTCAACTCACTCCCTTTCTCTCCGTGACGGGTTTCCAGTACGTGTTGAACAGATGACTTGAACAAGAAGACACTCAAACACACAAGGAGAGAAATCTGTGTTGATGGTGGATGACTTTTTTTTTCTCTGATGCTGGTTACACTTTGACCAAGAAGTTGTCCTTAAATGTGTTCATGTGTAGCTGTGCTGCTTTGTACTGACAGTGAAGTCCAGCTACAGTAATAATTGATTTTTTTTTATATTGTAGAACTAATGCTGCACTAATTTAAGTGTTTTTTATGATTCATAACGTCTTGCTCATAGTTGTTTTGCAGAGATGTGGAAATGGATTTGAGAGCAAGATACTGTGTTTTTTTTAACGCTATGTAAAACAGTATGTTCATATTATGCTAACAACATTTGTAAAAAAAAAAAAAAAAATCTGCAGTCTGAAAATATACATCCTTTTTCCTTTGTACTGTAAAATAGCTTCTATGGTGCAACTCTTGTTATTGGTTTATAACTGAGTAACATTAAGAGTAACAATTCGTGGGAGAGATAACAGCGTACTGGCACCTCTTCAGGAACAGTAAACATTTTCTGAACCAGCAGTCAGCATTGACTATGTTTACATGCACCAACAGCTCTGTAAATATGATAATTCAAGTAATTATGATTATGGTTGTGACTTGTAAATTCCAAACATTTCCCTAGGGCCATTCACTCCAGTTTGTATGCATTGTACAAAAACACACACATTCGTATCATACATGTAAATTACAGAAAGTTAAGGTTCATGATGCTTAAATTCGTTTTGATTTGAGTTAAAGCTACTCTACTTATTATTTTTATATGAACCATGAGTCAAATGGCAACCTATAATGTGAAGAGGGGGTCACTCGCAGTGATGAACCCACAGAGAATTCTCCTCTGACTTGGTTCTCATCACCTCTGGGGAGCATTTTAACATCTTTCAGCTCATTGTTTTGGTTTCATGGCCCATGTGTGCTCTGTTTTGGGTCTCTCTTATCACTCTCATCAACTTAAACTTGCAGCTGCTGACAGTAAAAAAAAACCTCAGATAATCAGCTGTACACTACCTGCTTTATGGTAAACCTGGTAAACATAATGGAGGGCTTACATTAGCAACTAAAGAGCCAGACATTTCGAAGGTTGTCGAAGATCAAAACAGAGACTGAAAGAGAGTGAATGTTAGACTTACATTCATCAGGTCACCAGAAACACATCTCCACAAACTAATGCTAAAGTAGCTCCACATCTGTTAGGTGTGTGCAATAGTTTGCTTACCCCTGGCCATGTCAACTTTATAAGGACAGAATTTGTGAAAAGTGGAAACAGACAACGATGTTGTTGTTGGCATGGCTACCGCTACCAGCCTAGGTACTGACCAAAGCGAGAAAGAATCCTAAATTGAATGATAATGAAAAAGGCAGAGTAAAACACCCAGTTGTATTAATAAGTAGGCAGGTCTTGTTTATTACTGATCTAATAAGAATAATGCCAACAGAGTGTCTGTTTTCTCTCCATTGAGTGAACGCTCGTCCGAGGTACACTCTTGTTTTATGTTGGTTTCTATCACTCTCGATGTTCACCTTCTTTACCCTCCCTGCCAATGGGAGCTCTTTTTCTATTGCTGGCTATTTCCGCTACCAGGGGAAAGCTATCGATAGCTATCGTGGTAAACAAAAGCACTATCCGGTTCCTGTTTTAGTTGTGCAACGGCAGACACATTTTCTTTGTGCTGTAAAACGAGCCTTCATCTTCCTGGGAGATTTTATACCCGGTGGGAGACAGAATTGCATAGTGAAAACAAGGCTTATAGGGAACCAATCTGAATATCGATGGTGTCGTTATTCTATTTCCATTACATTGTGCAATCAACGTTTACTTCATAATGATAAGTTAAAGCAAAAAACTTGTCTATTGCTGCTTTAAATGAGCAATCTTTTACCACCAAGTGGCCACTTAAGACTAATTAATACTACAAGTTTATTCTAAGTAATTTGCCATAAAAAAATAAACCACTTTGATTGAGCTAACTGTTTGTTCCTTTTACATATTAAATAATGAGAAAAATATATTAAATTTCTAACGAGAAATAAGCTTAAATGTCATGATTATAGAACGCTGCTGAGTGCCTGACTTACTCTTTTTTGATTGGAAGTTGAATTTTTGTAACTTTATCTTTAAAACTTTTATTTTGGGCTTTCTTTTGCAGATGGTGAGTTCTTAAGTGTGCAGTAAGGGAAAATGACCTTATACTCTATGAGAAACCTGGGGCTGGCTGCACAGACAGACTTTAGATCCATGTCAGTTATTCAATTCCACAAAAAGAGTCTAATCTTAATGATTTTTAAACCTAAGTTCAGATTTTGTTGAAGCCTATTTCAGTGTTAAAGTCACTGGCCCTCGGCAGGCAGGGAGAGTACTTGGTCACAGTAATCCTCTTGTCCATACTGGCCCTCCAGTGTTAGTTCCTTTACACTGAAGGAAATGGATGAAAAGCTAAAAAAAAGACAGCACTGGAAAGATATCACAGAAATTGTGCTAAATATATCTGATGGTGGGTTGGGGTTGAACAGTGGAGGATGACACTCAGTTAATGGGTTCAACAGGGGTATCACTGTGGCTGTTCTCATGAAAAGCTCTGAAATACAGTGGCTAACTTTAGGCTTCAGAGTCTGTTAATCAATGTTTATGGTGTTTCCCGGTTTCTGATAAATCCACTGCATGCTGTCGTTCAAGTTAGCAACAAACTGGTGAAGAAAGCATGAACATCTAAAGCTAAAAGGTCAGATATTTGTATCGGGAGTTGGTGGCCACCAAACTAGAACAACAAGAGTGAATACTGGGCTTACATCCATCAGGTGGACACAAACGACTTCAAATGAACGTTAACGCTGCCCTCTCTCTGCTGGATGTGCAAATATGTAACTGTTCGCTGACACGTGAGCCATAACGTTTACAGAGAAACTGTCGTGGCTTTTGTGTACATCTGCTTATTGTGGAGTTCTGCCCCCTATTGGCAAAGAAAACAAAATTAATGCAGCTTTAAAATGACTCACTTTTTATTTTGTGCAAGTGTCTTAACTCTCCTTGTGGCCCTTTACCTGTGCAGGAATCCAGAAACATTTATGGAAACTCAGGAACTTAACTTGCATTTTGACTGCAGGAACTTAGTTCCAGTTTTGGTTCCCAAGCCACGGTTTGTGCCATCCAAAAAGTCCCTGCCCCTGAGGTAGTATGTGGTGTTAACAGTACTGTATGTCAGTGACTGGTCAAACACAAGCATACAAACTGCTACAGCACGTGTACAACTTTCATTCAGACAGGAAGCAAGCAAGCTCTAGTTGTTGCTAGTATATAGGAGCTTAACATGGGATTTTGGAGAAAAAAAAAAAAAAAAAAAATATATATATATATATATATATATGTATATATATATATATATATATTGTGGATGTTTAATGAAAATTATAAAGCCGAATTCCTGAGACTAGTCTAAAAGTCTAAAAAGTTTAAAAAAGAGGTAAGAGAGAGCAGATTAACTGTAGAATTTTGATTCAATGTCATCACATACTAAAGTAGAACTTTAAACAGTCATGCAATAGTAAATTACAAAAAACAGTGCAACTAGATGACATAAACTAGATGTCATCTGGTTGCACTAAAAAAAAAAAAAAAAATCAAGTCTCAAACAAAGCTGTCACTTTGAATCCTTTTTAGGTCTAATTTGCTAATGTAATTCCCTAGTCTAATCTTTACAGTTCTTCAGATGCAATTGAAATATAACATAAATGCGCCAAAGGGACTTTTAGGTCCTTATTTAGTTCCTGAGTTTAGCTCCTGGGACTTTTTGGTGGATAAAGGCCATTATACCAGTCTAAGAACAAAATTAAGACTGACTTAATGCCAGAGATCAGTCTAACATCTGGTATGTTTATGCAACTAGTTCCGGGTTGTTATAACTGACCAAATTTATTTAACACTGTGTCACTGATGTTTATCTTGTCACTGCCTGTGGCCTCCAACATTCACACATCATTTTAGGTCACAGGGCAGGCTCAGTCACAGGGTATGAAAGGCTCCTGCAAACAACATGAAGATGAATTCAACAGGTTTGTGGACATCAGGGGTGCATGGAAACGTAGCCAATGTTACTTTTCCAAATGGCTCTGGCTCAGCATGGCCCGGCTCTACATGCCAACCGGACTGTGTGAGCCTGGGTGCCTGTTCCCCCATTCATCTCTCTCCCTCTGATTGTCTGTGCATTTATATTGAGTCTGTACAGTTTGCGAGGTGTGTGTGTGAGGTCCGGGTCATTCAAACACTGCAGCAAGTCTATTGCTTTGATAAAAGGCATCACTTCACAGAAAAGAGAAAAAAAAAAACAAAACCACAAGCCGCTTTGAGGAGTAGTGTGAAGCTTGAAAAAGCGAGATATACAAAGCAAATGTTTCTCACATTGCAAACAACAATACCAATGAGAAGCTTTTAGAACAACAACAACAAAAAAAGAAGAACATATCGGCTAAAACAAAAGAAAGGATAGAGCGCTACGTTTTCACAATCTCACCAGCTCTCTCAATGTACCTTGCTGATGATGAATCATACTGTTTTTGGGCCAGCCAATGTTCACTTGGCCTCCAAATCCCACTGGTTGGTCACAGTGGTGGGGTCTGACCTATGTGGTATTGAGGCACATGCATAAATGTGCATGTGTACAGTATGTGTAAAGGTATACTGTATGTACTGTATATGTGCATGTTTGTGTGTTAGTGTATATGCATGCCATCAGAGGAGGGTGGTTGGCCGTTACACAAACAGATAATGTTCATTTCTGCATGTAGATAAGAGAGTTCAATCAGTCGTTTCCCCAACCCACCATAGCACCATGAAGTCACTGTTTTAACATACAGTCTCCTGTATGCAGGGATTTGTAACAAAACAAAACAAAACGGTTGAAATCATTGTATATGTGATTAGTGAGGCAACACGGCCGAGATGAAACACTTAAAACTCATACTGGTTCTATAGTCAAAGCTGCTAAAGTGGACTACAACACGAGTCGGAGGAATGACTCTGTGAGCAGCATGCACTAACTAGCATGACCAGTCAAGTGTTGGAATCGCTATGAAAGCCCAGCAGGGATTCAGTAAGGAGGGCATCATTCACTTGGTTTTGGCACAGCATGTGGCATTGTTACACAAAAACGAATACTATATGATTGTCTTTTCCTGACATCAGTGTCATTGTGTGCTTTAGTTAGTCCTGACCAGTTTCTGGCAATGATGAACAGGCTCATTTTAATGCTACTGCTGCATCCTGTTCAATGTCGGAGATCTGAACCAGCAGACGGTAGGCTGGAATTATAACATTTCCGTGCTTCCACGTTCACTTTGCAAAAATAAAGGCAGTAAACATGAACACCTGACAGAGCTAAGATAGAGAATTAGCCTGAATCCCGGCCGTGGAATAAGTGCCCTGCAATACTTCCACCATTTATATATGATGCAGCTGTTTATATACTGACACTACAACTTTCATTATCAATTAATCTACTGCTTATTTTCTAGTTAAGCGCTTAATCATGTGCTTCACAAAATGTCAGAAAATACTGAAAAATGCAATGTAAGATTTAAGATGATGTTGCCAAATTGCTTATTCTGCATAATTCTCCAAAATCCAAAGATTTTCAATTTACTATTACATGAGACAAAGTAAAGCAGTTAATATCCACGAGGCAGCCCTTTAAAAATGAAGAACAGGTTTGCCCGCTATTCCCTGTGCTATGCTCTCACTTGCTTCAGCATACAGGGTGACACATTTCAGAGTGTGTATTTTTAGTTCAGAGCTGTTATGTGGACCTGATCATTTCTGCTATAGAAATAATAGATTTCTGAGTGGAGTCTGTTTTGACTTTCTGTAAATATGAGAACATGCAGTACTGTATGTTAAAGGCAAATCGATGTAGTTTACTTTAGATTGTTTTTTGTGCATATTTTTTGTGTCATATAAACATTCTTTATATTTATTTAGTGGACTCTTTTGTCTAAAACAACTTACAGCTTGTGTTTTCAGAATAAAATCTCTGAGATTTGTTTTTCAAAATAAATCCCCTTTCATTTTATTAATAAAATGGGTTTTATTTTAATCTGCGATGACCTGGTATGCTGTCCTAGTGCAGAAGCTAATGTTGTCCATGATATTTAGCAATGTTTAGCAGTGTATGCTATCATCAAATAACACTGTCTCGTTGTTAAAAGTTTCTTACTTGAAGCTCTGTCCTGTTGCAAAATTCAGATTTTTCCGACATCTCTGGAACGCAGCCTGACGACGTTAACGCTGTGATGAGCGGCTACGCAGAAATGTACAAAGGCCTGTGAGCTGTGGTCCATTAGACTGGGTGTTGCTGTTAATGGGTCAGGTCACAGTATGATGGCGAGGCACTGAGCAGTTCAGACACTCGCCAGATGGATGACGGACTATGAGACGGTTCGTATGTTAACCAACAAATGGGTCCAATAAAGTCAGGCGGGGGAAAGGCTAACCAATGGCTAATGATGTCTTATTTTGTGTGTCAGGTGAGCAGCCATTTTGAATTTTTCAACATTAAGAAAGGAAAATACAACATTTGCATGGTTTCTAATGAATAAACAAGTGTTGATAAAAATCACCATTATGCCAACTGTACAATCATCAACACATATCCGAGGTGAGAGGTTATATCCACAACAATAACAACAACAAAACAAACAAACAGAAAAATAAGTACCCGCACTGTAAGGAATGGTTCCATCCAAAACTAGACCAGAGAGCTACTCCTAACCTATGGAATGAAGTGACACTCAGTAGTGCTAATAGAAAGTTTGTTGTGACGGGCCTTCTGCTGGTTCCACCCCTGAGACCACCAGGGTGCCCAGGCGCTGACGGATGCACACACACACACACACACACACACACAGACACACACACACACACTCACACATACACAAGCACATACATGCACACGCACAACACATACACTAAAATCCATTGGTCAGTCCTCGAAGACCTCCAGGAAGAGAGGAGGGAATAGCTCGGTGGGACACTCCACTTTCATGTGAAGGAATCGGCTGGCGTGGCAGGCGCCGATCATCCGCAGGTCCGTCACCTTCATTAGCAGCTTGGGCCAGAAATGCGCCACTTTGTGTTTGCGGTAGTTGATGTAATGTTCAAAGGCCAGCAGGAACTCCTCTTGGCAGCGTTCGATGCGCTCCACACTACTCAGGCCTGGCCGGTCTGATGGCAAAAAGATGTTGATGATGTTATTAGCTAGAATACTGCAGGGATTTAAACTGTCCACAGAGTGTGTGTGTGAGGAGAGCAGCTGTGAGAGAAGCCTGAAGTCTTTCCTAATTATCTTCTGATGAGAATAATTTCCTCTGAATTAAAGGAAAACTTTGGTTTATTACAATCAGGATTTTATTTTCATAGTTCAGTTTGGTTTACTCTTGAAAGTAATTGCTGAGATTTTGGAATGAGGCAGCATTGCTAAAAATAGCTCTGTCAGGGCAACAAACAGGCAAAAAACAAAAGTTTAGTCAGATTGTCTAACGTTTTTTATTTCAATGTTTAAACCAAAAGCGAGGACACACAAAATCTGACTTATACAGGAAACTGCGACTGTGCACATGTACGGTCAGAGCTGATCCTTCATCCTGTTTGATCATTTTACTGCTCATGGTTTTATCCCCATGGGATTTTTAGCTATGTCACTTTTCTCTGCTTCTACTTCAGGGTGTACAGTGTCATCCTAACCAGAACAAACCCAACATAATGAACTCCACAGTTTGTCTTTAGCCGAATAAAAACTACACTTCAAGAGATGTGTGGGAGGGTTCACACTTTACTGTGAAACAAAATCAAGGAGCATCTTTGTTTTCTCAACTATTGCTGGTTCACTTGGAGAGCTAGATAAATATCATAGTATAGCAGTATATGACATGAATATGTTGCCAGCTGTTATTTCTTTGTGTTTAGATCATTATACTCTGTTGGCTTTTATCCTGACATTCAGTGGAATGTTTTTTAAAAGCGTTTCTGGGTTAGTTGAATTAAAAAAAAAAAAATATTTAGTACAAAAAACTGTCAAATTTAAAGATGGTGATCGTAGCTTTAAGTATCAGCTTCCCATTCAAAAATACTGGTTTTGGACTTTAAACCCTGAAGATGGTATTGATTAAACATTAGTGGCCACTGTAAGTGTGTCAGAGGACAAAACAGATGGGCAGGTTAACCCTGTGCCATGTCTGCATGTACGACACACAGCAGAACAGTATTGATCTTCAACGAGATGCAGAGTGTCACACAGAGAAATGGTGGAGGAGTCAAAACCAAGTGAGATGGGCTAAGCTCAAAGCTCCTCAGAATGATTATGGGGATTAATTGGCTGAGCTATGGTTTGATATGGATTTCATGTCAAAAGGACAACAGAGGACAACAAAGCAGTACTAAAGAAATAATGTCACTTTCCAGGAAGTGACCTTTGTGGTTCATGGATGGATCCTGGTTGTTTTTGTTCTCTGATATGTAAAGTGTAATTAAGTGTAAGACATTGCCTCCTAGGAGGAAAATTAGTCTGCTAACTAATGGCATTATTTGAAAATGGCCTGCAGTAATATAAAGCACACGTTACTGGACTAAAATAATACAAAAAAACATCCTAATCAGCTCATGTATGCATGTGTGGTGAGAGCCCAGACACCAGGTGCTTACCAGATGACAGCAGGATGACAGCCTGTAGAAGAGCCACCTCAGAGTCATCCAAGTTAAAGGAGGACAGAGACACGCCAAGGTCGAAGATGGCATCCGAGACTACACCCAGGCCTCCGTTCTTAAGCTGGCTGCGCGTGACCGCCATCTCCCCGTTCAGCGTGAGAGTCTCGCTCTCCGGATCGTAGCGAACAGCAGCTCGCAGTGACATGATCTCCATGCAACAGCCTTTCAACAGAATGATCTGGTCTTCACAAGGCAGCTGGTTATTGGGAGACACAGATGAGAATCTTTAGCAGAGGAATTTGGCTATTGACAGCATGTACAGATTTATTATTATTATTTTTATTATTATTATTATTGTTGACAGTTTCAAAATGACCTCAGACATATCTTTGGTGTGTTCTGTTATTCACTGGCTGAGACTGGTGATGTCGCAGATGTATCTGAGATAAGCTAATATTGCCAAAGCATATTGGTGGCTTAACTGTAAATCCACTGTAACGTGAGTGCAGCATTACAAACCCAAACAGGTGTCAACAGCCGGATCAGACCAGACTGCAGCCGCCAGAGGGAGCGTTGTGAACTCTCTACTCTCTGTCTACATTTAAATGAAGCCTGGTTAAATAAGCAGCCACACTCACCTCACAAAACATAGGCAGTTTTTTGGCAAAGTCCACCACTCGGGTTATGGCAGGGGTGATAATTTTTGTAAACTGACTGAAGGCTTCTATATCCACTTTGTTTCCTTCAGGTGCATTTGCCATCGACGCTTGACCAATATCCTCAGGCTGAAACGACAAAGAGGGAAGGTCCGTCATAAACTCTGAGTGAAGTGATTTACTTTTGACCTGAAAAAGCTTTGACTCTGATGTAAAGATGTAAATGTATCTCCAAAGACATGTAGCTCTAATGTGTCTGTTTCACTTAATTAAATGTGTTATGCATGTAAATGAGTGCAAATGAACATATTCATGACACACAGTAAGACTGTATCCTCAACACTGATATCAGGGATGAGACTACACACTGTGTCAGGCACTGTTTGATAGTCTGATACTCAGTACATCAGTTTCTATACATATATATTTTGTCCACTGATTCTTACCTTAGTTTCCTTCACCCCCGCTGCACTCTGGTCAGAAGTATAGAATAAATTACATGTTATTTCATTAAGAAGCATAGCTTCCTCGACCTGTTGGATAATCAACAGGAATCGTGAAGTTTCAATGAAGAACCCGTGTCAAGCCAACTAAAAAGAAAACAAGTTAAAACTGAGGACAGATGAAAGAGTGTGCAGATAGAAAACAGGTGAGGACAGAAATCCAAGATGGGTTTCTATGGTGAGATTCAGGGTGAAGACCACGACAGTACACAGGTCCTCAGAAACACTCAAACGACCATCGACAGCATTGAAATGGATTATTTTATGAAATTTAAGTTTTATGGCCACGATGGGAGACTCATACGACTTCAATAAAGATTTGACTCATTTTTGAACGCTGCTTTACTGAACAGTTTCACCGTGTAATGCGATTAAAGAGTGAAATTTGTGAAACAGATTCCACTGTTTGTGTTAAGTGAGACTTTCTTAACAAAATGTACATTTTCAGAAATTCAAAGTTTCAGAAAACAAATGTTCAATCAAAACGTTTCCCTTCTTAACAAAAGTCCGCTGTAAACAGTGTTTGTGATTCCACCAGAGGCACGGCAGCATGTTTCAGAAGCATCACACAAGCCGCTCTCCGCTCTGCTCTTCTAAAAATACGCACCTTGCCTATTTTAGATAGAGCATCAGGTCAATTTTCAAAATAAAACACCCCGTGCAGAATGCTGATCATATATTACATCACTACATCGGTGTCATAACCAGGGGCAGCAGGCTAGAAGTCAACCGGTCGGAGGACGACGAGGGGTGAACAAAATAAAAGACCAAATCAGTCAACATTATCTGAAACACTCCCAGTGGAGCATGAAGCCGTATGGAGATGGGAACAAGGACGTCTTGGACCCACGCACGGTGGAATCCAGGGGTTAACAAGTGCTTCCTCTGATCGTGCCATAGAAACCCAAAATAAGTCAACAGCTGACAGACTTTCAATCTGGACAGAGCGATTAAACTTTAAAGAAAAGAAACAAAATTAGTTAACAACAACAAAAAAAAAAAAGGTTGAGGTGTGAAATCAAAGCTACAAACAGAAAGATGGAAAATGAGACAGCACGAAAAAAAAGCAAGTTATTAGTATTCGCGATTAAGGATCATTGCATGGTAAGACATAAAAAAAGACAAGAATAAGATGTTCCATTATAAATTAGTGCAGCTGCGTTGAGGAACACACTTTTCTCCATCGTCCAGCTAATTCTCCCAACTCTACAAGGAGATACAAAAAAACACATGGACATATTAACACAGGGAACAGTGGCACAGTGGTTGTGGTGGAAGTGGAGGAGACAGGGGCATGACTTGGAAAGGGGTCTGGGAGGGGTGGGTGGGAGGGTAAGGTAGGGGTGGGAGATGGGTTGGATAAGGCAGGGTAATCAATACAATGACTGGCTGTGGTCGGGAGGGAGGGAGGAGGAGGATGTCTCACCAGGAATTTCCGCTTCTGCTTCCAGTGGTTGCCCTGGGCATTTGTGGCCATATGGGCCTCAGTCACCATACGGATGAGGTCCCACTCCTCCTGGGTGGGCTCCAGTCGGTCCCACACCGTCTTCTGCAGTTCCTCCTTGCGACGGCGCTCCCGGTTCTCCTCGATTAACTTCCGCTTGGCCAGCCTCTTGCTGTCGTCCAGCACCACTGGGGTGGAAGGAGACGAAGAAAAAGGGAGACAAGGGAGAGGGCAGGAATGAGGAGGACGAAGAGGAGGAGGGAAAAGCATGACATGGCTGAGGCTGAGGCACTGCTGCTTTGATTTCAGCCCCCAAAAAAAGGCAGAAATGAAATGTTCAAACAACAAGAAAATCACATTCAGGTTAAGTGACACTTGCTCATGAAGCACAATACTGTAAGTTCACAGTGAGCGACCACTGCACGTTACATTTACTAATTGATCCAATAAAAATATTCCCAAGCAGCTCTTTACTTAAGGCTTAAACTGTTGCACTCTTGAGGCTCTTGCTCGGTGACTTTGAACTGTTTTACTTTTAAAAGAAACCACAGAGCCCGGATTACAAGAGGCTTGAGACTTGAGACACATTTGTCACTGCTGTCGCACACTTACAGTGACACTCTGCCCAAAGTCTATATCTGGAGTGTGAAACACTCACTGCAGGCTCTAAATGTAGCTGTTTGAACAGAAGTGTGAGATATAAGATGCTGTGTACCTGTTAACTTTCTACTGAAATAAAAAGGAAATGTCAAAAAAAGAAGTGTAGCTGTTTTAAGTTGGTTCTGATCAGTTACAGACAATTTATCTGTGTTCAAGGTGAAAAGTATCAAAATGTTCACAGAAACTCCTCTAACCAGCCTTGCAGCATGATTGTTTATCCATTTTCAAACACCAGTTATTTTCATAAATGCTTGATTATTTTCTTGATCTACTAATTAATTAAAAATTTCTACAAAATGCCCAAAGTGTGAAAAATCCCTTTGGCAGTTCTTAAAAAAATTGAGTGAAATTATGAATCAATTATCAAAACAGTTGCTGACTGTTCCACACATATTTATGTTTGTAATTTTCCTCTGCAGCTCCTGGGCAGATTGATGTTCCACATTAAAAGAGAGAAACAAATCAGACAAAGAAGCAGCAGACCAAACAACATTCTTTTTTCTCCAGTATCTTGGCCTATAAAAACTTACAGTCGGTTGCCATTCCCACCGCGATGCACTTCTTGAAGCGACATTCCTGGCACTGGTTTCTGGTCACTTTGTCGATGACACATTTCCCCTCGTACTTGCACGCATAGGTTGGGTTAAGGTTCTTCTGGATCGTTCGCCTGAAGAAGCCCTGGAGAGCAGAGGGTCAGAGGCTCAGAGCTGTTTTCAAACCACGAGGAGTGAATGAAGCTGCTGCTACGGTTCAGTCACGCGCTCGCTCGTGTTACCTTGCAACCTTCACAGGTAATGCAGCGATAGTGATAGCCTGTGGCTTTGTCCCCGCACACTACACATAGCTCATCCTTGTCCAGGTAACTTGGTATGTACCCTGGAGAGAAGAACAAATCGTTAACACTAGATTTTATTAATTAATTAAAAAAAAAACAAAAAAACATTGGATTTTCATTGAATTGTGGTTTCACATGCTCACATTTTCAACTAGATATTAGTTTAATTCAAAGTAATATTAATTCAGGTCATTTGAATTAGAACATGCTGTTTATTAGTGTTAATATAATTAGTTTTTTGTTAATGTATTAGTTTTTTGTTGGTTTTGCATTTAAAAAATTTTTTGGGTTCCTTGTGTCTGTTTGTTGTAACATCCAGGTACAGACTGGTATGTAAATGCTTCTGCTGTGGAAAGTAGGCCAACTCTTTTACGTCCAATAACATGACACCTGACACTTGATTAGCACTGACTTCCCGAGATTGCATCGTAGCTTGTAGTTAACCCACTGAGTTAACACCCGGTCCATTTTTGGGATTCAACCTAATGAGATCAGTGCTCTGACCTCTGAGACCGGAGGTTAAGAAACCGATCAATACTTTTTTTGGGGTTAGAGAAGAAAGCAATGATTCATCTTGCATCGGCCTTCTGTTGCCTCCACATCAATCAATAAGGAACCCCCCAGCCTGCCTCAAAAACTCTGACCATCAGATGCGCCGGGTCCTGCTCACAGACTTGCCACCGCAGGACGCCTTAAGTCTTGGATTTACGCTTATCAGACTTAATTTGAAATCATTGATTGATTAAGGTGGAGTCATCACTAATTACCAAACCTACTTCAAAAATAACAAAGAAACACGGAACGAACAATCCAGAGAGACAACCTTATAACAACGGAAACAATTTCATTGCTCAGTTCACAACTCAAAACTTGAAAGTGTACGATGCACGATTTTGCCCACCGGAGAAATTCCCTTTCTCCATGATGATGTAAACAGTCACAGTTCAGACGGTCATACCTTTTCTGTGCGCGCCGTGCATCCACTGTAGGTGTGAGAAGTCGGGTTTGATCTCAGGGAAATACTCAGGCTGGTGGTGGCAGTGACTAAGAGGAATCTCCATGCTGCAAAATTCACTCTTAAAAACAGGGGGGCCACCAGCGTACGAGCAAGAGTACTGCTGGCTGGGCAGCCAAGTCTGCTCCATGCAGGGCGGGTGGTGCAGGGGCTGGGGCTCACAGTGTCCATACCCAGGCCCCTCACCTGGATACATGCAGTGTTCCCCACTGCCCTGCATCGCGTAGCCTCCTACTCCAACATGAGGCATCTCATACATGTCTGGTATGCAGTAGTTCATCATGTAGAGCCGCAGAAGAGAAGCATAAAAAGAAAATCTTAATAGGTCTGGTCCAAGACACAGCAACTGAACGCGACAATTTGAAGTTTCCTACCCAGAAAACACAAACGTCATAGGAAGCTGACCCTATGTAGACGCACGATCATTGTATCCGCCAAATCCACAGAGCACAGACTACACCAAGCAACTGTCCCACCCGCCACCATCCGGCTGACTTGGGAAGCAGAGATTTATGACGACGTAGAGCTCTAATCTTATACTGCACAAATCCTCGATGTGCCACGGTGCTGATGTCACAGATTAAGACCTTCTGTGTTGCACCTAGAGTAAAGACCTCGCCCAACAACATCCACCGAGGAGAAACACAATTCTAAAGAAAACAAAGAAACGTTTCAAAGGAACTTGAGGAGGAGAGATGAAGAATATGTTTGGCGAAGGTTCTCATATTATTTAAGACGCAGGAGTTCTCTTAACCCTGATACCTTTGCTGACCCTATAACCTCTAACCTTGGTGCATTAACACCTTTACTTATCCTATTTTAAACAGAATCTGCAAACAAGCTCGCTTAGACCATGGTCATATAATTATGCCTGCCAACTATTAAGCCGGACTCTTTACCATTAAGACTTTAAACATGTGTTTAACCTTCATTGCGAAGCTAACGCACTGAGAGCAGTTTTTAAAGGAACGATATCCAAAATTAAAAACTAACTTCGCTTAGATACTGGACAAATCAAATGAACAAAATAACTACATTTTTAGTTATATGCATTGTTTGTACGATGCATATAATAACATGTATATACATCCAAATGGACAGCCCAAAGTTAAAATTAAAAAGCAGTGTGTTTACTATTCTTAGAATTTATTTAAAATATATCAGAAAACATTGTCTTTCTTTTCATTTATCACATTCTGTATTATTTATACTAAAATCAAAGCAATACAAAATAAAACTGTTTTTCTTTGTAATAGTAAAATCAATATTGATTCACCGAGACACGCTGGCAACACATTGAGCGACACACTGTGTTATCTGTTTCAGATAATACACCTATTATTCTAGACACTAGCTATACTCAGCCATATTGATTAGGCCTCCTGTTCTATAAAGATGGGATAAGCCTTATGGCGAGGATGTGTATCTGTTGGGATTCATAAAGCCTCGTTGTAACTACGTTTCTTCATACTTCACCGTAACAGGTTGTTCTACAAAGCGGTTCTTAGTAATGCTGTCAACACAAATACACAGACACACATAAGACCTTTCAGAAATAAAAAGGGAGCTCCTGATGGTTCGGTTAATTTCAGGTTATGGATGATAACTGCAGAAACCAGTTAGCACTGTTAGCACTGCTTATTTGTCTAGCATCTTAAACGTGATAGATTTGTATGAATTCATGTTGTTACTTTCACTTTTCATTTATACAAGTACTTTCTCTGATTTTTATACGTATATATTTTTCTGTTAAATTTAGAGCCAAATCATTATAACTGCAATGTTAATGCAATTTTTATTACTATTAAAACAATATGAAAATTACAGTAGATGATGCTATTTAAGGTCTTATTTAGCATAAGACATTTGCAAAAACATAAATCATTAGCAGATCATTAGCTGGATTGCTCGTGAGTCTACATTTTTAAGATACTACAGAAGAAGAATAAGCCAGATAAGAAAATAAAAACAACAACAATTAAAACAAGTCTTTCCTTTGTACAAAGAAATACACAGAATCATATTGACAATTAACAATTAAACTGGTTTTCTCCACCATTTGCTGTGAACTCATTTCAGCTCCCAGCATTCTCATGAGCCCAGCAATTACAGGCTTATTAAGCTGTCATGTGAAGCTGAGTGTGGCATAATTTGGGTTTTCTATTTCGAGGCACACAGAGCGAGCTCCAACTCGATTACAGAAGAGTAAAGAAACGATGGTGCACCTACACTTAAAACATAATTAATTCTGCCCTTTCACTAAAACTATCACACATTTCTTTTCATTTCCAGCAGCAGTCTCCTGTGATCCTGTCTGCTTATCAAGAAACACAAGAAATTGTGAATTAGAAAAGCAACAGAACAATCTAATGCAAAAAAGTGATTCCCCCCGACAACATTTGGGTGTGTTTTTCTCTGGAATCGTCCGTAAAGCTTCGCCGCTCATTCAGAGTCGGTTTGGATAAGATGTGATCACACACATGCAGATGACTTTTATCTTCTTACCAAATTAGCAGACCACTGCACACTTGGATACGCAAACTTCTCTGTTGGTTAATGAATCACAGAGGTGGTCCAGAAACATGGAGGCATGTGAATGTGTGAACACATGGTGAAGTCTGAGCAAAGATGCATGCAGTTTTGGCTTTAAAATCCCTGCTGCTTGCACTTAACTGAACTCCCTGAATGGCACGATGGTGTGCAGCCTGTCTGCACGCCTGCAGACGATCAATACGCCCGGTGCCCAGGATTATGAAGAAAAACAGATAATCAGGATTCCTGTGTACTTTTTTTAAAAACATATTTTAAAGACCTAGATTTTGATTGTATTTCACAATTTTGTTATTTTTTTTATATTTAAAAAAAAAATGTGATTTATAAATACAGTGGTATTCCCAAACTCTGCTATGATAAATCACTCCATATGAATCTATCTGAACCTGAATGTCCCAAAGTCTTTTCACATGTTAAGTAACATGTTTCAAATGTCATTGTTTACAGTGTCATTTACTTTAAATTTCCAGGTGATTTACAGAAGATCTGAATTAGAGAGAGTTTGACTTTTAAAATGTATTTTATATCTAATATAACATCTTCATTCCCAGCAGCAGGTTGTTTGAAATTTATCAGACTTTTTTTCTTTTTTTTTTTTGTAGCTATTAAACTATTTGACAATTTACTAATATATATCTCAGTTTGATATTACTCTTTTTTCCCCTCATTATAAATTCAGGATAAAACTAATTTGTTTTTACTGTACTGTATTTGCACACATCCCTTAATAATATGAAATCAGCATTAACTAAATAAAGAATAATGTCTTTGATTAAAAACTCATTGTTTCAGTAAAATCACAAAACTCGTTCTTTTGTCATTTCATCTTATTTTGTCAAATCATGCTGTTTTCACACTCACACTTTGTGTGTAAATTAATTATACATTTGTACATGTTCAGCCTAACCTGACAATATTCTCCTCAGTAACAGCTTTCACCTGCAGCAGACACAGAAAAGGAACAGGATCTGTAGTCTTTGCTCAGTTGTATCTTTTCCTGCCAGTGTACGTCAAATTCAGCATAAATGCTGATAATCCTGTAATACAGGTGGAAAACCAGACAGTAAAAGTCTGACAAAAAGATTATGTGTCCATACATGACACCTAAAGAGACGCAGAGATGTCATCCCACTCATGTTTGAAGAGACAATTCTGACTGTGCAGCACTGGCTTTTTAATGTCATTAGTTGTGGAGAACAAGATGATCTGCATGACAGCGATGCGTTTATGTGCTGTGAAACACGCACACATATTGCAAAAGTAGAGTGAGCCGGGCCTGACAGTCATGTTAAATGACAGTCTACTGACTCCTGAAGCCTTGTGGCGTAGTGCAAGTAGGACTTTGTTAAACCCTATAGAAATGTAAACCCTACCCATGTTACATTGGGCCATAAAGGATTTTACATTTATATGTCAAATATGCTTTAAATGTTTTACTCAGCACTCAGCCTTTCACATGGCTCACCACATCCAAGCTGAACAGTGCTACATCTATGAACTGTCAATTAGTTGAACGAATTTGCTGAAACAAATCATTTTTACAAGAGTAAAACCGACTATGAACAAACTGCAGCACATATCATCTGACTTTCTAAAATACTAACAACTGGTATTTTCTTTTACATAAACTATAATACTGGAGATTTACTACACAGAGCAGTGTTAATGGTACTGACACTGAATTTGATGATGATAATAAAAAAGCAGTAAGTGAACATTTATATATAACTGGAATCACAATTTAAGAAAGTCATCTTTATGTGTATTAATTAAAATTCAGTTGACCAAAGGTTCAGATAGTGATATTAGTCATTAATCATTTGTATATCAGAATCAGACTCAGAATCAGACTTAGAATCAGACCCAGAATCAGAATCAGACTCAGAATCAGACCCAGAATCAGACCCAGAATCAGACTCAGAATCAGAATCAGACTCAGAAATACTTCAGTGGTCTCAGCAGGGCAAAGGCTTTGTTACAGTTACACAACATAAAGTTAGGAAAGCTGAAGTAAATAAGAAAACAAAGCATACACTGCTATAAAATAGTAATAATAATAATAAGGAATACACATGAAGTGAATAGAAAAATGTACAAAGAGTAATGAAGTAGAATCTCCAGGCCTCTGAACATGAACAGTCCACAAACTGAGTGAAAGTGGGGAGAGTCTTGTCCAGTTGA
>JBBMJY010000005.1:18987490-19014246 GCA_037833715.1 Toxotes lorentzi
CACACACACACACACGCACACACACACACACACACACACACACGCACACACACACACACACACACACACACACACACTGCCCAGTGTAAATTCAGTTTTAAGGTGGCGTCTCTTTCTTTGTGAGGTACTTTGAGTCTAGTTGTCGTAACCAAAGCAGACAGGATTCAGACTGTACTACTAACTTGGTTGCAAGTGAACAATCCCCCTGGAGTCTATTCACTGATGAATACACTGAACATGTTTATGGTGACATGGTGTGTATCATGTTGATGTGGTGCTTTCACACAGCACAGTGTAATCTATGTCTGCAGACCTAAGTGGACCATAACTGTTTCTGAAAGACTTTTTAAAAAATTGTTAATATTCTCAGTTATTTCAAATAGCAAAGACATAGACAGTTAATAAACTGTATATAGAGCATTTTCTGATGAATTTGTGTGTGTTTAAATAGTGAAAAACCTTGAAATATTCTGTAATAAAATATTGAGTGATTATCAGGTTGGGCTGAGAATTATAGGATTATTTCAAAAATCTATTTTAAGTGTTTTTTTTTTTTATAAACCTGCAGTGTCAAAAAAAAAAACCAACAAAAAAAATCCTGAGCATGCAAAGCTGCGTCATTAATAGGAGGAAGAAAAAAGTATTTTCAACTCTACATAAAAAGTGGCTCCTCTGCGCAGACATCTTTAGTCATCAGATAATCTCAGTTCTACTACTAGTAGTGATGAGACATTATGACTCATCCACATCTGTGTCTGATCATCAGTGTAAGTTAATGAAGACACTGTGACACTATGGCCTGTTACATGTCTGATTAAGATTCATTCAAAATAACAACTTCACACTGCTTCACACTGATACAAAGCAGGGCAGTTTACTAAAATCCTTTGTTGTGCTAAACATTCAAACAGGAATTATATTTTTTATTTATAAAAGCTCTGGCATCTATTGTTCAGGCACAGAACACTGGCTTTCTGAATATCTCCAAACAGAGCAGCAATTACACTGAAACACTTTATAACAGTAAATGAACAGTTTCTGTTGAAGCCTGAATTTCAATCACTACAGGCCACAGGTGTTTGGCTGCATCAGCCTCAGGTATCAGCCATGTTGACACCTTCTCCACCCCCACGGCCGCACACTGAGCTGCTGGACCGTCTCCTTGTGTACCTTTGTGCTGAGCCACTTTCACAGTAAATCTGTCCCTCTTTGTCCTGCCGCTCTTTCCTAGTGAAAACTGTGAACGATGCTCACTGTGTGACTAGGTTTTGCTTCAGGTACAGAGGAGAGCACTGGGTAATTAGCCAGGAGCAGCAATTAACAATTTGGCTGAACAGACAAAAAGATAAACACCTCCAGAAATGTAATCAACAGTAAAGACACTGCATACAGCCCATACCGTCTGACTGAAGGCACTCTGCACTGTGGGCACTGATTAGCAGCGCTGCTATTACCAGAGAAGTGTGCAATTTCAGTTAAAGACACATTTAAGTTAGTGTGTTTGGTTTGCTAATCGAACGCAAAGACAATTCAGTGAGGTGTGGAAAGTGCTTAAAGTGCTATCACGAAATCTGAACCCAATGGATTTATATAAATAAATAATTCTCACACCGCTCCGAAAACTGACTTCAAACTTGCACTGAAACAATTTTTAAAGTCAAGCCTTTCATGTCGACAGTCATCAGAGAGGACCAGAAATTAGTCTAGCCCATTCACAGCAGCGCGGGCCTCTCTGAAAAGGTCATTTGAAGCTGACTGAAGTGTCCTTGAATGCACCCGTGATGAGTGGAGAGTATAAAACAGCTGCCAGGCATGATGGAAACTATGTCTGAAAGGCTCTGCGTGCCGCTTTTCATTTAAAATTCCTCTATTAGGAAAAGCTTTTGAAACTGGCCTCACTGTCCTACAGTCATGTGAAAGGCTCTGCTGCAACTTTAAGTGATTGGTGGGTAAGAGTGAGAGACACAGAGGGAAGTGGAGAGTGTCAACAGCATGCTTACAGACCCGTTACTTAGTTGATTAATCAAGGAGTCAGACATGTGGCAAAGCAAATGAATTTGTTAGTTAGTTAGTTAATAGTCTTAGGAAAGTGACTTCAGGCTACAAAGCTGTTTCAACCAGTTTGTCTCAACAGAAGCTTTAGTCCTTTAGCCCAGGACAAGGATACAGGTAAAGGGCTGTAATTTTATTATTGATTAAATCTGCCAGTTATTTTCTTGATCAGTTGATTGGTCTATAAAACATCAAAAACCATGAATCGTCAAAATATTCTGAAGGAGACTGAGGGGACATGACTGAAAAAGTCCACACACTATACTGTAAGAATTGTGACATTTGAAAACCTTCAACCATCAACAACCATGGTATTTTTAATTAAGAAAAAAAAAAAAGAATAAAACAATCAGTTTATTATCAAATCAGTTTATTTCACTCGACTAATTGATTCCTGAATTTGTCATTGCAGCTCCATACAGGACCTCTGTCCACAGCATGTTATGAGCAGGCCGGTACCGGCTATAATCATTTAACATAGCTCACGTGCGCCTCATTAAAATGCATTGTGAGAAACAGCTTTGAATCAGGCCTGTCACTGCAGCCTCGTTTGGTTAAACGTTTGCTGCCTCTTTGGTTTTGTTCATTTCTGGTTCTAGATGCATCTGATGTGCACTTATTCCTGTCTCATTATGCTAATTTGTCTATGTCCATGAATACCAAAGCATAGTGGACATGTTGTAGTCATTTACAATCAAGTCTTTATTAGGCTGATTACAGCTACGAAAATTAAGGGAAGTTTCAACGCTCTACGTATGGGTCCTTTATCTCCTAATTTCTGTGTCCTGGAGAGAACCCAGAAGAAGAAAGAACTAGAATGAAGCACTAATGATTTTGGTTTGGTTTAGTTAGTTGTGTTGACTTTTAAAATGAAATGATAATTTTCCTCAAAGGAACCAGCTCATTTAACCCAAATGAAGTTTTAATTCTTCTTTATTTATCAGTGGAGATGTTATTCTTGAAATGTACTGAACTGTGTGTTCGTGTTTTGGTTCTTGAGCTCAGCTGCTGTGCTGTCGACTACAGACTCTAGGTGATGCTGCCTTAACATTTAGTTGAAATGAATCCATTCAAAGTTTGAACTCTGTCTCTATTTTACAAATAGTCAGAGACAAATATATATCAATTTCCCAGGAAATCAAAATTCATTTATGGATCTACCAAAACTGGACTTTAATGTTTGACTGTGAAGCTGCTGTAGCTGAGGACGTCTGCTCAGTACATGTATTTAATAAAGACTGAAACTATACTTTTTGTATAATACATATTTTGTATTTATAATCTCACCGTCCTTGATGATTGGAGCTAAGTCTACTTGCTTGAACAGACAACATTCATGAAGGGTTACATTAGATAGTACTTTAAAAGGGATTTCATTAAACACATTTAAGATTATTTTGCAGGTTATTTGCATTGGATTAAATTGAAAATGAAAATAGGCAAGACATGACTTGTCTTTGTCTGCAGCTACACTAAAATATGTCAACACAGAAATGGTATTAGAATTACATTTAAAGTAGAACATTAACCAGGAGCTTGGTGAATGATTTGGGTGATGGATTATGTTTTTTTTTTTGAGTTTCCCCACATGACCAATAACCCAAGTTATCGGATCTAAACAGAATCAATCATATTTCTGAAGGCGTTTAACAAGATGTAAAGCAAAAGCTGAAGCAGGTTCAAATCTGAGGCAGCTCCTCAGTTTTTAGTGAAAAACTCCACGTGAGAGCTCCAGAGCTCAACCACACTGACAGAGAGAGGGGGGGAGGAGGAAAGCAGTGATGAGAGAGAGGGTAAATATTACCATTTTGAATGGCCTCATCTTTCCAGCGGGGGGAGCATTTTTCTGCTGGCTCTAAAATAGATGGGAGAGGCACTTTAAAAGAAAAGCTTCTTGCTCAGTGAAACAGATGACAGAGGCAGACTGACGCTTGTCTGCTTTTCACATCAAATAAGAAAAAAAAAAAGCATTCAACAGCAGGTCATTGTGAATCCTAAAACAACAGCAGCACAAACATCACTTATTTATTTATTTATTTGTGTACAGCGTGTTGTGTTGTCGGCCTCATGGTTTTACAGAGAGTGAGGGGATCAGGTTCATTTCTTCATGTGATGCGTGTCTGAGATCAGTAACATATGTCAGCGGGGTCAGCGAAGTCCCTGAGACCGGCCACATCTACACATGACAGCCAGTTCACATCTACACTGTCTCTGCAGAGTAAACACACACACACCGTGCTTCAGGCGCTCTGTTACGTCAACAATGTGTACGTCTCGTATGTGATAAACCAGGAGGGTCAACATGTCCTTAACTGGATTTCTAAGTACGTATGTGAACTTAACATTCTTTGTGTGCACTGAATGAACTGTAATAAATAGTTTTGTTTGTAGAAAATGTGGTTAATTGGGTGGACGGTGGCTTTTTTTCCAAGCTCAGACGCTCAAATCATTATGCAAATAAGGAATCAAGCATCTAATTTCAACTTTCGACTTGTGTATCATTATTATTATTTATTTAGTTTTTTTTTTTTTTTCAACCAATTGTGGCTCAAAATAGTTCTTGTTTAAAAAGAGAAGATTGATTTAAACTGTTTTACAGCACATTTTATGATCCCTCACATCAGTGCAGTGCTTGACATTAAGCAGGCCCGCTGGTTGTGAAGACAGCTCATCGTCAACCAGTAAAACTACTGAATACAAATGGTATTATGATGGTAACAACTTCTAAGGCATTCTACACACGATCTGCTGTGTGAACTGTGTGTGTTACAGGGTGGATCACACAGGGTGGTGTACAGGGTGGTGTAGATTTGTGTACAGGGTGGTGTAGATTTGTGTCATCAAATGTGACAAATCTGGTCTGTTGTTTCTCTATAGAGCTGAGAGGTGGGTGGAGGTATTTAAGGTGCGCCTGGTTCCTGAAGTAAAAGAGCTCATTTTGTTTCTCCACAGATAATATTAGGATACTCACACCTGGAGCTCTTAGAAGGTTTGGATGGACACGAAACTCTCACACTTAAATCATCAGTACAAAGGACCAACAACTGTCTCAGAAAATATGTGGTTCTTTGCCATAAAGTTGAGGGGACAAGCCTGCAGATCTTAAATTGCAAGCTGGTAATTGACTACAAAGGTGAGTGTCGACAAGAAACATCCAACCACACATATTAAAACTGGCTAACAATGGTAATCTTTGGATGAATTCCCAAACTATGCTCATGGATATTGTAGAGTCATCAAGTCAAACACAGAGACAGGACATGATTGCTCAGTGACTAGGCTGAAATAATTAAAACTGGTGGAGAAAACATAAATGCATCTAATCGTTTGTATGTACAGGCCCATGTTTGTATGTACAGTCATGTTGTGGACGTCATTGAAGAAAAACTACAATAGCAAATGAAGAAAACACTTCTGGAACCAGCACCTCCTCCCACTTTGCATCTCTATAGTCCTCCTTTTCTTTGTTCAGGTGTCATTTCTACAGATGTTTAAACTTCAGTGAGCGGAGTAGCAGCGACATGTAAAATTTATCTGGCACACAACACTAAGAATGACCCACCACTGATCATGTGTAGAAAGCATAACTAGATTTCCACCTATTTTTGATATTTAAATTCAACACAGATATGTTTCCTGCTTTTATTTTGAAAATACAAAAAATAATGACGTGCACATTTAGACATGTCTCATAGTTTTAATGTGACTGAGCTCAAGATCTGATTTCCTGTCTTACAGGGATGTTTGTATTCCAGTGAAGTGTTTTAGTGTCTGATGATGTTCTTAGTGCTGCTGCAGCGTCTTTTCTAACCTGACAAGATTATTATCCTGGGGGAACATGGAGAGCTTGTTGTTTTTGGCATTTGGAGTTAAATCATATTTGGAATAAACCTGAGGGGCATAAGAATGCGAGTGAGTCTTACCTGACATACTGGTGGGGTTCAAGGCCAAGACGTCATCCTCAGAGCCTCCTCAGACATCTGGGTACCTACCTAGCTGAAAACAGATCCAAGAAATCATCAGTCATGAAGTCATGTTCTTATCCTGAATATATAAGAAGCTCATAACAGTAACCCTACAGTCCACATCCTGGAGTCTATCTGCATTTTGTGCTCACAGCTTAGCCATCCCTCATGTGCCATTTAATGTGACAACCAAAATCACGTGTGAAGCCTCTTCAGCTTGATGAAACTGTTTGAAAGAATCTCTCTGCATCTCAGGGGACACTGTAGGACGTAGCTGCTGCTGCATTATCAGTGTGTCGGCGGGCTGTTCAGGTGTCATGGCAGCAGTTTGCCTCTGTGTGTGGTGACATCTAGTGGTCGAACGCGTAAAAACAATTCACACAACCTCACAGCACACACCAGAGCAGGAAAGTGTCGGTGTAACTTGAGACTATTTCACCCCTAAAGTGTAATCATTAAGTATGTGTTCTGCTTTAATCACACAACTGAGCTGATACATGATGTACTGCCCTTCATCACACACACACACACACACACATACACGCACACAACAGAGTCAATGCATCAAAAACCAGCCTGTACCAGTATGTCGAGGATGGATCTGATTCTGATTTCCATCGTACTCAGGGACGCCTGCAGTATATCTAACATGAGAACAATTCTCTTCACAATTTTCCACGTCTGCATTAAAACAATTCACATGTGAATGTATACAATTTGTGAATCAGGTGTTGCTGTTTGAACTGTTCCTCCTGTTCATAGCGGACAGTAGGAGATCCCCTCCTAATGTGCTTCCAGTCCAAATTTAGTCTGCTGAGGACTCGTTAACTCCAGACACATATTGCACAGGGCGAGGGCAGTGGATTCTGTCCTCCATCTCTTACATTCATCTTCGGAAGTCCAGTATTAACAGGAGAAATGATTACAGCCAGCACAGCCCATTCCAGAGTTCATGTGAATTGTTTTAAGACTTAAGAAAACTGTGAATCTCTCCTTGAAATCCATGATTCTGGACTATAGATCTATCAAGCTAACTCTAAACATTTGCATTAGTGTTTCGAATTACAAGACACTTATTTTATGTGACACTACTTTTGTCTTAACATACTTTTGGAAAGTCCCATATTTATGCTTCTGCTTTTTTTTTAATGTCTGATGCAGTGATGTCTCAATTTTCGTTCGTGGAGTTAAAAAAGTTTATTGTATCTTATTCTATTATTATGCAGGTGTCTGATAATGTCTGTTTGCTGCAGAGCCTCTTGGATTTTTTTAACATGAAGCTGATCTCTGTCAGTTCTGTTCCAAATGAGTTACAGTACCTCAGGAGGGACCAGGTTTAGTTTCTGGTTCTTTGGACTGTGATGCATTTACTATAAAACTCAACTTGGCTTCTCGGAAGAAAAGAGCAATAATACAACCAGTGACAGAGTTTCACTTTTGTTTTGATGTGTAAATAAAGCTTACATTCACTTTCATCATACTATTTGATGGTTTTCTCAGCTACTGTTTCAAAGGTCAAGAATCCCAGCCTCAACTTTCGTATGAATGAAAGAATTTAAAAAACAGAAACATTTGACCCCTCGGTCAGCTGCTGAAGATCATGTGATACGCTCAAGATCAGCTGCTAAATGGAGCTTGTGTTACACTGTGATGTGAGCTGTCACCTGCTTGGTCCTACTAATAACTACTATACGCGTAAATCTAGTTGAGCAAAGACTGAGCACATGACTGATCCGAATCCTGGATAGTGGGTTTGTATCCCAGTCTTTCTCTGAATGCTCTGGCTGGAACATTCAGGTTCCTCTGGATATGATGTTTACATGTGCAGTGTGCATGTAAACACACTCACTGACAGCAAAGCTCCGACCACAGCTGTGACACTCGAGTCCACAGATTTACCATCACTGATGTGTATAATTTAAATGTGTGTGTGTGTGTGCACTTGTGTGTGCAAGTGTGTTTGTTATGTAGGTGCATGTGTGTATGCATGTAATGTGTATGTGTATATTTTATCAATGATATGCAAATAAAAAAACCTTTAAAAGGTATCACTAAAAACTATTTAACTATATGTAGGAAAACAAATTGACCCATTTCTGATTCATGTAATTTATCAAATGTATATAATAAGCTTTTCCAGCTGCAGCCGTGTCAACATCAGCACTGGATGTGCTGCCTGGTATAAATGCTTTTCCTGAATCAACAATGCTCTCCACAAGCAGCGGATTCACAGTCCATTTACCACTTTCTATCAGAGCCCTGCTGCAGCATCTCCTCCTCCTCCATCTGACTGTTACTGTATATGACATGGCAGCAGCGTTCGTGTCCACGGAGAGTCACACTGTGCATCTGTCTGTACTATAACTGGCCGTGGTAAGCAGAGAAACCAGGAAGCTAAACGTCCTTGACTGGCTGTCCTCGTGAGTCCGCCTCCGCATACAATCATCTACTTTCCTGTAGCTGAAGCCACAACAGGAGGACTCAATCTGATGGTGATGACAAGCTGGAGGAAGTGGGGGCTGGACATCAGTTCACAGAGGCGTGTATCCTCTTGCCGTGCACTAATCAAGCCTCAGGTTCAAATGACTTTCTTATCTAGGCTGTTGCTTCTTTAAATCTACCTGCAGCAGTTGATAGATGCCCTACAGGCACCGGTGTGGAACATTTTTGAGTTTGACAACGCTTTAAAGAGGCAGTTTGCTTTTTTAAAAACATATTAGGGATCATTTGTTACCTTGAGTGCAAAAAATGAAATGAGTTTGATTCACAGTGGAGTTATAACAGCGTACAAACACTCTGGTGTTTTCTGGAGTTGCTGGTAGATGTGCTCATGGAGGACTGCGGAGGAAGTGTGGCCTGGGACATCCAGAGGGACAACCTCAAAACAGTGACTATAGAGCTTAGTAACAAATATAGCCATTGTTTGGCAGACATTAGCTGCCATTTAGCAGCAGTGGGAGAAGGACGTTTCATTCGACCGCAGAGCAGCCAGACTGAAATATTCATTAACTCAGTGTATCTTACCCTTTGTGTTGTGGAAAATCTATACTTGCCTTGTTTCAATTTTTATAAAGCTACTGTATATGCCAGCTATATGTGCTATATGTGTGTATTTATGTTAAGGTACACTAAGCATAAGTGATCTCTGCAAACCATAGGAGAAAAATCGAAATGTTTTTATTTTCAACTAGCTGCAGGTGGTATTTCCAAAGGCATTTTCATGATCCCACAGATGTACACTGTCTGCTCAGAATGATAATGGGCCAAAGGTGAAACCAATGTTTAGATCCAGTATTTCCACAGACTTACTTCCACAGACCATACAGCACATTTCAGTGAGGAAGCAGAGCAGAGCAGAGCGGTACAGTGTGCAGATTTCAACTTGCCCCAGGCGAACAATTTGTCATTGAGGACAGACAGAAAACCTCTGTGAGACAGTCTTAGCCTGACTGATGGAGTTTCATATTAGAGTTACATGCCATAGTTGAATATGGAGTTACATTCTAAGTTACTTACAGGGCAATGCATGAGCTGCTGAGGTTGTAGATGGGGCACAGATGTGCATCTCTTTACTGTGCAGAAATAAAATTGATTCCAATGTTCACATTTGACATAAAACAAACATAGTTCCCTCAGTGTTGGACTGTTCCTTCAAAAATCCATTCATGTTCTAAAATACTGTCGTTCATTTACACAAGGCCCACAGTTCAGATAACGTCACTTAAGAAACTGAAAATCTCTTTTTTCCTTGAATGTTGTAGGTGCCATTATGATTATGATTGTTGAATATGTTGAATATAGTTACAGTGGGCTCATAATGTCATGATCAGCCCCTTAGTGACTTTTTTTTGAGTCTTGTTTTGGTTTCTTTGGTTTTTGCTTTGTATTTCCTGTTTAATTTTGATGTCCTACCCCTTGTGTATCAGTTCCTGCTTTATTTCCTGTCTTTGACCGCCCTGCCTAATGTGTATCACCTGTTGGCAGTTTCTTCCCATGTACTTAAGTCTCATTGCTCCCTGGTTTGTCTGTGGTAGCCTCTTGTGTTTGGCCTTTCCTCCTTTTTTTTTTGCTCCATGTAAGAACCCCTAGGTTTTCCTCCTTGCTCTTTGTTTTATTCCTTTGTGAATTCTTTTTTGGTTTTCTGAGTTGCGTTTCCTGGCCAAACAGACTCTGTATGCCAGTGTTTTTTGGTTTATAAAATATCATCATTCATCACATTCAGGTTATACTTCTGCTGGACTGGGCAGGTTTCTCACAGTAACAGCATTTAAACCCTGGAGTAGTAACAATCATTCAAACAAACGTGAGATGACATAGCCGCACAGAGGAGCAAATAAAGACACTCTGTACCTCTGTGTCAATCCAAAGACACAAACCAATCATCTTGGAGGTGATTAAATAACCTGTATCCACCCTGAGGGAGTCTTTTTCAGGTGAACAACATTTTATACAGTATAACAGTATGTCCTCATCTGACTGAGCCTTTATCTGCTCTACCCATGAAACAAAAGTAGGTGTGATGCTGAGAAAATCCTCTAATTAAAACCCCTGATAAATCAACTATGAAAACAACCAACCACTGATATGTTGTCCATTTTCAGTCCACAGACCGTTTCAAAAAACTGTCAACAAACTCAGAAAAACAACAACAGCAAAAAAAGTAAAAAGTATTACAGCTTTCATAATTCCTTTGCACTGGAACAACAGCTGGCTTGAAAAGCATTATGGGAAACTGTGCTTCGGTTTACTGCTTTTTACCCTAGAGAGCATTTAATATCCAGACAACAGCTGGCGAAAGCCCGAAAGCTGGTTCACCCATACAACAGGTTTCTGCAGCTCTAATGAGGACAAAGACAGATAGATGCCCAGTGATCTTCTGGCTGGAACAAAGATGAAGATAGACAGAAGGAAAACACAGGAAAACAGACCATGTATGTGGGCTGTTATGTATGTGGGCTGTTGTGTGCATACATAGACTGAAAAGATGAATGATTGCAGGTCACAGAAGGGCGCCGAGATAACGTGATACAACAGATACTCCAGCAAAGTGAAACTCCTGGTGGAAACATTTTTATAAATAACCTCCTATCGGATTTCTATATCATAGACAGCGGTGGAGTCTATTGACTGAGAAAGAACACCGGAGGAAAACAGTTGGCTTGAGGTTGCACCAGATGTTGAGGCAAAGCGTGTATCCCTAATTATTGGGTTCTCAGAACTGCACTCTGGATCCAGTTTCAAGTTGGTAAAATACCCACATTTGTTAAGCCTGGACTCTAACAAAACTCTTATCAAATTCTCTCATAAATACTTATAAATACTCTCCCTCTGCTTTTTAATTGGGTTTCTACATGGGAGGGCCCTTTGGTTCCCAAAGTGTTTTCCACCAGAGTAAATTCCTGTTTCTTTTTAACAGCCTCAATGCTCTTTGACAGACACAGTTAACTTAAGGTTTGTGTTAGTGCCATCAGTTTTAATTATTTCAACACCATTTTTAACTTTTTTTTTTCTTCAGTTTGGTGCAAGATCATGGTTACCTTAACAAAAAAAGCAAAGCTTAATTGCAGGTGTCACTGTACACAAACTCCTGCGGCCTGAATGAAAGTCAGACGTGCTACAGACCCAGCCCCAACCTTCACATCCCTGTCCCTGGACTTTGTAAAGGGCACGCTACTTCTGACTTTGGCATGGAAAACTGGCAATACACGTAAATCTGAGGGCAGAAATCATCCAGCTGCCATTGCTGTGGAGAGGAAGCCAGTCAGAGCGCTGTAGCAAATTCACAATGCTTGCTCGTTGCCATCGGGAACAAAACACAGCAACATCATTGCCAAATTTTTTATCCAAAACTCACCAAGCCTCCAAAAATGAACAGAATGTTTTATCAGGTTTTCAGAAACCATAACCTTTAGCTTCCACTTGCAGTTAGCAGAGTTGACAACTGATATTTAAGCTGGGTGACTGAATATTTCTGCACGGGAGCTTGGATCATTGATCTAAGAATCCGATATTTTCTAACACTGATGATTCAGCCCGGAGAGATTCATCCAAACCTTGGAAGCAATCCAACCACCATTCACTCCACAGGGACTGAGAAGAACAGGACTTTTACTTTCTGAACCCCGGAGGCCTGACTCACCATCTCACACAAACTTTATTAGTATTTGTAAGTTGATGTTTTGCCTCTGGAGAAACATTTTATCTGCACTAAAATATGATTTGAAATTAGGACAACCTGATTCTATCACATAGGAGGTCCACAGATGGCAATTTATTTTGGAAGGGGGAAAAATCATACAGCTGAGTGCTTTTTGTGGCTCTCTAATTGCCATTTCTGCACATTAGTGTCCCAAATAAACATAAGTGACAATAATGGACTTCCACCGCAGGCGTAAATTAGCTGCAGAGAGCAGGGTTACCCCAGTCCACCCTTTCCCTCTTCATCGAGTTTTGGCCTTTTCTACTTTCCTGCTTGCTCCGTCTGATTTTTTTTTTTTTTTATACTTAAACAGAGAAAACTAGGTCAAACTTTGTCCAGCTTTGGACAGCTAGGGTACTTCGGTGTTAGAATCTAGACTCTGTGCTGTCTTTGCTAGGATTTTCTTTAAAGATCCAAAACAGAGCTTCAGTCCCAAATTCTATACAGCTGATTTGGACTTATTATTATGGTTTATGCTGCTGACAATCTGTCAATAAAGACTGTCAGTCATGCACATCATGGTATTTCTATATATATTAAGGCAGCTGGGGTTGTGTGATATTCTTGAAGACATTCCACCAGTTCAGTTCTAGCTGATGGGTGGGGTGTCCCAGGTATTTAACCTCTTGTGGCGTTGTTAACATCTTGGGAGTCGCTGAAGTCACACGTGAATTGTTGACACACCAACATGTGAGTCGTTAGGTCAAACTTACTTAACAGTAGGCTCCTTTATTTCTACCACGAACTCTTCTGGAACAGCTAAGAGTCCTGAAAGAATCCACATTTTTCCCTGATGAGAAAGTGCTGAGCAATTTAACCTGCAGTCTAGTGTTTACTTTGCGATGGAAAATTATGTGCAATGGTGTCTGCAGTGTGGCATTTGTGTATGTGCATGTATGTGCATGAGCTAACATGCTGCAGCCTTCACGGTGGCCTTGGTTCACCACCACAACGAGACACTGCTGTTTTTCTTTATATACCCACCCAGCCTGAATCACATTACTGCTCCTATAACCATTGTCAGCAGTGTAAGTTACTTTAAACAGCTTCATCTACAGCATACACAAGCTGCAAAATCACAGTTTTGTCTCATCTACCAAAGCTACAAAGAACAATTAAAGACTTATTGTCTTGGATTGTAAAAGACCTATTGTGTACTGTATTTCATGAGTGTACAATGTGCTACTGCTGTATGAATTTCACGCTTCAGAAACCTGGTGTGTTAAGATTAAAAGAACAGCATGAGATACTTGTGAATAAGACAAGTATGGAAATGTTACTCTTTTCATCTGTGGTATGTATTAGGTCAACAGAACATCCTACAGCTGTATCAATTCATACATGAGACCACGATCATTCCCTGCATCCACGTGGTTATTATTGTAACCATGACGATGAAGGACAATGTTTCCCTAACCTTAGCATAGTAGTTATTTTAACCCAAACCATGATCATTCCTTCAACCTGACAGAGCTGTTTTTGTGCCAAAACTTAACCAAACATTTAAGATGGTGTTGTCATATCATTAAATGGATTTGGAGCACATAATCCAAAAAGGTTTTCCTGCCTTATCGGTCTGACCTGGACTGTTATGATGAGTCACGACACACAGACTTTTCGTAGCTCTTGGAAACATTACGCATGCTAAACCTTCATGGTTAAAAAAAAAAATCAACCATACAAACAATAATTATTGACCTTGTTTGCAGTTCAAGTTATCTTGTTAACAGTCATACAGATGTCTCTTTTATAATGTGAAGGGATTCTGTAGTGCCACAACATGTCCCGAGTCAATCCCAAGCATCAGTTTGAGTTCAACCCAGGCATATTCTAAAGGACTGGTATTGAGTAAAGTAAACCTGATCAAAATCTGCTTCTCTGCTATGTACTCTACTGTCTTTTGGCCACCTCAGCCTGCTAATGCTGCAGCGCTGCTCTCCCAGACTGCAGCACCATTTTGGTCGCATGCCAGTGAAAACTGGAGTGTGCGAATGTGAATGTATTTGTGCTCACCAGTGAGCGACTGAGTCCAGACACCTGGATAGGCAGAATACAGTCACACAGATTTGACTCTGGCTCCCTCTTCCCTTTTAGAAAAAGCTTGGTCTAGAAACATTCAGGTAGCAGCTTCTTATTTTTGGCCAGCGCTGACTATCACTTTCACCAGTTAGTTTGACAAACGTTGACAACAGCATTAGCTGTCACTAATGATGACAGACCAAAATGAAACTCTTGTCAGGTTTTGTGTTCTGTGCAGCCGATGTCTGTATCCAGCCAATGGTCTTTTATGAGAGAAGAACCTCCACTCTGTGAGAGGACTGACTGTTTCTGCAGTTCCCCCAACACAATGGTACGACTGACTGCGTTACGTCGGTTTCAGGAGCAGCATGTGCCGGCATCATATCCCCCTCTCTTTATACATCCACAACACAAAGGCTGACTCAAAGTGAGTGTCAGCTGAGTGTCAGCATTAAATGTAATTTGTTGTACTTTCATGAGCATTAAGGGGCTCATCAAATCACTGCCTGTGCAAAGGAATTCACCAAAAATACAAACATGACGGCGGCCACCCTAAAGTCATGTTGGAATGTCACTGGTCTTATATTTAACACTGAGAACTGGTTTGTTTTTTCTCTGGGGTGAAATAATTTAACTTGCTTCCAGTGCAGTGTTTCTGTGTTTTGAGTGCTTGCACAGCAGATTACTGCACTAGTGTCAAGATGTCCAACTTGATTCAAAAGCTTTGAAACAGGCTGATTCACTGCAAATTGGAAACAGATGAAATAATCTAATTCACTGGCAGATTCTTCCATTTGTTTTAGAAAACTATGATTTTATTAAGTAAAAATAGACCAAACGACTTTTTAAGATGTTTATTTTTCACATTTGATTCGAAGCACAGATAAGTTGTTTTGCTTTGATTTGACTTGGCTGGTGTTGAGAGCAAGTTTGAGAAAAAGGCAAAAGCCAAAGACTGTGATTGAGTCATTCCAACGGTACTGTCTGAAGATTGACTAAGTTTGGTTTGAACTGTCCTTGACACAGATGATGTAAAACACTTCCATTTAGGAAACTCAAGGGGTCGCCAAAGTCAGACTACTGAGTTTCAGACTACTGAGTTCAAGCTGGCTGTCACTGTCAGATTATAGCCACAGCTGGAGTCAAAACAAACCTTTAGATCTCCAGTCAACAAGATGAACAATATTTGTTTCTTTGACAGCTTCTTACAACTGCAAACACTTAAGGGACTCAAGACACACTGTGCTTGGAGGTCAGTTTCACTCACGGGTTTGAACAGTCTTGTGGGTGTATTTCATGCCTCTGGTTGGAGACGGCGCAGCACTCTGAAAGCTGTGGGTGAGCACTTCCTCCTCTACACTAGGAAACATAATTTCTCCACCATAACAGCCACCACATCCTGCATGATAAGAGGTGCAAGAACACTGTGTGCAGTGTACCTCTGTAGCACACACAAACAAACATGACAGTATAATTCTTTTTTATACATTTATTACCTCACCTACTCCTGATGCCACTTGAAACCATGCAATGTTGATTAATGCTACATAGTATGTGTTGAATATCAATGATAGTAATAGAGGTATATGCAGGAAGCTGATGTTATGAAACAGCCCTGACACTTGTTAAGCTATGAGAGCGCCTACTAGTTTGTAAAATGTTCATGGGACACACATTTCTGTACGTTTGGCCTTCACTCACACGTTATGATAAAATTTTACGCACCAATTTCACTGCTAAGATTTTGGAAAACTGTGACAAGTCAAGTCTGAAAAAAATCACCCCTGATGATGTCACCAGGCATAACCCTGATGATGTCACCGGACATAACCCCGATGATGTCATTATAACCAACTGTTTGCTAGCATGTTAGCGCTGACAACTTGAAAGTGCCAATGACATGTCCTTGTTAAGTTGAAGTCACCACAAAACAAACATAGCTTTAATGGAAAGTCTTTTGCAGGTGCAGTGGTAAATTACTAGAGTACCTCTTTTATTTCTTTGATGCCTGTATTAAGGAATTCATTAGGGCCTTGAAAAATGTGATTAAAAAACAAACAAAAAAATGTCAGCTATGTTTTTCAAAGGAAATCTTAAGAGACTTTCTAGGGAAAATATGTTTCTTTTGATACTGTTTTACTGATGAGTGGACTTTTTAGTGGGAAATTACCTCTTACGCTGTTATACTGTTGTACGTTTACACAGTCAACCTGTCTACATAAACCACAAGAGATTCCCTGGGTTTCCAAGAATCACTTTCAATTTGCCTGCCACAAGAGTAGGTTTATAGATGATAGCAACATGAAAGCAACTGTGCTCCAGTGTATGACTGTTGAGTATCTTTCACTGAGAAACTCAAAGACTGTGTGCTCTGCTGCTGATTTTAATATTGCTTACACATTTTCTGTTGCCAAAATCCAGTCTCCACGTAGCAACATATTAACATGAACACATCACACTTCTAAATGCTTAATATGGACACACAGCTGGCGCTCCAACACAGAGAGACAATAGCTAATATAAAAATAACAGTGTGAAAGAACCCACAAGAGTACGGTCACAAACCTGGGGTAAGGCAGGAAGCAGGAAATAGGCCCCTAATGGGGCACATGCTGTACTTCCTCATTGCATCCAAAGAACAGATAAACTGATTAGGCTATTGCTAATCAGTTCAACATACCAATACAAAGATCAGGCTAGCTCTATCATTATATCTTTTAGTATTTTTCCCACAGAAAACTGCAGTCAATCAGAGGTGAGAGACAAGGATGTCTTTAAAACATCCTGCTGTATAGGCATTCCACTTGGGTACATGAGATAGTATTTGCTACAGCAGTGTATAAACACACAGATGAAGGCTGTCAGCTGACTGTTAGCTGACCACCTCCTATTGTATATGCCTGTTATCAGTTAGTTTTACACGCTCTCTTCAAATGTCAACTCTGCCCTGTAAACCTTTTGACAGCATGAACAACGGCAACAGATCTCTGAAAGGACAATCACAACAACACAACAAGTCATCAAAATCAGGTCAGAAGCCAGAGGCATAAACAAAACAAGGTCAGCATTCTTTGTGTCTGACATGAAGTTAATAATAATAAAAAAAAAAAAACATATGCTTTCAATCAACATCCTCCACTTTCATACCAGCGGAGCATTTTTCTGACTGTACTGTATTGCTGAGTGATCACCAGAGAGCATCATGTAAACCAGCAACTGTCAGATTGAGAAAGAAAAGGCAAGTGAATGACAGGATCAGAGGTTTCATCCTCACCGTGTTCAAGTTCCCACGACTTCAAACTGTTTCACAGTGAACACACTTCTTGTAAATGCTCTGCTTTGGCAAGGTGAAGGTGAGGTTAAGGGGGGAACACAAAACGATTCAGTGCATGGACAGAGTTTCCATTGGTTGAAAAACTGTCACAAAATGAAGTTCTGATATTTAGTTCTGACTGCATTTTACAGTCAGCAGAGACTGTAGGTTATTTTGTCACTGAACACCAGAGCCTGAGCTGGTGATGTCAGCCAACAAGTTCAAACTCCTGAGGACTCCCAAATTTAGTCCACTCTGTGTTACTCACTCGCTTTTTCTGGAGGTTAGGGGGCTGCGGTGAGAGATACCGTGTGCGGTGAAAGGGGCATTTGCGTGGGTCACCTTATCAAGACGGTCAGCTGTTGGAGAAGCAGCAATAGCTGTGACACAGAGCTAACACGGGAGGCAATTAAGGTACTCTGAAGGCCCCATTTGCTTTAATTAGTGTCAAAACTCAAACCCTTTCTTGGAGGCCTGACTCAAATCTGTACGCAAAGACATGATGCACACATTTTTAGGTTCAGTGCGGCTGATTATATCTGATGACCACTGTGGAAACATCATAAAATCTTAACATTTTTCAAAATTCAACATTCACACGCCCTGAATCTACATGGGTTGCTGAGACCATATAGAACCTGACTGAATATGTCTTCAGCATATTGTGTCTTTTGCTTTTACTCCAATCAAACACAGCACAAAGCACACCTGAACAAACAGCAGTACAGTATGTTTACAGGCAGTACATGATGCATACACCTCTAATAAAAAATATGGCTGTAGTTGTTTTGAAAACCCTACAAAGGGCATCAGGACCTCCATCTAAGTTTAAATGTCAGCCCTCCTAACAGTCTTCAGTGATAATCTCATTGTGCGCAATGTCTGCCTGCATCATGAATCAACACCGACAAGCAACAGTAAACAACAGTCATAGCCTTGACAAATACGCATCTTATTTGAGGTGGCATTCAGATAAGAGTCGATCTTGATCTGCTGCCCATTACGCCCCGGACCTCTCTAATACTTAATTTACGAAGCTGCATCATACTATGCAACATGATACGGGCTCATCATCATGGCAACTGGTATCACAAAAAGGACAACAGATGGTGTTTTCATTAAAGGATTCAAGCTGATAGAAGAATCAACCAAATGACTTTGTTTGGGAGTCTCCAGTGCACTTACCGTATTACATTAAGTTCTCGAGCTGCCGGGAAAAAAAAAAACACACAGGCCAATGTCAAACAGGCTCAGTGATACACAGGGGCTATCCAGTGTGTTTTGGAAATGCTACAGTGTTCCTGTTACACTGTACACAGTCATGAGCATGATCCCTCACTGGAGACTAAGAGCTGAGAAAATAATACATTGGGGGTATTATGAGCAATAATCCATGCACTGCTGTAACGACCAGCAATGAGAACATAGGCACGGTGCATGACAAATGGCAGACAGCTGGCACTAACAATCACCTACAGACCCGTGAATGATGTTTGGCGTCTAAATTATCATCATTACATTTTAGCTCCAACACATTTTCCCATTTTCTGCATGCAGATGGAAGCTCTTCTGTTTTCATTCAGACACGTTCATTCGTCTCTCCTCTGAGCAACACGGTCAGTCTGCTATGCTTCTTTTTTTTTTTTTAATAAGCTGTCACATGCTGCATATTTCCCTCCTTGCAGCATACTGCAACATACAACACTGGGCTTGTCACAGTGAGGTTTCGATGCGGCTTGGAAAGGTGACAGTCAGTGATGTGTGCAGAAAGGCTATCACTGCCTTTAATGAGAAGCTAAATATGCCTATGGGGGTGGTAGTTTGCATTTTGTGCTTTTTATAGCCACCATTCTGATCTTATGCACTCATGTGACGATCAAACAGTTAGTTAGATAGCCCTTTGACTGGAATCTGAAGAACAAAGCAGCCACTGTCACACAAAGTCTAATAATATTTCTGAAACTTTGCTGTGATTCAATAAACCTGAGGATTTCCCTGCTGCACACTGTGAGCTAATTTAGAAAAATATCAAAATCTGTTATTTAAAGTCACGACGTTCTAAGCACACCACAAATGATAATATAGTAATAGTATGATGGAATATGATGTTGGCTTTACACAGCATTACAATAACACTGTTAAAGGAAAATTTGAATTTATATAGATTCAGTGTTTTTAGATGTGCTAGATCCAATAATCAAATTTCTTAAACATCATGTGTACAAAAAGCGTGGTTTCTGTAGTGCGGGTGACTTCTTCATGATGTATACATGGGTTTCTCAGGTTTTTTTTGTTTTTTTTGTGCAGATGACAGGAAAAAGTATTGCTGACACAGCTCTGGTATGAAAGGAAATACAATCACATGTTGCAAAACGTCCATATGTGCAAAATCACCTACTTTAAATCCAACTTAAACAGACACTAAGCAGCTTCTAGATCACAGGTTTCTACCTGTGATCATCTGAATGTGTGTGCAGGGAGGAGAACCTATGTCGTTATTATGCAGCTTTGCCGTGCTGGTTCACTCTCACCACTCTCACAGCGTCGTTTTCAGCTGCGACAGGCGCCTGTTTTCAGAGTAAAAGCTTTCAAAAACCACAGCACAGTACCTGCTCACCATCCATCAGCAGACAGACTCAGTTATGAGACCAGCTGGTGAACACAGTGCAGCATATTTCACAGCTAAAGAGCCAGATATTTCCCTCTGGAGCTGCTACAGACCAAAAACACAGCTCAAAGAGAGTGAATATTGGACTTCACCAGGTGGACACAAACATGACTTCAAATGAGTCATAGTGTAGCTCCGTGTCTGCTGGATGTGTAAATAAGCAGCTCTTTGTGTTATTGCTAACACTAACACCACATCAATTCAAAAGAGAAAGATGTATCAGTGTTTGCTAATTGTTTCCATTACCTCCAAGAGTCAAAAAAAAAAAAAATCCATTCGGTTTAATTGTGGTGAATGTATCATGACGAGTCTAACGTTATGTTGTATTGTGGTTTTTTTTTTTTTAAATCCTGGTGTCCGAACTACTGATTTTAGGTCGACTGTGGTTAAGAATTATTAAAATAAGTTATTAAAATAAATAACTGAAGTTCTTTTTTTTACTGCCCTTAACATCATTTTCATTATCTGATATGTCATGTTGTATACAGTCGCTTAATTACATGTATTAGAAATTTGTATTTATATTAGTATAAACTTTATATTGATTTTAATTTTAACCATAAGACAAGAAACAGAATAAACACATAACGATTTCACCTAAAATGTAACTAAGATTTGAACTTCATTACATTACCATCATGCCCTGTACCTGATAGAGATAATAACCCCATGTTTGTGTTTGTGTGTGTGTGTGTGTGAGTGTGTGTCTTGGGCACAGCAGGGAGGTCTAGTGAAAAGTAATGCTGTGTATTGGAATTCTGCAGGCTGCAGGACTCTGGCTGTGAGGAATTGAGCAACATGAAGGTCTTACCAGAGGAAGTGGTGAAGTCTGACTCCAGGCAGTGCTGAGGAGCTGCTGAGCTCCCCGAGAGAAACACCTACAAAAACACACAGACACACACACACCCTGGTTAGACTGACCAGCCACCGAGATGAAAATCACAGTCCCTGCTACGAAAACCAGTAGGTCCTCAGAAGGACCAGGAATGATCGTAAACACGTTGCCATGACATTATAAATTAGAAGAAGTGGGTGGGTTTTAAAGTTGAAAAGCTTCACACGGGTGAGGGCCAGAGACATTAAAAACACCTACAGTGCAGGTTTCTGCCTGTTTTCACCGCCTCTTTGAAATCCCTGGTCATTACAAGAAATATAAAGGAAACAGTTGTCACAGTGAAGTTACGACGTCGGTTTTCACAGCTTCTATGCTGAGTCTGTGAGGCAGGATGTAGTCTGAACACTGGCTAAGATGACCTATATGCAACAGTTCCTACAACAAAGCAACTCCCACTGCGGCTTTAAAATGCGCTTAACCTCTGGTGGTTGCCACATGTGGTTACAACCACAAATACTTCCCCCGTACACAGCAGAGAGGGCGGAGTAATCCCAGTGTAAATTTCTTTTCCCTTTTGGACCAGCGGCCCTCAAACAAGTCAGTATATCTTTTCATGTGTGTGTGTCAGCCCCTGAAGAAAAGAACTGCTTTTTTTTTTTTTTTAAAGGAAAATGACCACAAATAAAGCAACAGCAAAAAAACAGGAAGGCAGAAACGAAGTCTCCACTTTGACTCAAGAGTCTGATTTTGCCAAGAAACCAAGAGAAGTCAAGATAAGTTCATGGTGAGATCTCAGGGGACAAAGAAAAAGAAAAAAAACAAAACAGGAGGCGGTTTGATTACAATGAGATCAAGAAAGGAAAGCATTTGTTTATGTCATTAATTCAGTGGCAGGACAGGACTGGTCATCTCCCTCCGACAGACGGTAATCACTTGTAATCAGACTTAATGGGCACTCTAATGGGAATGCTTTTCCTCTCTCCATGCTCTGCCTGTAGCACTCTTTAACACACTTGTCCGCACACAAACAAGTGCACACATGCGTGCATGCACGCGCGCGCACTTGCGAGTCATCTGGGGAATGTAACGCCCCACTTCCATCTGAAAGGGAATAATTGTTTTAATAACACTGTCTCTCCATAACAATACAACATAATCAGGTCCTATTTGTTGGTAATACTCATTTACATATTTGCCTGGTTCATATTCTCTTCAGGTCTCATTTGAAGGAGCTGGTTACTCTGCTGAGTCTCAGCTGGTTGAACCTTACTTGTATGTCCTCCTGCTTTCCATCATATCATGTTACAGTGCAGCTAAATATGCCGTTTACATTGCTCATTGAAGGATAATCCTGGTTTATTACATCCTGGGCCTTGTTTTTTGTAGCTTATTCCTGTTGGTCATGAGAACACTGTACTCACCAACGCTGAGGAAAATGTGAGCCAGAAACCCTTGCAGTCAGACAATCAGAAGGTTGTAAACAGTTTAGTCAGATTATCTAAACCACTTCAGGTCCCATTTTCCTGCCAGAGCAAAGCCACAGTAGCACAAACACTGCTGCACTGTAACTTTCTGCAGTGGTATCTCCGTTTGCACTTGTACGTGTCTGATATTCCCCTGGACCCAGGGGCTTGTGCCAGTGTTTGTCGCATCACTGTGCATGTAAGCATATCTATACACTCACTCTCTATTCACCTCAGTTAGCTACAACAGTAACAAGGCAGACTGCACGTGTTAACAATTCCTGCACTGGTCATTATGCATATCAGGGGTTTGGTCGTGTATGTGTGTTTGTGTTTTGGGACGTCATTGTGTGCTCCACGCAGGTGAGCTCATGACACCTCAGCCTCTCTCCATGGTTCATTTCATCAGTGTGCTGCTTTTAAAGGTGATCAGAGGAACTCATGATCATTACTGAGGCTCACCCCGACCTTCTTCTGATAATGTGTTTGGTCTCTTCTCTACATTGCACTGTGCCTTAGAAACACAGCACAGTCACAGAGTGTCGAAGGTCCAAGGCCGAGAGTTGGACTTTCCCCACTGGCTTTAGCTGTTTGAAAATGAATTGGCGTGAGCAGTTTCTATTACGTCATCAGGGGCATTTACAGACACGTGTTGTCAACTTCCCTTTTAGCAACTTTTTTCAAAAAAGCACCTACTGACAAATCCATTATGATTTTCATTGATGGTTGGTGATTTTGTCATGGTTACATTTAAAGGCCTGAAACCAGCTGTAGCTGTGTAGAACGCAAATACAGCGCAATGAAAATGATAATTATTACGCCACCTAGCAACATTTAGCGACTTTTACAACTTTCCATTGAAAGTAGTTTATTTATTTTATTTATTTTTTTACAGCTGTTCCACAACAGTTTTAAAATACGACCTTCATCCTGTCTGACTTTGCTTTAGCTGTGCTGCCTTGTTCCCACATCTCAGCAAATAACTAAGTTAAGTACAACGTCAATATGGCAGTCATAAGCAAAATTCCATAGCCCATGAAAATAATTAACTCTTTCGTGTGCCGAGTTGTGGTGACAGAAAATGACCAGCCTGTCAAAACTCTTGAAGGAGTAACGTAATGAGCTCTCAGACGGCGGTGAGCAAAACAAACACCAATCAGATGCTCATTGATTTCTACGTAAATCTAGATTTCCATTTTAATTCACCTTCTTCAACGTCCTCTAACAGACACTTCTCCCACCTACACTCCCAACATGAGCTCATCATTTCTAAATGTCTTCATAATGCTGTGCGGTTTTGAAAAGCTCCGTCTTAGGAAATGAAAACCACTTAAATGAAGGGGAAAGTGGCTTGACTCACAAAAATAGCAAAACTACGAACAGTGCTGCACTGATGTTTTCTTCCCCCAAAAAATAGCCACAGTTACAGTTAGTGCATAGACGTTATCACTCAGTGCTTTCAACTGAAAATCAATCCTTCACTCTCATAGCTAACGCCTTTTCCAATGGACTCTGTTATCCTGTATTCAGGCAGAGAGCAGTTTATTATTATAATGTATAATTGATGTTGTAATTCATATGAGGCTGATATGTTAAACACGTCGTTTAAAGAATGTAGTTTTGTATTGTTTGTTTCCCATTGTTTCACGTCCCAATTCCAGTGGCTGAGACTTCAGCACACAACCATACAACTGGTGATTATAATCCTGTTAAATGAATGCATTTGGTTGGCACACACAGCACATGACAATGACAGTGGAGCTGCAATGTATTTAATGCCTTCCATGTTGATTTTTGTACTCGTCCTGTTTTCCTCCTCCCTCCTAAAAACGCAGCTGTTTCCAAAATATTTTCTACAGACAAGCGATTGTGGCGTGTGATGCTATTATTCAGCCAAAAATGTGAGTATGTGTGTGTGTGTGTATTTTGGTGAAGAAAGACACAAGGAGAGGGATGAAGAGAGAAAGTGTGTTTGTCTAGGAGAATTGTGAAAAAAAGAAAAAAAAAACACCCACTGATACACTCTGTTACCCAGTTTCCATGGTGATTTGAGTTATATTTGACAATGTGACGCACACTTTCAGCATCCACTTTTTGCTGTTAGTCATCTTCATCTTTTCCAGAGCAGTGAGTTAAAAGTATGAATGATTCCTAGTGCCTGTGTCTGAGCTCGGGGAAACTCTAGAAAAGATGTTCAGAAGAGTGTTGACAGGCTGGATTTTAATGGCTGTAAACACTTGAGTAAAGGCTAGGTGGAGGGCGGAGCTCCTCTTCAGTTTTTTCCTCCAGGGGTGTGTCAAGTGGTCTGTGGGAAGCAAATGAATGCAAGGCCTTCTTGTGCCTCTGATCCCAACTCGTTTGTCCTCACTTCATATTTCCAGTGAGATTAGTATTGTGTACTTAGCCTCCAATTACTTCACGATAAATCCAAAGGAATTAGTCGTCATTATGAAACTTTCCGTGGATACACAAGCTGAATGTGAGCTCTTATATATCTCATAATTACACATTCAATAATGTAACAGCCTTTCATGCAAGTTCGGATAATGTTGGCTTCTAAAGCTCACAAACATTCAAGCAAATGACAAAATACTTTTTCTCGTGCTGCCATGTTTTTGTTGAGTCTGCTCATATTAGCTACAGTAGCTTCAGGGAAGGCCCCTTACCCCCCACACCCCCTCTTCTGCAGCGAGAGGCGCTTCTATCCACTTGTTTACAACAGTACAACTGCTGTTGTTGTTGTTGTTGTTGTTGTGTTGCAGGCACCTGATGTGCCTTTGTGTTTTTTGTGTTTTTTTTTTTTTTGCAGAAACAGCCTAAATAGTGCCGCAGGTTACAAAATGCTCAAATCCTAGTCCTAGATCATCCTGGCATTTTCTCCTCTGTCCAGTCAGGCAAAAACACACACAGGAAGTACTTCTGCTGTGTATTACAGAGTTGTAAAATGGAGGAGAGTCAATTGTGAAACCAAAGAAGATCATGATAAAACTAGAGAACATCAGACTTGTTAATTAGTTAGGATCTGTGATTGGCAGGAGCTGCCTTTGTGGTGAATGTGTTTTCCACTAATGATTTAAAAAAAACATGTAACTCTGGCTTGTGCCAAAATTTAAAGCCCTTTCCAATCCAGTGCTAATGGATTATTTTAGTCCAACCACAGCCGTAGGTACCACTGAGGTCTGTAACATTTACCACAGGCTGCTTGTTTGGTTTTTTTTGTTAACATCATTCTCAGTGACCCTCTGGTTATCATGTTATGGGACAGCTGAAAAGACCAGAAAGATCCTTGGTTCTCATGGAGTAAAAAATTGAACGCTATCCTTCCTCCAGGTCTGAGGCCGGTGCCTTGGTTAAAGGACTGTATTTTGGTGTGGGAGGAAAGTGAGTGTACTTAAGGAAACAATGTGACCATGGAGAGAACCATTATTCTGCCTAGAAAGCCCCCACTCCTCAGGTTTAAACCAGAGGACTGTCAGGCTGCAACAGGTCTAAGAACTAGGAGCATGTGGTTTGAAATATTTAAGGTTTGAGTTTTTTTCTGGAGTCACACTTCAGTATTTGTTTATTTTTTTTTCAGTGCGGTGTGGAAATCAAATGAAGAAGATCTTTATTTCATTTGGAAAATGTAAACGCGATGCAGTTGCTCATGGGTTTGTTATCCTTGCTTGAAAAATGCAGTCACTCTTTTATAACCAGCGGCTTCAGGCCTCTTCACTCTTTTCACTTAATAGTAAATGGATAAGATTCAATTCCAAGGTGACAACTTCAAATTAGCTTCATTTGTCTGAAACCTAAAGGTTTTCAATTTGGAGCTGAAACAAAGTCTACTACCCGATCGAACAAACAATTTAGGTCATTTATCATGAACAAATGCCAACCTCTTCCTGGTCCAAACCTCTCAAATGAGAAAGTGATCTTTTTCTCAGCTTTATCACTGTAGACTAAATATTTCAGACAGTTGGTTGAATAAAATAAGATATTTTTAAGACTAAATGATTAATTAACAGACACTCTCCTTCCTGCTTGGACGGACAGATGTGGGACAAAACCAAATGGAAGATAGAGCTGGGTATCAGTTCAAATTTCAAGAATCGATTCAATTCCGATTCTCAAGATTCATAATCGATTATCACAATTCAATTCGATCTGATCTTGATTCAGGTAAGTGTTATTAAAACCATTTTTTGAGCTGTTACCTGAATTACATGACTGTGTAGTTATGCAACATATTAATGCTAAAAA
>JBBMJY010000005.1:19014346-19034628 GCA_037833715.1 Toxotes lorentzi
TCACTTCCATTTGGCATTCCTTGCAAATTGCTTTGCTTTTGTCAAGCGTAGGCCTGCACCATATGAGCAAAATGTGCAATGTGCGATGACACTCTTAATATTGCGATGACGACATGACTTGTGATACATAAGACAATATTTAAGTTTGCAAGTTAACTGCAACGATTATTAAGTCATAATTTATGGATTGTTATTATGGGTTATGGGACAGATAATATGTAATATTTATTAATATTTTAATTTGAAGGGTGAGCTCAAAATCAATAATCAATCAATATCAATGTATGTGCACCCACATGTCTGCCTGTGTGTCTGTGTGTATGCACATCGGGTCGGAGCTCGCTGTGCGCAGAGAGCAGCAGTGAATTGTGAACGCACGACCACGCAGAGACAGAAATGACAAGCTGCCCTGTAAATAATAAATAACATCAGGCTGTTTAGTTTGTTTAATAAAAGAACGAGGTATAGAGCTGTTCTATAGCAAAGGTCGCTTTAAATGACTTCTGTTAAAAGAAAATGAGACAAAATGAACTTGAACTTCTTGAAGATTGCACGTTCACATCGCGATGACGATGAAAATACGATGAATCGTGCAGGCCAAGTCAAGCGTATCTCTGTCCTCGTCGTTTCTGAACCGAAAATGGTGCCAGATAGAAGCTTTGACCGTTTCGGGCGTTTTCAAAGCCAGTGCTTGGCTAACGTTATGCTTACTGTCCGACGCCATGTTCATTGTTTGGATAGCTTCACACCACGCGCGTATGCGTGACTTCAATGACGCGACTAGTGGGGTTAAAGTTCACCGGGGGGAAATGTATTTTTAAAAAAAGCGATATTTGCACATATGAATCGATCTTTGGAAAATAAAATGAGAATCGATTCAGAATCGGAGAATCGATTTTTCAACACAGGTCTAATGGAAGAGGGTCTGAGGATTGGTATTCAAAGTGCTCTGGGTTATGCTGATTATTATTTCTTCACCTTGTTGTTGAACCTGGATTAAAAAATACTGTACAAGTAAATATTTAATGTGTGTATGGGTGTTGTGTGTGTAATCAGGTCGGTCCTCAGAGAACGGAAAAGCCCAAGTGCTCTAAAAGTTAGATTTATTAATCAGAATGCATTTAATTGAATCAATCTCTATAGAATAGTTAATTATGTTTGTGTTTGCCTTCAGATTCAGAGTATTACATACCAGATGTGGACTAATGAGTTATAGTGCAGATTAATAAAATGCAATGAAGCTACTTTACAGAAAAACTGAAAAGAACGTGCATACTACTTTTAAGAGAGAACAAAAAGAAAAGCTATTGCATAATTCTCTTTTAAAGCATTAGGATGCGTGCATATGTTTACGGTCTGTTTATATAATCAGCTTGTTTGTCTGACTGTATGTAGGTGTGATTTAATGTCTTTATTTTTCTTTTCTATTTAAATAAATCATCACATCAGTGTTGTCTTAATCCGCAATGAAAATAATTATTAGTTGCACAACAAGGAAATACTGCAGCCCCAGAGCAAATAATGTGTGTTATTATGCATGTGTGTGTGTGTGTTACTGTAGGCGAACAGGTCAATAATGTGAATACTCAGTGTGTAAATAATGCATCATTAGGAAGCTGCAGATAAAGATTAGAAACATTAGAATTTCATGCATCTTTTACCCTATTAACATCACTACCTTACTTATGCAACACTCACACACACACACACACACACTCACAGACAGACACATACCCACACACCTCCCTCTCAGGCTGACAGTTGCTGCTTTGCCGTTGCTTGTGAGTTCGTGTGGGTCACATCAGGACAATGCACCGGCTCGCAGACTGTTTGCAGCACTGCTGAGTTTTTTTTTTCCTTTTTTCAACCTCATGGACACAATTTCAGGGCCAGAGCGAAAAAAAAGCAAGGGTGGGGGGGTAAAAAAAAAAACCCTTTTCAATCTGATGACAGCAGTGGGCGCTGAGGGAAACCATTGAAAGGAGTATATAAAGCAGCATCATAGCGTCTGCCTGTCCCCCCCCCCTTCCCGACATCAAAAGCGTGTGCCCATCCTGAGCCGACAGAGCTCCAGATCGCTGCGATGCATGCTGGGTAAGAGAGGACAACTCAGGACACATGCAGGGACTTTAAGGATACTGCAGTAAGCTGTTCACAATGAAAAAAAAAGAGGGAAAAGATGCAGAGGGAGGGAGGAAGGGAGGGGCCGTGAGGGGAGGGAGAGCAGACAAAAATACTGACTAGATCAGTGAAGGATGGAGGAATTCTGCGAACATTTCACTGACAAACAGGAAAACGTCGCTGAAGCTCTTCTGTTTTAACTGATCCTGTCATTAGATGTGCATCAGTACTCTGATAGGAAAATAGGAAAATGTTATTTAGTACGGATGGACGACGGGATCTGAGATGTGTTAGGGTATCTGCTCATTCCATGTCTGTTTCTTTTATATCATAAACCGTCTCATTCATCCTGAGCAGAAGCCTCATCTTCCACTTTGTTGTTTACTGAAGTTGACCAGGATAATAAAATAACACTAGATGAACTGATTATTTTTCCCAGATCAAGGCAAGTGGTGTGTGTGACATGCTTAATCAATAAAATAAAATAAAATAAAAAAAAGCAGTGGAACTGCCCATTTTTGTGTCTATACAAACATATTATATATATAGTATTATATATATATTATATATAGTTTAGTATTTATTGATTATTTCACAGGGACACAGCTCATTCATTTATGCTGCTGTAAATGAGTCCATGTGAGTTATTTTCCATGTGTGGCCTCAGGACAGATGTTACACATTCAGCCTATATAATAATACACGGGGCGAGAGTCACTGAAACACAAACATGCAGAGCGATAACAAAAACAATGTAATGTTAGTATATCACAGTTTTAGTATTAACATATTAATGTTAGTAAAGATAATATGGGATAAGAATATTATACTAAATTATTTGCTAATGAATGAATGTGCAGAAGCATACATGAGAAGGAAATCATTATGTTAATAACAGCAATAGTAATAAACTACATTATAAATTAAAATAGACAAAACAGTGTCTGATATATTTGTTGTATGTTTACTTTTTACATACTTAATAGAGTTGCTTACATTTACTTCGTATTAATATACTTAGTTATTCTTTGCTACCCTCTAGCCTACTAATTAGTATCACAAATTAATATATAGATATAACTAACTCTATCTATATACTCATTTGCAAAAGGTGGTATGATTTGAAAGAAGCACACTGCCATGGATCACACAAACAACAAGATGATCAACAAATCTCAAAGACACAAAATGTGTCAAACATGTTTGAAAAAAAAAAGTGGATTTAAATCATTGTGGTAGCCCTTTTATCTTTGACCTTATATCTTGTATTCAGCCTCTCTCACACAGACTCAGTGTGTGACCATCTAACCTGGGTCACACAGTTTTACCCTGCTGCTGTCATTAACACTGACCGTGCATGTTGTGCCAAGCGTCCCTCCCCCAGCCTCCCTGCCGACATTTAACTGTCCAGTACTGCTGTGATCACTGCAGTGCCCGCATAGAAACATCTGCTGGATGGTACTATATGAATACCCTGACCCTGTGTGTGCGCAGCCATATCTGAAGTGTGTTAGCATGTGAATTACTTTCACCGTAAGTGCTGAGAGTGTACGCCTGAAGCAGACAGGGAGCACTACAGGGAATACATGTTCACATAGCCTGTGTCAGCACTGATCATCCGCCGCTGCTTCCTGCCACATGTGACAGCGAGGCTGCCGGTGCCCAGACTGAGGCCAGGCCAGGCCAGGCCAGAGGGAGTCTGGAGTCCCCCCACAGCACAGCATAGCACATAACATGCTCCCTACACCTGACTCACCACAGTGTAAAGGTGCTTCTAAACATGATCATATCAGTGCCTCATTAATGCTCAGATATTTATATCATCACTGTAAAGAACTGAGGGTTAGATAAAACCAGCTGGTGGCCTTTATCTCATACCACTGGATTTGGATGGTGGAAAAATTCATAATAATACTTTATCTAACATGGCTGCACCTGATGATTATTGTCAAAACTGTCAAAATTGAGTGTTGGACTAATTGACAGATAAACTGAAAATAAAAATAATAATTTGGCTGCAGCCCTATTAATAGGTGCATTCCATCCACCTGTTTTTATGTGCATTTTCAATTTGCGCATTACAACAAACCCTGAGCTGAAAATTCAAAAACAAAAAAGAGAAAATGGTTTTTATGCTTAAAGCTGGCTTGTCAGTAAAAGCAAAACGTGACAGTGTGATGGAGACTTCATGAACAAATCCCAACGTATGAGAAGAATTTGACTGACGCATCCACTGAAGCTTCCACTTCAGAGACTGAAAAACATCAGCTCAGTGTGCAGACTCATTCATCATATATTCATATATTTCCACTGTTTGAGCTTTGACTGGCTCTTTTAATGACTTTATCTTGTTGAGCCCTCTTCTTCTGTGATGGTTTAATGACACCGAAGTGCCTCCAGCTGTTTATCTCATTTGAATCTAACCAATTAACTGCAGATGTCTTGGAAATTTGTTTAAAATTTGCACTGAATTTGAATGAAACTGAGCTAATGACCTTTTTAATAACGTCAGCCTATGATTTCACATGACAGGATTTCCACTAGATTCTCCAAAAACAAAACACTGGACTACAGATGTACGTACTTCTAGTTACATATTAAGAAACAGCTAGGAATAAGAACAGCCAGAGGGAGACTCACCAGAAAAATGATGCATTAGTTATTTATTCAAAAACTTAAAACAATCTATATTTTCCAGAAAAGCAACCATCTTTATTAATGTGAACTAGAGCACTCGTGTCCGTTCACTGTCACACAGATAGCACCACTCATAAACACTCAGAGTAAGAGACTCAGTGTTGGTTGTTATTGCTGGGCTGCTCTGATAGTGTGTGGGTGACGGTGTAGATAGTGTCACTGAGTTCAGTCCCACCTGTCTTCAAATCCCAGCATGTTCGTAGAGTAAACTGTCTGGATGCTGCACTTCCTTTACACTGTAGTTCCGCCTTTGCGCTGCACCGCTGTGGTAAAACAGCGACGTAGGTGTGTCGGCCCAGCCCTAACCAGCCTCATCTGAAAAACCTCACAGTCGACACTGCATTTCCTTAGGTCCTCAGCAATATACACACGTTTGAAGTCGCTCATATGAGATTCCTCCATTTATTATCAGATAATGCTTGTTGTCACTGAGAAGATCTGAAAGGCAGAAGTAGCTCAACATTGTTATGATGTTACAAAATCTCTGAAGGAGGAGATTGTTGGTTTAACTAATACTTAGCTGCATAAACTTAATCAAAACATAACCAGAGATGCAGAGGTGGCAAATCAGAAAACACTCATATGGGCTGGTTTTGAGGCCACTGACAAACGACCTGTTGTGTTGTTTCAGTGTGAAATCTTGAAAGTCAACATTTGGCCCAGCTGGCGGGCTACTTAAAGAGTATTAGTGCTTATACTTTTAAATTTCTAAGAATTCCCATGTTTTTCAGCTCATTTCCCCAAGTCTGAATATTTTGTGTGAAGACTGAAGACTCCAAACTACCAATGGCTTCATGCTTCTGATGAAGGACACCGATGCATTCATGAAACCATTAGAGACATTTTTATAAAGGGGTAAACTACATTAATGATACCTTAGAAAACCTAATAAGACCCACTTTAGAAACTAACAGTGATAAACATCCCTCTATCCAACAGATAATCATGCGGTGCCACATCAAATATTTGTGCACCTTAGCCACCCACAAACGCTGTAGTCCTAACTGTCCCAGGTGACTCTTTTGTGGTCACATGACAATGAGCTGGTGCAGTAGAAAATCAAACTGTCGTTCTACTCTCAGGAAACCAGTTAGTTCACTGCATTTCTTTCTTTGGAGCGTGGACACGGATTAGGTCAGGTCAGGTTTTCCTCTCTCTGACTCAATCATGAGCATCCATGTGTGTTTGGTTTTTAGTAATGCATTCTCGGTTCGGGTTCTGGTCTCAAATTAGGCGGTACCAGTCGGGTCCAGTCGATACAGGTCTGGAGTGTGTGGGTAATGAGAGTCTTGTGCAGGAGAACAGTTACTGTATGACTGCAGCACTTCACCTGTTTCCTTTTCACTCTCTGACGTATCAGAGAAAAACCCTGCTCTAATGTGCCGATGTGTCACCAACTATTTCAGTCCCTGACAGTTTACAGTCAGCAGATTTACTACAAAGTTCTTCAGCTTCTGAATTCATGATACATAAAACAACACGCAAACAACAGGCGGACTCACAGCAGTTTGTTTGGACTGCACTAGACGAGTTAAACGTGAAAGCACATACTCTGGACCAGGGCCAACTCATGTCCCGGGTCTTCTTGTTGAAACAGGGTGAAGTCACGAAGACCTCTAGCTCTCATTGGTCACATCTCAGGAGGAACAGAATCACAACTTCAGAATCACAACAAACGGAGAAGTGGCAGACAAACAATTTATCCCACAATACATTGCTTAACAGAGCACGAAAACAGAATCTATGCCAACCAGCAGGTCCAGGAGCTCAGGTCTCTGTACTTGTTGCTAAACAACACATTCACAGATACCAGAGAAACACACCAAAAGAGACCAGAATGTCAAGTATAAGAACATTTTATTATAACTGAAACTAATTCAGTGGTGTACGGATAACTGCAGTTCCAGTGATTTTGACAGCAATTTATAAGAGATACTGTGGCACAGACAGCCTGACTAACCCACAGTGCCTGCACACAGGATTACTGTACACTTGAATCGCACATGAAGATGCTTTTCGACATCTTATCCTAGACAAGACCTTAAGCAAGGAATCTCAAAAGGAGGGAATCTTATCTATTATTCAGAACAGAATGTAAACACAACCCCTGTGAGCACAATGTGCATTATACACTATCTGAGCAGCAGCACAATGTATTCTGGCAACAACATGAAAATGAAACTGGAGAGATATCTTGTAATTCAGCACCATTATGTGGCTCTTTGTGTGCGGTCTTTCACTTTGAAGGAAGGAACTGCTCCGTGGCGGCTTCACACGGGGAGGCATTTTCAGGCCGGACACAATAACAACAATACTGATTTCAGGAAGTGGCCTTTGGACCCTTTATGTCTCTGTCATTTCAGAAACTGTAACAACTTGATTTGTAAGAGCTAATTTCACCCATTCATCTAAAACATAACTGTTCTCATACTAGTCACTAACAAGGGCAATAAAACTGCACACAGACACATTAAAACTGCGGCGATCGCCTCACCATGCACCTCAAAGCACAGCCTATTCATAGAACGCACCACACTGTAAAAGCTTGTCTTTGTCAGAAAGTCTTCCATATAGTTTTAGAACAAATGTTTTGCTCATTAGTCTCAGTAGTTCAACTCCAGCAATATTCCAGGTCCCACCATAAAGACAGCATATAGCATAGGAAGTGAGCTTTACACTCGGGATCTAAATTCAGAAAACTATAAACCAGCTGGATCTGCAAGGCTTTTCCTCCCACTGGTTTTGCAGCACTGCCCAGTTCCCTTCAGTAAACACTATGTTTTCCCAGACAGACAGGCAGGGAGGCAGCCAGGGCCGGGGAAGGGAAGGACGGAGGCGAGATGAGTGCCAGGCTGCTAGTACCATGGCAAGGTATTGGATGAACAAGATGTTTCTTGGCAGATGTGAAGGGAGCTGTTTGGTGCAGCATTCCAGGCAGTAAAATCAGAGAGACGTGCAAGAAAACAAAGAAAACAGGGAACAAACAAGTCAAATTAAAATGAGAAACTCGTGTGAAGAGTATTTCACTGAAAAAGAAAACAAGATCTTTTAAATGTCAATCAAAAAAGAGAAAGTAATGTGTTGTTCTGACTTGATCCAGCTCCATGCATCTTCCTAATAAGGCCGCTCTGACAGTTATAGGGTTTGCAAAGAGTGTAAAAGCCTGCATAACTGCAAATAGGTCAGTAATGGGCACCCTAGGATTTTCTCCAAAACTGCTCCTCTGATTGGTCGGTTTCCACGTCTCTGGGGCAGAAACCTGGATACCACACTGGCGCAACCCTCACTAGCTAGGAACCCTGCCAGGTTTTAGGAGAAACACACACAGACAGGCAGGGGCGCACACACACAGTCAGTTAAAACCCTAACATTACACAACATTATACACATGTGGAACACAGTGGAAAATGACCCACATACATGCAGACAGACCCTTGAATGCATCAGAGCATTCACAGCATACATACATGCCTGTAAAGTTGGTGATGTCACACTTGGCTGAAGCTGAGGACGAATTCTTGGATTGTAGCTCCGTAAAGATTGGGCGGGTAGTCAGCTTTTTCTGTGTACGCTGGGCTCATCTCCACCCAACAGCTGGAGCCACAAGGCCCGGGAAGATTGATTTCTCTGACCCTGAACAGAACACAGCTTTTCCCAGCAGCTGGATAGGGAACAGGCGCAGGTCTGGAAAATTAAAGCTGTTCATCTACTGATAAAACACACTTCTGTTCTCTAGTAAAAACTTATTTTATCTTTTTTTTTGACTATCATTTCGATCAGAAATGATGGGACTGTAAACACAAGCAGAGAAGCGGTTCCACTTACTTCACCTTTGACCTACTGTTTGCACAGTTGTGGAATGAGTGATTATTGTGAACATTTCAGTTGCACTTCCTGTCAGATTACAGACCCGATTTTACCAGCATTTACAATTCCAGAGAGATTCGCTGAGAGGAGATCGCTTTGATCTTGGCGCCATATTCAACTTTAACATGCAAATCTGCACTGCTGACTGACAGCAAACTGACCTCTGAGAGAGCAGTGGCCAAAACAAAGGAAGCTAATGTAGCCTATTAGCTGTGTTGCATCAGCCACGCTGATAGAGAATAAACTGCTCCACAAAAGAGGCACATATTGTTATGAGACTTGATGCAAATTGGTTTGCTAAGATATGCTGTTGGTGTGATGGTAGCTATAGTCGCAGGAGGGTTGTAAGCATTGCTGTGTTGAGCTGCTGCGCTGGTTATGGGAAACCATGTCGCAGCAGCAACTGTGGTGACAGTTTGCTCGTGCGCTCTATGTTTTACCGCCACATAGACCTAAAAACAAGCTGTGTGTTCGGTGCCTCTGAAGGAGCCTCTGAAGGAGCCTCTGAAGGGAGCGGTGTATTTGTTTTGCTGTTGAGTTCAAACATCAACCGTCTTTCTTTAGAATCACTCAGTCCACCTCTAAGAATCATGTGTATCTATTGTTGGTGAACAGGAAAGTGTTACGACAGCATCACCTTCTACATTGCACATGTAATAATATGGTGGATTACACCTGTGATGTTATTGTGCCTCAGTATACTTCTGTCTTGGCCACTGTCCTCTTTAGATTACCTGTAGGTGTTTATATGGAATGAAGCTCTGACGAAAGACAGCAAACAAAACCAGCAGAACACACCTGGTAACTTCAGCAGAGAAGGAATGTGTTTCCAGGCTCAGACTACACTTCTATGACTATACAAACCTGTCACCTGCATGATATATAAATCCTTTTTACGTAACAGGTTATATTGCACAATAAACTCAAGTGTCAGGGTAACAGCTGGGTGAACACAGACTCTGTCACTTCCAGGTCAAAGCCGTCTTAACATCTGGGTTAAAACTGTGACATATAACTGCTGTTCAACAGAATTCAATAGGTTCATGTCCATATAAAACAGATCCTATCTACATGTTTAAATATATTAATTGAAATAATAACCTTTATCTAAACAGGGAATCTGGAACTGAGTTCAACAGACCAGCGGTCTGAACAGAACAAGCAGCTAAAAAGAAAAAAACAAACATCGGCAGACAAAAGGATAAATATATACAACAAACATAACCGCACAACGAGAAGCACATACACTGTATGTACAAAGAATATAGCCAGACATAATAAAAGCACATGCAGCATGAGACAATGACAGGCATCACGAAACAGATTCAAAGTTAAAACTGTAGGGCTGGCCCTTGGGATGAGACATTCGTGTTTTAAAATCCTCTGTCACGCATTTATAAGGTGCAAAGTAGTCCAAGACATTATTCCTCACTTCAGTATTTACCTAGGGGGCAACTAGAATTAAACCCACATGAGATCTGACACGCACAAACACACTCAAACACATTTTGTCTTCAGCATTCAAGCTTGAGATTATGCGCAGATGTCTGAGGAACATTAAAGGCGTACTGTAATCTTGATGGAGATGAGCCAAATGTCTACAAGACTGCTGAAACAATCGGTAACAGGTAAGCTTGATGTTTAAAGATCGACAGTCTAACCAAACACGGCCGAGCCTTAACCCAGACACCTAGATGTCTTCTGACCTGCCATTCATCAAATCACTCTTTACTTGGAAAGTAATAAGTGGGGCAGGTCTTGACTTGAAGAAAAGCCCTGATGACTGAAACAGATGCTGTCAAACACACACACACACACACACACACACACACACACACACACACACACACACACACACACACACACACACACACAAAGACAAGCTTTCCTCTCTGTGCTTCAGTAACGTATCACAGTATCAAAGTGAAGCAGAGGATCTTTCTGGATCTTTTTGATAACAAAGATAAGAGTGTGACGGCTGCTCAGGTGCACGAGTGAATGGGGCTTCGTACAGCGCTGGAGCAAAGAGGCTCAGCTCCTTCCTTGCTTTACCTTTATCTTCAACATCAATCCAACACTTAACTATGATAACGAGCTTCGCCCACTGACCAAAAGAATGAGTTCGCGAATGCAGGGAGCCAAATATGAGGTTCCTCAGCAGCAGACAGAAAACTATGCAGTCCAGGCCTACTGTTCACTGAGGGTCACTGCCCTCTGACGGTTCGACTCCTCCCGCCTTCAACTGCGTTTTCTAGTGGAAATTTGCCTTGTAATCTTTTTTCTTTTATTAACTAAATTATTTAAGCTCTGCCCTCTTTTAACATTCATTCAGCTGACATTTTGAATGCTATCATTCAGCCACGCTACCGCTTTGCAGCGACTCCATGGTACTGTTTACATCAGGGACCAGCTGCCCGCCCTGAGGCCGGTGGGCATGGCGATCACAACAATGGACATCGCTGCAGAAATCAGGAGGACGACACAGAGGCTGCAGCAGAGGAGGGACGAAGCTAAGAGGGAAGACAGCTGGGTCCAGACAACAGAGACTAATGGAGAAGAGCAGATATCAGCCACATCTCCCTTCTATCATTATGGGTAACATGAGATCACTGCACAATCAGACGGAACAGCTAACAGCAACATTGCTACAGGAAGTTATTCTGGATCCCAGTGCTAATGTGGACGGCTCACAGACGGTTTGGGTGGACAGTCTTTCTTCATGCTTCCTTCATGACCTCTGGGGACTTCAGCTGGACCAGACCAGACATATATAAATATTAGTCTTTACTTTTTCACTCATTGACTTCCTCTTTCCTAATAATGTGTTGTGTGATGTAACAAAGCTACTTCCTTTCAGAGACCAATAAAGTTTTCCTGATTCAGATTCTCATAGTGTCAGATGTTTTCATTTGTCACAACCAATTCTCACAACAGTAGAAGAATTGGACAATAAAACAAACATTTATTGCTGCAATTTGCCACACTTAATGTAGGTCAATACACCATATCTGTGATGGGCCAATATTGGCTTATACTGACCTCTGATTCAGGCTGTGGTTAATGTGTTGCAGTAGCAGCCTGAGACACTTGGAATATTTTTTCCTTTTTGGAATGAAGTGTTGAGGTCTCACAAATTTGGTCTGTGAGATTTAATTTCATATAATAGAAACCATCCTCTGAAATTCCATCGGCTCCAGCTAGAGCGAATTCTTTTCTTTCTTTTTTTTCTGGAACTTTTAGTTTTTCCCCCCTTCATTGGATTGGATGCAGTTGGGAGGCGATGAGAAAATGGGTGAAGAGAGAGAGGTCCATGAGGGAGTCAATTACATGGTCACATTATATTTTAGTGACTTTTAAAGGCCAACGCTAATACTACATTTTACATCAACAGTTAACGTAGACGTTTTGTGTGTGTATCCAAACCCTGGTATGTTTTTTCCTCTGTGCCATGAGCCACACTGTTGCACTGGGTTACATGTCCCTTCATTAGTATGAACACACACAAGTGTAGTTCATTTTGACTCAGTCCCACACACACTGTGCTGCTGTCCAAAAAACTCCCCAGATCATCAAATGGGGATTAATCTGCTTCTGAAAACAGTCCCAAACAAATGCACTATTTCCTCCAATTTGAGTAACATTTGTGAAAAACTACAGTGGCCAGCTATTTTAGGAAATTACTGAGGCTCATTTAAAAATGAAACAATTCATTTGTGACCCATTTCTTCAAATAAAATATGCTAAGACCTCATGACCTGCTGTAAGAAAACCGCATAATTTGTTTAAATGACTAAAAATCATTTAATTCTGTAATATTTTAAATACAAAACTAAATTTAAGTGCTGTTTGCAGGCAGTTAAAGCAGCCTGTCACCATGGAAACAAAGAGCACATCACACAAATTGCTTTTAATTATCAAGTCAAAATAAAAAAAAAAAGTTTCCACAGTACAGTTGTGACAACGTGTTTTTGCTGTTCAGGAAATCCAGATAAAACCAGATCATTTGATTTGGTTTTTATCAGATGGGTTATTAGAGGCAGTTATTAGTCGTAAATTTAAAACTAAAAAAGAGAAATTTCAGCCCACAGTGGCAGCTGAGGATAGGCACAGCATCTCTGTCAACACACAGTATTCAAGCAGTTTCCTTCAGGTGCAGGATGATTTGACCCTCAAGCTGCACGTGTGTGTAATGTGGATAACCAGAAGGAGAAGAAGAACACAGATCAAAACCAGCAAAGTAGAAAATAATCCTCAATTCTCTTTGTGCTCAGCAGGCACCGGCCTTGGTTATGTGTCCTATTTGTTTCTGGAGATGGATCCGACCAGACTCAAACCAAAGCTACATACCAGAGAAAAATGATTCTTTTCAACCCAGTGGAAAACAGGTGCAGTATTAAAGGTATTCTGTGGAGGATTCAGCAGGGGATTGTTTTTTAGTTGCAGTACCATGAGTGGGACTGGGACAAACTGGCAACGTGGCTGAGTGGCAGCATCAAATCCAGATCTTTTAATACACGGTATCACCACCACCAACTGTGGACTTCTTTGCAGTATGAAGGACTGTGGAGGGGTTCGCTAAAGCCCTCCTGAACCAATCACGGTTTAGCCATCGTACAATCTTTGGACTTCACCATGTTGAATATGTGTATGGGGCTGTAGTAAGAGATACCTTTAAAGAGTCTGGAGGGTAGTTTCTTTATTACAGGCTTTCAGAAACCAGAAGATACAAGTGTAAGGAAGTGATTAAACTGTCTGGCTAACTAGCTTACTACCAACAGAAGTAACTGAGCGTTACTTCCACGTCAAAGGAGCTCATCATTAACTAACTACAACAGTTTGAGAGTAAGGGTTTAAGCTAATGTCAGCAGCTCTGTCCTGCTTCACTGGATTTGTGGAATTTCACACTCCAGAGACCTTGGCTGACGTTATCTGAAACAGTGTTATGTTCTCCAAACTCACCGGTCAGTCCTGATCCTGCAAACCTTTTCTCCTGTCATGTTAAGACTGAAAACTACAGCTCGAAAAATAAAAACAAACAAACAAACAAAAAACCTGCAGCAAGAAGAGTGCTGTTTGTGTCAACGACATGGTGATAAAGAAAATATCATGTATGTGGCCATCGAGAGCATTTTGAAACAAGTCTGTAATGTAATGTTAAAATATCACATGGAGGCACCATTTTCAGCCAGTTCATGGAGCTGATGCTAGCTCAGTTATGTAGCTCTAACTAGTCAAATCAGCCAGCGACAGTTTTAATTTCAGCAAGTAAAACGTGACCAGTGAGAAGCTGCTTTGTTTACAGTTCATCTGTCCAAAATCAAGAACTCATTGTTTCAAATACCACTATGAATTTCAAAGATACATCTGCCACTGTTAGTACTGTAAACAGCATATGTGCCATGTGTGGTAACCCTGACGGGGAGCGGCAACAGTGGCTAAGACGGCGGCGCTTTGCAAACACAAGCACGTGCAGGTGATATGAATACATGACAATATTGTTTAATAGTGGCCAGAAACATTATCCCTTTGATTCTATCAAGAGTTAAATGAAAGCAGAGAAGACACACACTGTGATCTGGCACCGATGCTGTACGACTGTGGAAACATATTAGGAACACAGCGGTGGTATTTAATGAGCTATACACACCTTCACTCTTGACAACAAGTGTGTGTATGTTCTCACATGTGCAGGCAACTTAAAAAAAAAAAAAGGTGAAGCACTATAATGAGGTCACAGTTTGATGCACATCTGGCAACAACATCTGTGCAACTCCTGAGCATTTGACCTCAGGCAAAGTACAGAAATAGACTACGATACACAGTCTAACCCTATCTGTGTCAGTGCTACCAATATATTCGTTCTTGCCACTTTAGAGCTTTAGCCATCACTCACACAGGCGGAGAGGGAAATACCATAGAACATGAAAGGATTAAAAAAAAAAAAAAAAAAAAAGCTCTGATATCAGATAACAACTCGGTGATCTGGATGAAAAAACTACAAACGGCTTGAGTCCGTCTTTGTATCTCCACTGCTTTACTTGGAGACAGACAGACAAACACGCGGTATTGGACCTGTAAGCAGGGTTAACCTGAAATCTGTACATGTTGCATCAAAAGCTTCAGTACTGGATGCAGTGACAGGCTAAGAGAAGGTTACTGTGTAAAATGTGATAATCCAGTGGGGCCAGTGACAGACTTTACCATGCTGCAAAGAAACTAACAACTAACAAACAACCTAACAAACAAAAAAAGCTACAATGCAGTAACTGGATGACTAACATGGATACCATCATTGCAGTGTATTTCCACAACTGATAGAGAGTGGATCCAGTCCTGTACATATTTATAGAAACAGAAGAGACCAAAGCTGTCACCACCATCACCTTCATCTGTAGTTGTTGTACTCTGTCATATCTATATCCCAGTATATATATATATATGCCAAATGATGTGCTATCATATACAGTAACTGTAAAGCCATAACATGGACTGGAAATGGAGAGGGAATGAAAGGATCCGAGGATGTGGGTATCTGATCCACACCAAAATTCAGCGGGTTCCATCCCTCCAGTTTGGTGCAAACTGGTTCTGTACTTTTTGCATAATCCTGCTGACAAATAAACAAACCAACCAAAAAAAAAAAAAACAAAAACACAGATACGGGTGAAAACAACCTCCCTGGAAGAGGAAATAAACTGGCTTTAACTAATGGGCCCACATGTGACCATGCCACTGACCACATGTTTGAAACCCCCTTGAAACAGCATTAAAAGCTGCAGTATAACATGTTAATACCAGTGGTGAGTGATAAGTGATAAGTATTAAATATCAGCTCCAGCACACTGTCAGTGCTTATAGTAAATTTCATTGAATAGATCAGGTTCAGTACAGGAAGAGCAAAAAAAGGTTGGGTCCATGGATTCATGCTGTTGACTCCAAATTCTGACCCTACCATCTGCAGAATCAGCAGAAATCCTGATCCATCAGACCAGACCACTAAACTTCAACGGTCCAGTGTTGGTGAGTGTGTGTCCACTGCAGCCTCAGATCTCTGTTCTTGGCTGACAGGACTGGACCCTGATGTGGTCTCTGCTGTTGTAGTCCATCCACCTCAAGGTTGGTGTTGTTCATTCTGAGATGCTTTTTTGTTCACCACAGTTGTACAGAGTGAGTTAGCGTAGCCTTTCTGTCAGCTCCAACCAGTCTACTCTCCTCTGACCTCTCTCATCAACAAGACATTTCCATCCTCAGAGCTGCTGCTTCACTGGATGGTTTTGTTTTTTTTGCATCATTCTGAGTTAAACTCTAGAGGCTGTTGTGAAAATCCCAGGAGATCAGCAGTTCCAGCTTGGAATCAACAATCACCACAGAGTGAGAGTCACTGTGATCACATTTTCCTCCATGATGTGAACATTAACTGAAGCTCCTGACCTGTGTCTGCAGGATTTTATGCACTGCAGTGCTTCAACGTGATTGGCTAACTGGATAATTGCATGAATAACAAGGTGTACAGGTGTTCCTAATAAAGTGGTGAGTGTATATTTTGTGCCAATCCATGTGGTAGATGCTGAGATATTTCTCAGGATAAGTAAAAACTTTGACCTGATGGTGACAGTAAAGGAAACGTCACAGGATCATCCTTTGGGGACCATGAATGTCTGTATAACAATTCAATTCAGTTCGCTCTTATCAAAACTCTTTCCCTTTCTCTTGCAGTCACAGCTCCCACCTGTGGCCATTTTGCAATCCTTTTAGCAAACGTCCAGTTTTTTTTAATTTTGATCAGGGATACAAAATAGCTTGTTTCAGACTTGCTGGTTCTTTGGCTAAAAAGCAAAAGGCACAAGGCACAGTTTGCAATGCTGCGCAAAAAAAATCACCTCACATTAATAATCAGTTCACTGAGCAACCACATACAAAATGGAAAAAAAGAAAGAGGGTATAGACGGTGCCAGAACGCACTCAGTCCCAAATTAAAACCATGAAACCAAAATAGGAAAAGACACATGTTGAAATCAATGAGCTCTAACGTGTTATTAGAAAGCTTCCTCTCCCTCTTTGCCCGTGGCTTAATTTAAAGGGAATGACAACAAACACTTCTTTCCCCCTCTCTTCTGCCTACAGGCCTACACAGCATGTGCATACTTGGTGTGATTGTGACGCTGGAGTCTCTGGGATCCCAGCATTTGGAAAATAGTTTCACAATATGTCTCTCTGCCTTATTCATCCTTTACTTCCTTATTTCCCTCGGCCTCTCTATCGCCTGCTTTCCCCCTTCTTTCGCTGCTTGAAAACAATCCAGCTTTCAAGCAGCACATATTTTGGCAGGCGCCTTGTCTCCACCCCCCCCAACTGTATCCACATTCTGCTTTTTTTTTTTTTGTGCTGTTTTTGTTTTTGAGACAACCCTTGGCATTAGCAGACAGACTGAGGGAAGTGAGGGGTGACTGAGGCTTTTGTGCAGTTATTTCGCTTAAATGTAAATCTGTAGTTCTTCCAGGCATCTTTGCCTCAAACCAGGCTGAGGCAGGCAAACACTGCAGAGCCGGACTGACGCTCAGGACAGACATCTGACTGGGATGAAGAGGAACAGGTCCTAAATCTGATTCTTCCTCTCACATGTGACACAGATCTCTCTTTTCTGGTTTGAGTGTTTGGCAAAAAGCTAAATCCATCTGGTCCACACACTAGAGATACGTGGTACAAAATAAGCTCAGGATACATATGTAGACTACAAGTGACTTTTATTCGCTCTCACAGCACTGTATGAACACCGCCACAGTGCTCAATAAATCCTGCATCATTCATCTATAATACTGACACCAGAGTAGTTTGGCTGAGCCAGCATTCACAACACAATACAACACAATAACACACAGCATCGGCTCAAAAGCCCATTTGTAACTTTACTGGTGCTGCCAATCACAGGACACCCTTAATTAAACCAAAATGGGAACACACATGCTGGAGTGCAACCACAATTCTTGGTATTGTTAAAGTGCTTTGTGCATTGCTCGTGCAACCTTTGATCCACGCTGTGTACCAAGTGTGTTTGAAGAAACACTCGAGGCACCGAGAGCTGAATAGCATTCAACTCAAAGCAGAAGAATGCTCTGCATCATTACAGCCTGTTCTCTCCTTTCCAGTCAGAGGAGAAAAAGAGGGCCTGTCTTTCATTAGCTCTCTTGAAAACAGGACAGGGGAGGAAAAGCTGATATCGGTTGTTCTTGCGCATCCTATTTCATCACCAGATTATATCAATAACATCAGGCTTGGAGTGACGCCACTGTGGCTGGTGAGCTTTTCCCTCTTTTGGTTAGTTAACAACATTAGCTAATTGTCATCATCTATTTTAGCTAAGTGATTGATAGCAGTTGACTTTATAGAAAAACACTTCTGTCTTGAGAATATCATGGGCCTGATCACTCTGGACAAAGTGTGTTCAGTGTGGTCAGAGCCTTAATAGCGCAGACTCAGGACCTGAATGCTGAACTGGTCTGGAAAAAGGCCAAACCAGTTAACAAACTTGGGGAGCAGTTTGCAATTTGAATTTGAACTGGGTTCTGTGACTGGTTTGTGTTTCCAAAAGGTTAAAAGCAGTTCCAGTTTTCTGCAAGTTAATTTGTTTTATGTCTATTGATGAAGACTCAAACCAAAGCAAAATGTCAACTATGACTGGCCAGACTACAAAGAGGGAGATGAAATTTGCAAGCTGTCTTAGCTAAACATGTGGTGTGAAAATCGTATCTCCAAGAACACCAATACTGGTCGACTCTCCAAACCCGGAGTGCAAACATGTCGAATTCATTCTTCCTGCAATATATATGCATGACAACTATGGTGTGGCTAAGGTTATAGAAAGACTGTACACCAGGGAAAGACTACAAACCAAATACAAATACAAACTTCACATTAAACATCTGCATTGAATTCTGACGTGCCTCGTGCCCATCCACCACCCCGACCTCCACACCCTTAAGTTGAGGGTAAGCTCAAAACAAACTAGTTTGTGCAGTGGGTCATCTGGACCATGTCTGAAAGCAAACATGTTTATAGCTGTTCTGAACCCAACACTCAACAGCATGGAGAAAAAAGGTCTACAATCCTGGAGAGGGGCAAGATGTGATAACTGGAAGGATGGTGCACATTTCAGACAATCTTTCCTCAAACACTGTCACTGTGTTGCACTTGTTTGTACATAGAAAAAGTGACAAATTGTGTTAAGAATAAAAAAAGAGCTTGAGAAGGAGGTGAAAACCCTGCCAACTGCATTTAGTGGGCTTACTTGGGGGATCATCACTTTTGGAAGTTGTTGAACACAGCCTGGATGATGGAATGGCTGGTGGGATGGGGGTTCAGACACCTCTACCTTCCATGTTGCTGCATAAAGGAAACACTACGTCCTGTGTTAGTAGTGAGCTTTGCTGTTGGACATAAGTTGTAAGGTCCATAATCGTCCAATCATCGGGTGCTGGGCTGCAGTAGACATGTCAAAATTCTTTATATTTAATTACAGTTAAATATAAAGACATGGGACAACATATTTCATTTATGTTGTCCCATGTCCAGATGGCCCATCTTTACATCTGGGTCAGACCACTTAAGTTTAGACACAGCTGAATCACAGTTAAGACAGTGACCATTCATTTCTCACTGCCTGATCAATGGCCCATATCAAGATTCTTGTGTAATCACCCTGACATGAGAATATTGAAGGTTATCAGGTTTGTGTTGAACTTTATCCCTGTTTTTCCAAGTACATACTTATAATGAAATTATCATGATGAAATGAGAGAACAGAGGAAATCAACACCATATCAACACTAAGAGCTGCCTTCTAAGAATATTTTCCAAGTTCTTGACAGAGGGTCTGCATGAATTTACTTTGGGCTCTGGAACAAGTTAGGACCAGCCAAACAAAAGTGATATTATACTTTAAGCCAATCCTAATTATTTCCCTACCCACATCCCCTTGGAAGTGACTGCAGATGGCAGAACCCAGAGCAGTTACTGAGGCAAGACGTAACCGATGCTGCAAATCCTTGAGTGCTGACAGAATCATATATACTTTAACTGAGTAACCTCTGTGTACAAAGAGCTACTTTTAGCCACGGCACCCAGTTTAGGGAATCTGGGCCACATCACAAAAAGGAACAATACAATGTGTGACAAACAAGACGGACTGAGGTCTCTTTCATTTGGTCTGTGTGGACACTCGGTGTTCTAATAACACATATTGTTTTGCTTTGTATGTCCAATGTACCCTGACTGCTCTGTCTCACTCTTTGAGCTCCCAGTGCTGACCGGATTTGCATGTGCGTGTCTGTCTGTCTGTCTTTCTATGGTTGCGCAGACAACTTCAGGTTTGACACCACTGGCACCGTTGGACGTTTAAGACCTGGTTTTAAAGTTCAGGTTAGAATGAGGTTTAGGTTAGGGTTATGGTACGGGTTGGGGTTTGGCATTTATTTGTGGGGAATGCATTATGTCAACGAGTGTCCTCACAACTAAAGAAAGACCAACAAGTGTGTGTGTGTGTGTGTGTGTGTGTGTGTGTGTGTGTGTGTGTGTGTGTGTGTGTGTGTGTGTGTGTGTGT
>JBBMJY010000005.1:19054314-19078313 GCA_037833715.1 Toxotes lorentzi
TATATATATATTTTTTTTTTTAGAATTGATTAAGTTTTTGCCATTTATCTTCAAACACTGCCCCATAATGGCAAGTAAAACCATTTCTGCAATAATATTATTACCTCCAGGAATCTTCTAAACTCTTCAGCTGCCTTATCAACCCTTTGAACCCCAGGCTGTTTCTGCTCAGGCTTATAGCACAGTCTCTGCATGTTTCAGCTAGCTATGCCATATTTTTGTGTGTTTACTAGGATCGGCCATTCTGTTCAGGACCTAAGAAACATGCATCTATTACACATGTTTTTAACATGTTTTTAAATATAGCAGAATGGCGAAGTTCCACTTTTGGCAAAGCTTCACAAAGGACAGTTGTGATGCAACAAAATGTAATCATGCTAGAATGACCAGCTTAAGAAAAAAAAACAGAAATATATTAATCTACTTTTACTGCTAGAATTAATACATTAATTGTAGTTTATTGTTTATATTTGTTTGGTTTTGCAATACAAAGCCAAAAAAAAAAAAACACACACTAAATGGAATTGTAATAGCAATCAATACACTCCCAACCACGCATTTCAGCACTTTTCTAGAGGATCAGAGCTTTGTTCAGGGGGGACCATAATGAAACTGTCCTCCTGTAAAAAATGAACCCATATGTCGTATGTGCCAGCACCTTACAATGACCCATAAATGGGTTTTCTTGTTAAGCAACCTCTAGTAGTCGTACTAATTACAACAGAAGCAAAGGAGGAAATTAGGTGAAGTAATATATAGAGTGACAAAGCGAGATTGGCGTGAATGGATGGATCGACTAACACGGTCGTACTGCACGTGCAAACCAATCATCGACATTGTTTTTTGTTTTAAATCCATGACCGTTCCACAATCTGCCAACACTTTCATAACTGTAACTGTGACAATGATGGTCCTCCTCCTCTTTAAGGAAATATTTCTTTTAACCCAAACCATGATCTTTCCCTAAACCTAACCAACTAGTTTTTGTGCCTAAACTTAACCAGACTCTCTGTTCTATAAGTTCAAGTCAAGTCAATTTTATTTCTACAGGGCCAAACCATGAAAGAAGTAATCTCAGGGCACTTTTCATATAGAGCAGGTCTGGACTGTACCCTTTACAATATAATTTACAGAGACCCAACATTCCCCCATGAGCATGCATTTGACGACAGTGTGACCACTTGTTTATTATTGTAACCATGACAACAAAGGTCCAGTGCACCTGCTGCATTAGGGAGGCTATTTCAGGAGACACTCCCATGGGTCGTATCAGAGGGTAGGGACAAACGACCAATATGGCTGCTTAGGTCGTTGGCCAGAACACCAGTGAACACCAGAACTAGTCAAAACCTTATCATCAAAAAAAAAAGTGTTTTTTCCTTAATACAAACACCCGTATGCCAAAATCATACACAGAAATAAAAATCTGACTTTTTGCCAATTTCTTTAGAATCTAGATATTTAAATAAAAATTAGAAAAAAAAAACCTCTTGAACAAATCCCTATGGTTTGATCTCTGGACTGGCTTATTCAAAACTGTGGAAAAAGTAAGATACATTGCTGTACCTACATTCCTGTTTATAAAGCTATACTGCTGTCTGAATATCTCTTCAAAGCCCTCCCAGGTGAAACCATCTAGGTGTGAGATGGTTTCACAGAAATGTTCTAAAAATGTTTCGAACATTGTTGCCTCTATCGACTGCAGGACGAATGCAATTGCGGGTCAGTTTACGAACATTTAAAAATACCTGCTGACGTTGAGAAATGCTGATGTAAGATTTGAAATGGACATTGCTAACCCCTCCTAACAGGCATGAGTCAATATTCTTTAAGATTTCCTTTCCCATTGCAGCATGTTGTTGCTCAAGCGTGACTGCTAGAAGTTCCCAGCACCTGTGGACACTTTCTGCTGCAGAATAGAAGGCAATGATTCTTTTTCAGTTTTATCTGGGGAGCGTCCAGGACTTTTTCCATGTCCTGCAGCCAGGCCGCACAAACTGTTGAATGCCTGAAGTAATAATTCATGCCAGAAGTAACATCTTGATTTTTTTTTTTTTTTTTTTTCACGTAGGGAATACTGTCAGCAGCTTGGCTCCTTTCAGAGGCCAACTGTTGTCTGATGCAGTGGATGCTTTCAACAGGAGGGAGGTCCCCCTTTAGCCTTGGCCCAGCTTCAGATTTCTGGCTTTTTATCACCTTTAGAAGTTTCACAGACTGCTAAACAAATAATCTGCTGAACCCAACCTCCACTTCCAACCCCAGTTGAAATCAGTTTGGCTATTGAAGAGTATCAGAACGTTTTTTATTCAAAGCAGCAATATATGTGTATTTTTGTTTAGACAATTACATTGTCATGACATATTGGGTCATTACCAATACCGATTTACAGCAGAGCAACATTAGCATTCCTTTGTGATCAGACAAAGTGTGTCCTCCTTGTTTGTGGCCATCTAATGAATATACAGTAAGTCTAATATTAACTGTTCTTTTAGCTCTGGTTTGGTCTCCACCAGCGTCTAAGAAAAACACCTGGCTCTTTAGCTGCTAAATGCTCCACTATGGTGCCTACCAGGTAGACAACAGTAGGTTTCTTTTTCTTCTGCTAGAAAGGAGGCTGATGAGATCAGGGAAAATGTACCAGTGTGAGCTGTATGACCAAATCAGTGAGCGAAAAGAAGCTAACACACTCCACAGAGCTGAAGGGAACTGCAGAGTTGGGCGATAGCTCTCTGTGGGTTTGTTATAATGAGTGGCACCTAGTCATTTGGTTCATTTTTAATATTAAAATATTGATTAGGGCCGGTTTAAATAGCTAAGGCTAGCTCTTAGCTAGCATTACATTAGCTTAAGTTATTTCTGTCCACAGAGCATTAATGCTACCCTCAGCTTAATGTTCTTTACTCAACCTGATAATTGTGATAATTATCTGTGGGGCCATCACTACAAACATCTGTCCAATTTACACATTTTTTACATAAAAATAAATTATTAGAGCAGTGGTGTTCATCCCCATCTCCTGTGAGCAAACCCATCCTTTAAATGACTGCATGTGCAAAAAGATTGTTGCTCTGATTACACAATGCCTTATGGCCTGAATAGCAACCACTACACCTGGAAAACAACAAGAACCACCCAACATCTGGAAAATACTTTGCTTGCTATGGAGCACGGTGATGGCAATATCATTATGTGGGGATGGGGGTCTAAAAGGCAGGGAGAGCAAGTCAGGACTGAGGGCTCTATACATGGAGTCAGATACAGAGAGGTCATAGAAGAACGTTGCTGTAGAGTGCACACAGCCTCAGACAGGAAGAGCACGAGTGGCCGAGGCACAGCGCCAAGGCAAAGCTGGAGCAGCTTCAAATCTGAGTGTCCCTGAATGACCCAACCAAAGTTTGAACTTGAACTCTGCAAAAACAAACCGTACAGAGGCCCAGAACTCACAGTGAACCAACAACCTCTTCAAGGCTGACAAAACTTTAGATGATCTGTGAGGAAGAATCTGCAGAGTCAAGATGACTCTAAGATTGAAGCTTATGAAAATCTCTACTGCATTAAAGTATAACTTTCTAAACCTTCTCTCACAAAACTGTTGCCTCATCAATTTTTACTGATCAACTCTGTAGAAAAAAAAATGAAGGGTTGTAAAAACCTACAGGAAGCTCAGCCATTTTTGGCATCTAACTGAGGTCCTTATCATAGGAGAAAGGTTCAGTGACTGAATCAAGGACACAGCAGCAGGAGTTGCAGGGGTACAGCGTAAACGCTTTTGGTTAAAGGAAAGGACAGGATACTTCTGAGTGACTGATCTGAAATGAAATGTTCCCAGATCTAAAGATTCTAAATACATGTCACTGCACATATCACACTCAGTACTACTTCTTTGCTACTGGGTTTTCAAAACAGAACTTTACAGTATGTTTTCCATTCATTAACTAATAACAACACCTCCAGTCATTATAGCTGGAATGTTAATTGCCGTGGGCTCATTCTTTCATGAGCGCCCCGGCTTTCTTTGACACAGTCACTTTGAGGTGAAGGTCAGGGGATATTAAGAGAGACATCAAATTAAAGATGTATTTACTGAGCTTCTCAAAGCTCCTTAGAGCAGAGAACCATATGAATGAGTGCCTTTACCTTGATTTTAGTATCCTGGTTAATATAATAATGAGCTATAAGTTATAACAAGCTAGATAATTTCCTCTATTTTTGAACTCTCTGGCGCTCCATCCCCTCACAGGTAAGGCTTGCTACATAAACTCGTGCAGATTCCACTGGAACGAATTGATTTCACCACAAAATTTCACCATTTTCTCAAACTCGAGAAAGTTTGATCAGCACCAGAGAAACAAGAGCCATATTGATTAGACGGCATCATTATCCTGGAAGGGTCAAACCATTCTGCAGCTATTTAAAACCACAATCACAAATTGACTACAATGACTAATGTTTGAAACAAGCCAAGAAATGTAGTTTCTTTAGGGCAATTGTATGAAAATCCTACCGCCACTGCCAATTTTAACACCATTTTTTTCCCCCAGCTTAAGCCATGCACTGTCAAGGTGCTTGCCTTTTTGGAGTATTTCTGAGTTTTTATGATGCTGTTTTGTGTTGGCTTAATGAGCTCACTCAGCCAAAGACCCATTATTTTCGAGCACATGTGGGCAGAACTGACCAAAAAACAAAACAAAACAAAAAAAACAACAAAAAAACGAGAGTTGAAGAGAGTGGAAAATGAAAGAAAGAATAAATGTTATGTGGCCAGCGGTCAGGTAGTTTATCATGCATTAGAATATTATGGTTAACCTTTCTAGAGCTGACTTTTCATCATACGTTACCATATATATTATGGTTTGTTGTGAAATTGACCTTTTGGTGAACATCACACCTTCAACAAGCGACGCAATGTTAATTCCACATTGTGTCTATGCAATATTCACTTAACACGCCCATGTGATTTACAACAGTGCACTGTACCCTGCACTGTAAAGTCCACTCCAGCCTTGATTGCTGATCAGGCATAAACACAGGAAATAAATACAAGGCCTTTCTTTCCATGATTTAAAAAGTCCCATCAGCCAACTCTTATCTGAATGCCATTGAGCAGTTGTTTCTGACAGCTGCAGAGTACAGTATGCACAGCCAGCTAAACATCACACCATCCGCCACAGTTTGTCAAGACTTCTGCCCCATCGTCACCACTACAGTCTTTCACACCGCAGTAGGAGGACGTGCCAGTGAAATACTTTCTTGTGGACATGTACAGTTTGTAGGTCAAAATGGTACACAAAGTATCTGACAAATCTGTAATTATGGCAACAGGAAATAGAATAGTGTTGCGCTTATACACACTCTGCACTGTAGTTGTCAGGATGGCTGAGAGGTCTAAGATGCCAAGGTCTCTGGTGTCTAACTGAACGCAAAAGGTCAACTCACACTGGACAAGCAGCTTTGATACTCATAAGGTTACAGATGTCCATATGAGTCTTGGTGTTCAGAACCCCACATTTCAGGAGACATTAGTATTGAGCTTCAATATATGCTTATAGTGGCAATGTCAAAGATTTCTAACACTGAAAGAGGTAACACAACTGCGACAGAGCCTAAGGCCAACCAGTAAGTATTACAGTATTTATATATTTGCAGTATTATGAACTGGGTGTCTGTGGCAACATTCCCGGAAAAACTGTCGTATTAAGTTACTGCCAATGCAAACCGAACATTTCCTGCAGCTTCACATTAAATGCATTTAACTGGGGCAACCTGAGAGCTAAATGGTTGGGGCGCATACCACATGGGCCCAAATTCCCTGTGCCCCAGCCGGCCAGACCATTTGCAGCGTGCCATTCCCCTACTCTCTACTCTCTCTCCGCTTTCACGGTCTAATAAAGACGTAAAATGTAAAAAAAAAAAAATCAAACTAGCGATTATTATGAACTAGTCACAAGAAACGCAATGTGTTTGTCAGTGAACTTGGGATTTACCATTATCATTCATCAAATGATCATTTGATTTTGGCATTTTTGGATGAGTTTGAAATATTGCAGAGAGTGGTGGAACAGGAAGGAGCAGCCACAGGGAGCTGTTGGATGAAGAGCTGTAGACGACAGGCTGCACACTACCAACCAGCTCCAGAGGTAACCAGCTCCTTTCACTGTGGCCTGCTGTTTGCAGACTAGAGAACAATCGGTTCTAGTAGTCAACGTGTGATGCCTGAGGAATGGGAATGTGTAAAAACCTGAGCGACTTTGACAAGGGCCAAATCGTTATGATCAGACGATTGTGTGGAGCTCCTGATCAGCAGAGGTGAGCACCTACTGACAGTGACAGTGGTCTGAGGAGGGGCAAACCACGAACTGGTGGATCATCGATGCAAAAAGGCAACAAAGGCAACCAAGGCTGTCTGGGCCAAAACTGAATTTTTAATGATGGTCACAATGTGGTCACAACACACTGTGCATCACATCCTGTAGTGTATGTGGCTGGATAGCCAGAGACTGGTCAGAGTGCCCAGGCTGGTCATAATGTTCATCAGGATCATCAGAGTACACTCTTCATAGATTATAGAACTCATTTCTGAAAAACCCAGAGAATTATATCTGGGCTTTGTGGAGTCAAAAACATTCTCTGTCTTATAAAAAAAAACAAAAATAACCAGGTATCTTAGTTCAGGTTCCTTTTGCCTGTGTCATTATAATGGAATATTGAAGACTGTGAAGCGGTCTCTAAATTTGATTCTGTTTTTTCAATTTTGTGACTTTAGTTTGTGAGTTATTATTAACTACTAGCCAGTTTCACTGTGGTGATTTACTAAACATCACAGCCTTAAAACCAAAGAAATGTGTCATCTAGTGAAGAGCTTAGTAATGTATCCATAAGTTGCCAGGAAACATCTGTAATAAAGTCCATTCAAAGGCAATCAGCTATGTACAAAGGAAGTCCATGTAGCATTATGAGCTGCAGCATGTCATAATTTCCAAAAACAGGGGCATCCCGTTGGCCAGGTGGTTAAATCACATATTGTGTAATCTGATCACAGCATTCTGGTTTCCAGTCCAGCCGGTGACCTTCGTTTCAAGTCATTTTCCTCTCTCTCAATGTTTCTTGCAAAAATAACTGATTTACAGGGCAAATCAATATAACTGCCAATACTAGATGTAGGTACAGTATCACTTAGCTTCTTATATATGTTTTATAATCATAAATGCAGACATTAAAAGATGTGCCTCAGAATTTGTAATATTGACTTTAGAATGAGAAGGAAGAACCTAACTAACATTATTTGCATAACAAAAACAGGCGTGTTTTGTAATCTGAAATATGTTGTGTTATTTTTTTCCTGTCATCACATGGGTAACAAACTAGGACTTAGTAGTAAGCTTGTTTTAGTTGTTTCACTTCAGAACACTACACAACAGTCGCGAACAACTATTCTCTTCAAAAGAACACAGCTATGTGGTGCAACCTGTTCCAGGGTAGCGATGGGTAAATCTCCACATAGTTAAACCTTAAGTTATAACCAGGCCAAGTCTGAATTTACAAACAGCTGGTGCAACAGGCTCCAGTTGTGTCCAAGCATTCCTGGACAGAGCGGTGGCAACACCAGAAGCTCCCACAGGCATTTCAGTACAGCCATTCAGTAAAAGAACACACAATCACAGCTGTTTGCAAGTGTCGCATTGGTCAGACTTCTAGTAACTGAACTGATTATGGCAGCAGGGGAAGAGGATTAGCATAGGCATCCAACTAACACGAAAAAGAATTCATATGCCTTGTGAGGTCCAAACACAACAGTAATACCCTAATCAGATCCATAACAATTTCAGTTCAGTTGAATGTGAGTTCACGGGGATGAGGTTTCTGCTGAATGTTTGGAAGATTTGATGTGTAAATTATAAAACCTCGGGCTATAAAGCAAATTTAATCTTTAATGTACAAAAAAACAGCAGAGGTTTGTATTTCAAATGAAAAAAGACTATACTGTGAGGTTGCTTGCATTTCAAAGAAAATCAAACATAGACATGGCAGGGCGTGTCTGTGTGCGTGCTCCATGTATGTCTGGCATGTACACTATATGTATCAGGTAGAACAAAGAGAGCACAATGACTTGAAGAAATTTTGTTACTGAGCTGAACATCATATTTACATTATAACCATCTGTATATCAAAGCACCTTGGCTGGGTGTATATACTGATTAATAAGTATTGCATATTATTTATGTTCTATCAGATTATTTGTCGACCGATAAGTAACAACAAATGTCAAAGCAGAAATCTCCAAGCTGTTTGTGTGAGGTGATACAGAAACTGTGTCTCCAGTTCACAGTTGAGCACATATCTTGGTCTAAGGGTATATATTGTATACACTGATGAGCCAAAACATTATGACCTGCATGGGCACCCTGAACCGGATCAGCTACACAGCCCGATACACAGGACACTGTGTGCACTGCCTGTTGTGGCACATTCCTCCCAAAACCATCAGCAACAGTAAAGACAGGACAGACTGCCCTCGTGCATCGATGATGCACCAGTTTGTGGTTCGTCCCTTCTCTGATCATTCACTGTCAGTAGGTTCTCACCACTGCTGACCAGGAGCAACCCATGAGCCTTGGCGTCCTCGAGATGTTCCAACTCCATTGTCTCACTATAGTTAAAATACAGTTACATTTCCATTGTTGCACTTAAATCAATCTAAGACATAAGAAATGATGATGAAAGTGGCAAACTAAAAGAAAACACTGAGTAAACCTCTGCTGGGTTTTTAATGCACAGACTGATATTTCTGTCTTTACTACACATGGTCCTGTGCTTTACTGCCTCAGCTTTTACTACTGTTCAATTCCAGCATGCTTTTTTTTTTGGACAATATTAACGGTAACTAAAACTACAAAGTAAAAAAGTATTTTAAATAGGAAAACAACAGAGACGGTGGATTAATTTTCTCAGCCCTGAGTAGTACCTACAGGTCTTATGTTCAGTCTTCATGAGGTATAGAAGCCTGTACTGTATGCAGCCTGTGAGGTAAAATCCAGGGCAAAGAGCTCTCCACACCACTTTCTCCTGCTCATTAAGCTGGAGCTGGAAGGTGATTAGCCTCCCTGAGCATTAAGCCTGGAAGCAGGGGGAAACAGCTGGCCTTGCTCTGGAAGTAAAACACCCTAAAACCACAAATTGTCATTTTTACATTTAGTTTCTGTGTTTTAAACCAACAAGCTACAAGATACTAATTAATGAGCTTTAGAGGTGTTGGCAGGCGTAATTATCAAGCTAACTGTCACCCCCTTTCAGTCTTTAAGCTAAGATCAGCTCCCAAGTCCGGCTCTGTGCTTGCAAATTAAATGCACACACACAAGATCTTCCATCAGATTCTATGACAGCAAAAGAGACAAAATATCAAACTATTCCTTTGAAAAAAATAATGACCTAATAAATTGTCTTTTTAAATACTCATGATCAATGTTGCTATTGTCCTGAAAAATCCTAGTATTGTTATATCTAAAATCCAGGAAAAAAAAAGAAATGTCAAAATTGATGCAGCTGAGGCTAAAATATGCTGACAATCCCTAATATCCCTACTAACCTTACATACGGGCGCCAAGTTCCAAAAACACTGGATCCCTCACCCCCAAAATGCAAGCCTCTCACCCTGATAACAAACTCCACGCTCCCAGTTTGTAAAATGGATTTTCTGTTGGGTTTCCAAATCCAACCTGAGATTCCCAGCCTACTGAAAGCTTCTCCACAGTTCCCTTTTAGGTTGCCTTAATGTTCAAACCTTGCCTTCCTGTTTACCTGCCGGCTTTCCTGTGCGTCTGTGTGTTTGCGTGTTTATCCGAGAGCTGTTTGCCTGATTCAGTGCACCAGTTGCCAACTGTAATCCTGCCTCAATAACCAGGTGAACTGCCTCTCAGCTCAACCTGCTGTGTCCTGGTGTGAGTATTTGGGTCCCCTAACCTGCACCCTGTCACTGCAACCCTAACGGCCAGTTGATTTCACTAACAATGGCTCATCCTAACACGTGCAAAATGCATGAGAAGTTAATTGCTGCCATTCAAAGTCTATATCTGAACAACTGGATTCACCAAGCAACTCTCTTTCCTTGTAAGACCCTCTGCTGGGAGCTTAAAAATTAACTTGTGACCATTACTGAATATTGCAAAGTGCAAGATATATTAATGTAATTGCTGTTGTTAGCATTATAATTTCTTTTGGGGGGATTTGTAGGGTGAATTATGCATGATTGCAATTATGCAATCATGAATTTCATTTTACTGTAATGGTTCATGTTCAAGTCACAACTAAATACTTCCACATGTGGCGGGGAAGTGGTTATGGTTCACGGATGAGCCACAGTGAGTTGATGAAATATGTGGGAAATATATTTGGAGTAATGGATGTGATTTGAGCAGCAGGAGTAACAACTGTATAATATGAACAAGCCTTTATATGGAGCTCCTGAACACATTAATAAGTCATACAACTAAGTTAAATAATTAAAAAGGAAATAAAAAGGTTTATGTGTTCCCTTTAACTTACAATCAGTTTAAAAATGTAAGCTAAATTTATTCTGCTGTTTTAATTTTTTACTTAGCTAAAAAGTTCACTAACTTAACTTACTGATGATTTTACGTCAGTGTTTACAATTTGTTTCCTCTGGCCACAAGTTCCAGGCCTTTTTCAAGCAAAAATGCCAAAAGATTGTAAAAATGTGACACTGTAGGTCATATGACTGCAAACTGAATATCTTAATGCTTTATAGTTAAAAAAAAAAAAAAAGAACAAATTGAAGACATTATCAAAGCTTCTGAGAAAATGTGAACACTGTCCTGTAAATAATTGCCAGATTAATCAAAATTATCAATAGTCTGAGCCCTGTTCTGATGAAGCCACACTCTCATTGCTTCTGTGCTACATCTTCTTACACTAACTAACCACCTTAAACCATCAAGCCACCAACAACATTCAACCTTTTATACAGTTATTAAATTAGAACATGTAGGTGATACTGATATGGTGATATTAGTAGTTGGAATTGGTTTATTGAACCAGACTGATTGGTCGTGAATGGTAAAGCCACAACAAAACCTCATTCTGTTTTGTCTCCATAAGATAAATTCATACCAGACAATGTAACAGGATTATTTCATAAGAACAATAGGTGAGAGGTGAGCCCTGTACAGCTATGAGCATGTCTGCCTGTACTGGCAAGCAAACACACACTTGCCAACTCACATAGCCAACAGCCTCATAAGCCACAGCACCAGTTGGAGTACTGGCTTTGCCGGTGCTTTTATCATAACAGAGTGAGAGAGTGATAACTTCCTTGAAGGCACACCATGTTTTTTTTTCAGGGTTATTACTCTATTGCTATGTCCTGATACGTAAAGACAAACAGATGACAACCCTGACAATTCTGTATGTACTGTCGGGAATAATCTTCTCTTGTTCCACTTTTAATGTCTGGTTCCATAATGTCCTTTACTCCACATGTATCTTGTGCACTTTAGTGATGTACTGCGTTGTAACATGAGACGCTGAGATTTTCCAGCAGAGTGGAAATACATCTGCAACACAATTGCACATATATTATTTAAAACAAATGGGACACACCCAATTTCACTGCGATGTCTGTTGTTAAAAGAGATCGCAATATAAAAGCCCAGCATGATGCATTATGGGCCTTACACCATGTCTACACTGGAGGCCTAGCGTGAGCAGCATGTTAGCAGAGCAGCAGCAGCCGCTCCGGTGCGCTGTCTGTGTCTACACAGGAGGCGTTCAGGTACGGTATAGAAATGCAGGTCACCTGCAATTTGGATCTGTAAAGATTACAGCTGAATATTCTTACTCAGTAATTTTAAATCAGATATATTCTTCATGCAAACTTACAGACATCTGTAGGAATGAATGGGAAAATGAATTTAAACAATGGGAGATGTTAGCTGACACATATTCTTTGCAGTACCAGCCTCAAAGTAGCAATGCTAACATTAAAATATATTTGTTTTTGTTTTTTTTTTTTGTCTCTGATTCCACACTGAGTCCTTCAATACTGAGTATCTGCCATTAGCGAGTCAGTTATGTTATTTATTTTTCATGTATTTTATTCCTAGGCTGCAACTAACAATTATTTTTATTATTGATTAATCTGCTATTTATTTTCTCAATTGGTCTACAAAACGTCAGAATTGCTGCCATTTCATTTTCTTTCAATCAACTAATCCATAAATCGACTCACTGTTGCAGTTCTACATAACATCTGCACAGTGCACACTCAAAGTAAGGTACAGCTTTCATGGTGTCCTACAGTATTTTGTGTAGCACCTGTATAGAAACACACATCATCTATTTTATAATGTGTTAAATCTAGTGGTTTTGTCTGGCAGCAAATCTCCACTATGAACAAAATACTGAACTTCAAATGCAGTTTTAAGCCAATAGCAGCATATTAGAGATGACTGCAGCTGAGATAGTACAGACGACAGAAGAAATAATAGAATGGAGCCATAATACTATGTTAAGTAGAGAAAACTGTATAATATCTACAGTATCTAAACTATACATTGTGGCTGGAGGACAACCTTCTAGCTTTACCAATGCTCTTGCTTCAGATGATCATTAAAACCGTACTATTCTGACTGGACTCCTGCTCAGATTGAAGCTGGGCAGAACTATGCTGGCAGCACTGTTATGCTATAAATGAATAACTTAGTTTAATTAACAAATAAATGAAGTTGTTCTGTCTTAACAAGTGAAGCAGAAAAGTGAGGGCAATGTCAATCAAGCTGTGTCTGCACACGCCCACACTTTCCTTAGAAAGGTCTTATCAGACTCAATAAGTGAAAACACCTGTGCAGGTCTATCATGAGAGTGTAGGGCCTTTAATATTTACTGCCCTCAAACTGCAGACCCACATGTTAAAACTTGTAGAGCTGACAATAGGGGTGTCATAAATCCTTTGCTGCATCCATGCATGGGCCCTAAATCTTGCCAAATGAAAAGATAATGTGTTAAATCTATTTTCTCCTTTTAGAGGAATACCAGCATTTTCAAACTTCTGCCCATGGAATAATGAGAGCATAGTTCTGGTTGTGCAAATGAATAGAAAAGCAAAATAACTGCACTTCAACCAAACTGGCAACTTGATGAACTGATTTGAATCAAGTGCATGTAATAATTTACCAAGAAATTGTGTGGCAGTGTCTGATAGGCCTGGCTGTGAAGGAAATGCCACAAGTTTAATTTGCACAGAGCCCATAGATCAGCCATGTCTCAGTCAACACACTCAACTCATAACTCCTCACCCACTGTATGGGTTAGGATGCCACTGCTGCCCCTTGTTAGGAGTCAAGGCTTGTTATGTAAAACTGACAACTGTCATAACGGGTAAATGCTGTATGCAATTAACAGTAATGTATATACTGTAGGCTGTACTACTGCAAACATGAGTCTGCTCTGCAAGTTGGTGCCGTCCACACAAGCTCCCGCAAATCAGTGGCAACCAGGCAGAGTGAACGACCTTAAATACCCTCCACTGAAAACTGATGCTGCCTTCAGTAGCTTCTTGGAAACTCCTATTTTGCATGATGTAAATATGACTTGTCATGCATAGTGTTGCTTCTGGTTTGTAAATAAAGATGCCACTACATCTACGACGTATCAGAAATACTTCTTCGTGTTTGTAAATATGTCTTATATTTTCATGTCTTGTCGCTGACATTAAATTATTATTATTATTATTATTACTTGACATTAAAAAATACGATGTGATACTTGACAACTGAATATCTGATGGTAGCCAAGGTCTGAAGTGCTTTGTTGCTTTTTTGTTTGTTTATGGATAAATTATTTAAAATGTTTTTCTGATTTTTCTGGTCATGTGGCACTGAGCTCGCCAATGTGCTTTTATTAATCTCCTAAACATTACTTCATTACTTGTAACACCAGCTGACGTTGTAGTTTCGATGCTATACGGTCCTAAACCTCACATCTCGACACCCAGACAAAAAAACAAACAAACAAACAAAAAGCCTCCCACAGACACCTTGTTTGGATCGCTCATACGTGATATTTTCGGACAGCCTTTGAAGGCATCATTTTAAGCTCACACACACTACCCATGGATGTATTGTCCATGACGGTAACATGTCAAGGCTAAAAGGACAGCTGTAAATATCTGTAAACAAGCTCTGCCAACTTTACACTCTCCGCGGGCTAATGGCACACGCATTGTTAAATGAAGCGTTAGCGAACAACTCAGACTTCTGTTTGTGCAATGTCAGTGATCCACCGTAATGTTCAGAAGTCCAGCCTTTAAGGTCACTAACGCGATGCGAAGGGGTCTTGCCTATTTTGCATGATAGATGTTGACCGAGCGCTTCGGTCAAGAATGTTGCCAAAGCGAAAGCAATGGTTACATCAGAGGCACTGAGATGAAATATATGTCCGACATGTCTTTAAGGCCAGAGGAGGAAAAGTGAACCAGACCGTGCTAGACGAGTACTATCACAAGCTGCCCTTGGACCATAGGCTGCGAGGGAAACGATAACTCAGGCCCATGAAACTCCCTCAAGTCTTCATAAAAGCTAGCCCGGGTTAGTGCTGTTCTCTTGTACTGACAGAACCTCGAGTGAAATACCTGTCAATTTAGTTTGCTCCTGCTTTTTGTTAAGCTTAATAACCCACAACAATAAGTTATAAGTAAGTTTCTGAATGTTTACAAGTCGGCGTTCAATTCGGCGTTAATGAAACACTGCAGAAATGAAATAAAAATTGAAACTTTTTGGATTAATTCTCCTTTTTCCCGCTGCTGTCGCGTTCCGACAAATATCACCATCGTGGGCGTTAAAGGAGCAGCGTTAACCAATTATGAAGTTGAAATATTCCAGTAATAAAGTACAGCCTGGTGGATAAATTGTACTCCGAATTGTCAAAAAGACTCAATCAGTTCTGGAAAGGTCTAAGTCATGTTCACCCGTGAGTGAACCGTTTGCCGACCAGCAAGGCAGCAGTGAATTGTGGAAATCTTGAATGTAGTTCAGCGAGCACTATTCCCTCCTTAGGACATAAAACACATTAGTGCCTATGTTAAAAGCGTGAACATTAATATGAACATTTAGCTTAGGAAGCGCGATGTCTGCCCACCTAGCTGCTATGCTGTCAAGCTCCCAGTTTGTGGAGGGGCTGTCATTGGCTAGACTGCTGTCAAAAATAGCCCCCCCCCAAAAAAAAGAAAAAAAAAAAAAAAAAAAAAAGGAACATACCGCATATGCAAGACGAAGCTCGTATCCAAAAATTATCTGGAGTCCCAGTGTCTGTGCATTCCTCCTCAGCTGGAACCAGTGTTGATCTCCGTCGGCTAAACTGAACGGGACACAGCGCCAGGGTTTAACCTGAAATGACCCGCTCTAGTGCAAATCAGGCGAGGGCTATGCTTGTGTGTCTGCCTGTGCATGCGGCGACGAGAGTCTGTGCTCTGGACGCAAAAAACTTCAACATGGAGCCGAAAACAAAGCTTAGAAGACGGCACACTAACTTGCAGCGCTCCGACTGATCGCTACGGGGAATCAGAGAGCCGAAATACGGGCAGGAACCGAACAAAATAAGCCTCGCCCTAATTACAAACTCCCAAGTTTTTTTCAATTTTTTTTTTTTTTTTTTTTTCGGTGGCGGTTGGCTGTTTTCACAGTAGGCCTGGTACACGCCGACAAGGCAGGAACATGCTGCTCCAACTTAACTGTTTGTGTCTGTGTGTTCAAGGAAGGAGGGATGATTTAGATACAACAACAACAACAACAATAATAATAATAATAATAAAACTTGTAAATGGCTTGGTCATTTTTTACCATCTTTGGCCTGCAGTGATAAGGTTTTTTTTGGGTTTTTTTTTTACTGCAACATAATTTCATAAACTTTGCATTATAACAATTACATGTATATATAAAAAATATATATCAATATGATAAAGATATGTATCTGTCCCACCTGTCTTTTATATCGTTTCCAGTGTCTTATTGCAGTTTCTGGTAAACTGGCTCTAAACTCATTTATGGCAGCAGCTTGCAGGTAAATTATTAGTGGAAGGTTTCAAAGTCTTCTGGCAGTGATTTCTGAATGTCCCTGTCATGCATACAGTAGACATACTGTGGATAATGCTGATAACTTGGTGTGGGCCTGTTCACTTACCTTATATCACCTTTGCTTTTGTGTACTGTACACTCAACTTGGATGGACTCCAACTGTGTGAAAGGGCTGGAGTTTGGCTGCGTTTGTGCAGGAGTGGATGTGCCTCAAACACCCAATTCTATCTGATACAAACACTGCAGAAATTATCTACCACTCCAAAAAATTTCAGCTCCAACAGATGCATGATATCTAATGGAAACTGTAGTTTGGTGAAATGCAGATGAAGGCAGAAGGCGGCAATCTCACAATATTCTTACACTATCTATGTTTAATCCGTTCAGAGCATTCCAGGAGTGATTTTGTGATTTTAAAAAAATCTAGCGTGGTTGTACTTTCACTTCACTGAGTTCTTAAACAGCTTGTACAGAACATGTACAGAACATTTTGGATTCAAATAAAGGTGTGTGTGGGTCATGAACAGCAATGATATTAGTAAGAGAAAAAGTGAGAGTGCAGAGTAATGTCACAGTGTGTTGTGCCTTCATGTTTAAACTACATACATGAGCTACTGAGGTTACTGTTAGCGGGAGGTAAGTGTTACCTCTGCCTTGCCATGTATTTCTCCCAGCTGATGCAAAACTGAGTCTCAGAAGAAGCCCTCGGTCTTTGATTCTCAGGGACTGACACCAAAGCCTGAGTTTACTGTTGATGTCTTTGAGTAGCTGACACATTTTCTGCTGTCAAAATGCATCACAGCTAAACTGGAAAATATCTCAACATAATGCCACATTGCCTGTGATAGACTGATGGAATAAGAACAAAACACCACACAACAATATGGTAAATGCAAGGTGCAGTCCAGCAGCAACTGCTGTTTTCAGCTAAAAACCATGTAAATGTTCATATTAAGGTGGATTTCTGTTTCAAGAGCCATTTGAGCAACTTGAAAATTTAAGGTGAACCACACATGCACATCTTTGTTACACGGTGTGCGGAACTTGAGGGAGAACACAAACACGAAAGGAAGATGTCGCTGTGGTATGTCAAACCAAAGCAGCATGTAAACCACATAACCTGTTGTTGTATGTGGGGAAAAATACAGAACCTGTTTGCATAAAGTGTGCTTCCTCCTGAGAACATTGTGTTACTAATCTAGTGATCAAGGTCACCTGAATGTAACAGTGCATGTTAATTCATATTGCATGATTTGCATTCTGTTCACACGCACGCATGAGTACATACGTTTTTAATCATTTCTCATCAGTAATCTACCTTGATGGCAACTTTACAAGCTCCAATTAAACTGCTCTAATGCATGTTTTTTAACACTGGGTCAAGTGAGTATGTAATGTGAAAGGGGGGTTGAAAAGAGAACAAAATCTGCAACTCCAAGGAGACTTTTGAGCCTCTTTTAGCTTGTTTTGATTGTACAGCACATTTGCTTTTTGGTTGCATTTTGCTTTTTGGTTCAGTCTGTTTGCTGTTTTTTGTTTTGTTTTTTTTTGATTAAATGATTAAAAGTTAGCAGCTAGCTGATGATGACATTTAACAATTACTGAGCCAGATATTTTTCTAAGAAGTTAGTGGAGACCAAAACAGAGCGAAATATGTGTTTCTGTATTTGTCAGGAGGTGAGAAACACAACTACAACTGGATCTTAATGTTGCTAGCACTGACAGTGACCCTGTCAGTGCTAGCAACTGACAGGGTCAGTACACACAGACAGTGTGTTTGTATGTTTTTATTCAACATCCTTGCTGATTCTGTTGAGATCCTTACTGGTGCTGTGGTTGCAATGATGGAAATGTCAGTTTATTGTCATAAAATCTTGTACAGATATTCTTTGAATTCAGTCAGGAGGCTGACATATTTGGACTTTACTAGAATATCTCTACAGTCTTTGAAGGGGTTGTCATAGAATTTGGTGCAGATATCCAGATGGTAAATCCTGATGATTCTGGTGATCCTTTGACCTTATAGCTAATGCGACCATTATCAATTCTTTTCTTGGAAAGCACCACCAGCACAGTGTAGCAGCTTTAATTACCTGGCTGTATGTTGAATTAATATGGTGTTGTATAAACTGTTATCAAAATATTAGTGAATCCCACACCTACAGATCTTTCTTTGATTTCAACATGGCCTAAATCAGTTTCTCTGTTTCATATGACACCCTTTGAGTGCTGACTCTGTAGAACTTGAGACTGACACTGAGGGTCTCTCCATATTTACCTCCAGGCCTGCATTTGTATATTGCACCTGCGCAATACAACGTATTCCCTCTGGAGAGTCCTTGAAGCATGGTGAGAACCATTTAGTTGACTCTGTAAGTGTGTTAAACCAGTCATTTGTGCTCAGGGAGAAGCTCAGAGCGGTGCAGTTTGAGAGCACCTGCAGATCATGAATCACAGGCATATTGGAGTTATGGTTACGCAAACATCCCTCATCTTGGAAGGTCAGTAAGTTAGCTATAATTAGTGTACACAACCTAGATAGATTTAAACTTGCATTACTTTTCTGCGCTCTGTCTTTTCTCTTTTTCACGGCTCTAAAGGCCCAAACAAAAAGCACCACATGTTCAATCATCACAAACGTTCTGATGTGGAACTGAATAACTCTCAATGTCAGTTGCAGAGGGTCATTTTGGGGAACTCCCCCAGATGCCTGAAACTGCAGGGTTTGTCGGTGAGAGTAATGTAGGGAGGGTCTCGTCAGGCAGTCCACGAGGAACCAGCTCGACATCAGTGGAATTAAGAAGGTGGGAACAGATTTTTAGCCCATACCTGTTATCATTCAAGGACAGGGTGTCCAGATGATTCATTGTTCATGATGTCTCAAAACAAGACTTTGGACCTAAAACTGATTTCAACGAAGAAGGACAGAGCCAACCAAGGAAGTTAAAGACCTTTTAGGACTCCCAGTTTTTCAGAATTGGCAGCCATACTTCCCACAGTATCTACATTGAGCGATTTTTCCGCTTTAGCTCAACACTCTGGGAAAAGCCATAGAATGCATTTACTGTAGCTTCTGTATGTGGTGTGTCCTGCTGCACACCCTGTCCTCATGCAACTGAAGGTGTGTCCACAAAATCAGCATCAAAATGCTAAGATACACTAGGCCAACAGCTCAAAACATACTACAAGTTGCAGTGATCAAAGTTTAAATTGTTTAAACAAAGACACAAACTAAAATGCTTGGTGGGAAATCATTTCTACATAAATTCTAAAGTCGAGCTGCTCATGATTCTCTCTTCTCTCACACACTGCTATTTGTCACATTTGTCTGAGTTGAAGATGGCTCAACTCTTTCAACTTGCTGTGGTGGCTCACCATGTAACCATGGCAACACAGTGACGAAAATGACAGCGGAGCTAATTTTATTCATGTTTGAGTTCACTGAATTATAGAACTCTTTAACAGCGATGAACCAACAAATAAATAATTAGATAAGTTTCCTGGGGCAACATCAGTGTGAAGGTTGCACTTGCTGTCAGGAAGCACCTTTAGACTAAGTTGTGACTGGAAGTTTCAAACTGCACTCTACAGCTTTGAATGGTACAATCAACAGCTAATGTGTCAAAGTGATTCCATATATCCAGGGATGAACAAATAGCTCAGGATAGTAAGTATTTTTTTGTGTAACCACTGCACCAGACTAAGACTTTGAGCCCCTTGCCAGCTGACATCATATTGCAGGGATCTTTAAGTCTTGGTTTAATGCAGGCTCTCAAAGTCACAGTCTAGTGCAGGGGTCTCAAGACTTTAAGACACTTGCTCTAAACTAAGGCTTTAAGACTACCGCACCACAGCAAGAGACCACTGTGCTGTAACAAGATTTTAAGACCCATGCACACTGTCTGCATGTGACTGCAGACACTAACCAGGGTTAATCCCAGGTCATCAGGTCCTTAACAGCTGGCAATTGTCCTTGCAGACATTTTCAACATCTCGCTGGCCCAAGCAACTTCCCCACAACCACCATCATCCAAGTGCCTCAGAGGTCTCCCATGTGACATCTGAGCCTTTACCAGTCCATAGCACTCACACCTATCATCATGAAGGATTAAAGAGGCTGCACATTAAATCCAGCCTCCCCATCACACACGACCCACTGCAGTTTGCTTACAGCTCCAACCACTTTAGGGGCTTCGCATCCCTCCACAGGGACTGAGTTCCCCATAATCCTCCATCTACTAACTCCCTGCCTGAACTCTGTCGTGGAGAGCATTTTACGGTATGCCATTGGTAACCTGGTGACCCATGATGTAATCTTATCACTAAATTGCCATCTTATCAATAATAAATCTTATCAATAAATTCTCTCTCTCTGCTGTGCCACCTTTGGCAGTAAGGGGACACCACTGTTCTGCAGAACAAAGGACAAAGAACAAAGGACCACGTTTTCATTACCACTGGCTCTAGGTTTAGATAACCTTGTTCTTGTTCATCTTCTAATTAGCTGTTGTAAGCAGTTGATTTTTTTTTTTACTGCAAGCTATGCAGGTTTAAAAAGAAACAGAAGGCAATTGAGGCATTTTATTTCCGACTCTCTATAATCTCTCCATCGCTTCACACATGTTGGACCTGGCCAGAGACGCGAGGTCCGACCCAGCTGATGAGCCTGGAAAAACAGGACCGCACACTGCCAGCTGCTGGACCTGCTCGATGCTGTGTGCTGGAAAAAAAAAACAAAAAACGGACAAATACACAGCTTGATGCTTGTAGGTGTGATCACCAAGTAAGACTAACATCTGGGCAACGTCTGGGGCTTGACCCAGAGTCATCCCTGCTAAAGTTTGTTTGAACTCAGATGGATCTGGCAGGCTCACTCTGTCCCTCTGTCTTTACTTTACATGTGCTGCACCTACCCACACTTTAACAGCGGGATCTTAGTGCTGGTAATGAGGTTGTATAGAAAGATTGGTTTAGAAGCCAAGTCGGAAACTTCAGCCCACCTGTCTGTGTTCGTAATCCTTTGTCTGCTCGCTCTCACACACACACCCTCCTTCTCTTCTAATGCAGATATGCATTAACTGCTTCTCTGTCCACCTTTCTCTCTCTCTCACTCTGTCTCTCTCACACCCACACACACACACACACACACACAAATATATATTCTCATTAATCAAATTTACTGTCTAAGCCCTGTATTCGTAATGCTCGTATTGACTGGTTGATGCTTTCAGTGTTTAAAAAACTCTTTCATGTTTTAATCAACAGCTGTGATTGTTGTTCTTGCTGTAATATTATCCAAAGCCATCCAACAAGGTGCTCCAATTACCGTCATTGTTGTGCTTGTAACATAATTACAATAAAAATAAAAATAATAATTTGAGCAGTGGGCGGCACGGTGGTGCAGTGGTTAGCACTGTTGCTTCACAACAACAGGGTTCCAGGTTCAAACACCAGTCTGGGCTCTTCTGGTTAAGGTCTAGGTTAATTGGCTACTCTAAATTGCCCATAGGTGTGAGTGTGTGGTTGTCTGTCTTTGTGTGTCAGCCCTGCGATTGACTGGCGACCAGTCCAGGGTTTACCTGCCTCTCGCCCATAGTCACCTGGGATAGGCTCCAGCTCCCCCGTGACCCTGATGGATTAAGCGGTAGAAAATGAATGATTTTGAGCAGCAATGATTTTGTTTTCCATTTATTTGAATAATTTTAATCATTAGTCAACATCACAGCATTTGTGATTAAATATTTATGGGACTGAGTTTAATGAGACTTAACACTCATCAAACTCGAGTGAGTCGAGTCAAGTCAAGTAAGTCGAGCTCACTTGACTTGAACTCGGCCTTCAACACATTTATCCCGCAACACCTGATTGTGACTGGGTTCTGGACCCCCTTCCTCTGTGTAGAGGGTCAGCAGCTCAAAGTTCCTGGGACTGCAGATCACAGAGGACCTCTCCTGGCCCTCACACACGATAGCACTGTACAAGAAAGCACAGCAGCGTCTCCACTTCTTGTGTTGGCTCAAGAAGGTGAACCTCCCTCCACCCGTCCTCACCAAGTTGAACAGAGGCACCACAGAGCCTCCTGACCACCTGCATGACAGAAAGGTCTGACTGAAAGGTCTCTGACCCTTAGACCTTAAAATGGACAAATACATACACATACAAGCAACATACCTGTGAAATACGGCACACCCACGTGGTCCTCATCATGGTGAAGGTCCCCACCCACTCCAGCCATCATCCAGCAGCAGGTACCAGAGCACTGAGGCGTCCTCTACCAGGCTCTGCAACAGCTTCTCCCTTCACGCTGTGAGGATCCTCAACACAGGCTGTAAAATAATTACAAAAAAATAAATAACTCAAATAAATATCTCAACCCTCCCCACAGACAATGTCATGGGCCTGTGTCCCGCAAATGGAAAGTAATAACAGCATGTGTCACTTTAACCCTCTGTGCGGTACAATACAGAGAACTGTAAAGAAAAAGCTACCAGTCATTTTTTACAGTAGTGTTTGCAACAAACATCTTGTTGCACCTTATTAACAACTGAGCAAGCTGTTAATGAACCAAGCTGTTGCTGCTAATAAGGGTGCTCACTCTAACTCTCAAGACTGTGGTGTTTGAATCTGTTGTGTTAATTTTCAGTTTGCAGTTTTTAATTTTGTTGCACTCATCATTACTTTGCATACATACTCAGTGTCTCCTCCGTGCTGTTGCTCATCAGGAATAACATTTCATTTCCTTGTATGTATGATGTGCATGTGTGTGGAAATCCCCTGTCAGTTGAGACCCCTGCAATGAACCAGGACTTTAAGACCATTGCTCTCGACCCTCTGAGACACTTCACACTGGACTAAAACATGACCTCTTCACTCAACCAAGACATTGACAACCCCTGGACTATCAGACCCCCGCACTGGGCCAATAATGTGAGACCCTTTACACTAGACTAAAATCTGACCTCTGTGCTAGACCAAGACTCTTGCAAAGACTGCGAGACCCATTTGAACCATTGAGAACTTTCAAATTACTATATAGCTTTGTATATGCACAACGTAAAGTAAATAAACAACTTGTGTGTCAAACTGATTCCCTTTATTCATGGATAAAGAGAAAGACAGGAGGAACTGAACAAACTTTGTAATCATTGTGATGTTGTGAATAATGAAATGTATTACATAATGTATAGAGTTGGTGCTGAGTCAGGAATGAACAGTCTTTGCATTCATTCATGTCAGCTCTCAGTTTCTGCTTTAGCAGGCTGCCTATTATCATCGTCTCTACACATTTGTGTACATATGTTTTCCCATCTGTATGATGTTCAAGTAAACAGCTGGTGAGGCACATCTGCACTGTGACTGCAGTCTATCTCTTATTTATCTCTTATTTATGTGTTGTGCATATAGTTTTTCAGCTATAATTCTGTAAAATACAAACATCCACTAACTTGGTAGAGTCTAGTGAATTAATAGGATCTCTACATTGTAAGGATAAGAGACGTAGTGTCTTTATTTATTTAGTGACAATCATACCCAGTGTTTTCATCTAATTGTTTTATCATACTGTCTACTCTCCATTTTCTATTTCTCTCTCTCTCTCTTTTTTTTTTTTGCCTGCTGCAGTGACCCAGTTTCTCCACATGCATTATTAAAGTTTCATCTGATCCAATGTAATGTAAACTGATCTAATATAACTCCAGCTTTAGCTTTGATGTTTGTATGGCCCATGTGGGGCTGTTTTCAGTGGATCTTAATGGGCTTTGAGCCGTGGGAGATTTTAGTTTAACCGTACTTTTAGGCGGGTAACCTCTGAGATACAGGTATTTAGCAAAGCTGATCAGCTTTTCTCTCTTTCTTTCTTTCTTTCTTTCTTTCTTTCTTTCTTTCTTTCTTTCTTTCTTTCTTTCTTTCTTTCTTTCT
>JBBMJY010000005.1:19078413-19149836 GCA_037833715.1 Toxotes lorentzi
CTTTCTTTCTTTCTTTCTTTCTTTCTTTCTTTCTTTCTTTCTTTCTTTCTTTCTTTCTTTCTTTCTTTCTGTCTTTCTTTCTTGTCTTATTGGTTGTGGATTTTTCAGGTCAGGATGTGTTTTGCTGAGAATCTTCCTCTTGAGTTTGACAGGAAAATCGTTACTGGAGAATGCTCCTGAGGAGTTTTCCATTAATAACAGTTGGACCTTAACAATAAGTCAGTCACTGGGCTTTCAGAGAAATCATCCCTCTGAGGGAAACTTGTCAGTGTCCTTATCAGATCTACTGTAAATATGGAAAAGTGAAAGCTAGAATATGATTACACTGCAGGATGCTTTAAATATAATAAAACAATGGCAGCCTTTTTATGAAAACTATGACACAACTGTTCCAAAATTTCCAAAAACCTTCTCACTTTACAAACCTGACCTCCCATCTTTAGTTTTCAACCACATTTTTACATTTGTCAGAAGAAGAGTCCTTAACTTGGTAATTTGATCACATGATAAGAAGTGGTTGTGTGCAGGGGGCAGATCATAACCTTTGGTGTCAGATGTGAATGTCGTCCTTGCAAGAAAGTATGGAGATGGAGGACAATCAAAGACATACAACAGTCTTGCTAATACTTTACACTAACGATCATGCTAACTAGCTAATGGTAAGTAATCCAATGACATCCTAGTAAAGTTTACAAGGTTTCTTGTGCTGTTCAAGAATGCAAGCTGTAGAGTACATATGGCCTGTAAATCTGACTAAAATTTCTCAAATTTCTTATTTTCTGTTCACTTTGGAAAAACCTGAATGTCAGCCAAGTCTGGACAGGGGCCCTGAAACAACCGGGTATTATTCTTAGAGTTTTGGTTTATGTTATCAGAGCCATTAGGGCCAAAAGAATTCCAACAACACACCTGCCAAGTTAAAATGGTTAGATACCACATTTCTTGTGACATACGGTGTCCAATGATTTGAGCAGATTCTGTAATACTTCTTAATCTGCATTGACATCACTGTAACTGACACCAGTCATTTACCTATTCCACTCAAAAGTTGACAGATGTGGAACCTTTTGCATGCTAAACTTGATATTCCTGACCATTCACACATGAATATGCCTTTGCAGGAGTAATTAAGTAAGTCATTCTCAGTAAAAGAAATACTGCATCAGTCTGGTCCATATACCCCAGATGCTTGCTTCAAAGAGCGTTCTTCTCGTTTTTTGTGGTTTGTCTGAAGTGCCATCCAGCAATGCAAAAAAAACAAACAGTGATGTGTTGGCAGCTGACCTTGTGAACCTGTCCTCTCTCTGATCTTCTCCACCTATAAATAAAGTATCTGTGTGCAGTTGAGTGCCCACTCCCTCTGGCAACTGGGGCATTTTGTTCTGGGAGCTGTCAAGTAGCATTATGATCAACATCAACACAGAGCCCTCCAGACCAGTACACACACATACACACTCATAGACACACACACACTCACACACAATCATACTCATACACAAATATCTCATAACCAGTTGTTTCACAGGTCACTATGCAGGTGAACTGACGTTAGCCAGAGAGTGCAACCAGCTCCAAGCACGGCCCACGGTAGTTGGGTTGCTAAACCAGACTGTTGCAGAGATAAGATGTCTTGTGGACTAATGCTCCAAGAAAATGCTACATCACACATGAGGTCATGCATTAAATGTATTATGTGGCCCAACAGAGAACTAATTTGGGATTCAGAGAAAGGTCAGCCCTCCAAAAACTTAATGGAAAAACACTTAAACCATATTTCTTAGACATAAAATATTATGATGTACTTTCATCTGATTCAAGACAATTCTTGAAACAACTTCATTTATCAGAAAAAGTGACTATTTCCATCTGCAAATTATTTTGTTTTGTTTGCTATTTCAATAAAGAGTCTTGGTAATGAAATCACTGCACTGGACTTCACTGAAGGTGAATGTGAAGAGGAGACTTTGTGCAGTGCAGCATCAAAGTGATGCCTGTTATTTAAAGTTTTAATGAGAGATGGTGTAAAAAAAAAAAAAAAAAAAAGATGGTGGAAGTGGAAGTGGCCATGTGGTTTTATATGTTTTTCTAGTTTGGTTTGTGGTCTGGCTATTTCTGTCTTATACTTATCAACCATTACAAACACTTTGCTCTTTCAGACACAAGTTTGCTCAAAGTGAGAAATGAACCCATGGTACTTAATTAGTTGTTCCCTCAGTTGAGGGACTGAGTTTGATTGATTTAAGACAAGAAAGTGAAACTATGCAACTTTTTAAAAAGTAGAAATAACACTTTTGTCCTCCTACAAATGAAAAGCGGTTTTCAAAAGCAGAAAAAAAACAGTCATTTGAATACACTCTAGAGTTTTGCTGCTACAGCCGTACTATGCAATTTCCCCACTGAGGGACTAATAAAGGATTTTCTTAGGATTTTCTTATCTTACTTGGTCTAGTGTGGCCTGTAATTTACGGAGGCTAATGTGAGCTGATGTCAGTCAATTGTAGGTAGATTGAGTTGTGAAACTGGAATTACTAGCCTAACTTTTACTGGCTCGAGAACTTTTTTTTTTTTAACAGGTTTCTTTTCTTTACTTGTAAGGTGTAACAAAGTGACTTGGCTTCAGGTGGGTTCAAAGGGGAAAAAAGTGATGTAAGCTTTCTTTCTCACACAGACTCTCACATAAACATCTGATTAAATTAGTAGTCTCAGTGTGCTCCGAAGGCTGAGACCTTTGTTGCATGTCATTCCCCATCTGTCTTCTCTCCCCTCATGTGCTGTCATCTCTCTTCTGTCGACTCACTAAAACTAAAGGCACACACAGGTGTGATGACTGAGGTATAATGCTCCTGACCTGTGGGGAATAATCAAATAAGAAGTCTGGGCTCTCACATGTCATCTCGAAACACATTGTAGATGTTCTCACACTGGGTGAGAGAAAGAAAAAAAAATCTGACATACTATTATAAGGAATCCATTGTGATGCACTATAGGAAGAGGTGTTTGTAAAAGCAAAATGTAAACATACTCCATTTAAAAGTAAAAATTGCATTCAAAATTTTAATAAAATAAAAGTATGTTCAGGAAAATGGACCTAAAATAAAGGCCACAGATTCAGTGAAGGAGGGTCTGTACTGCTGGAAACAGACTGAGATTTCTCTAGACTCCCACTGTGCAGCTCTCCAAGTGTGTAATCCCAACAGCTGGTTAGACAGTTTAAACACACATGGTAACCTCAGTCTTTCTGTGTGTCATCATGGAGCCTTCCCCAGCTGCCAAATCCAAATATTTCACTGCATCCTGGCAGTTCTCCCACAATACTGATAAATGTGGCTTTGATATGAGCCTTTTACTGCTGTGTCTTTCCTCAGTGAAAGCCTTAACACGTACAAAACAAGAATTAATCACATGTTTGCTGTAGATGTGTGGCAGCTTTATGGTTTTATCTGACTGGTAGAAAAAGTTTTGGTACTGTGCCAAATTATGTAACATGAAAACCACAGTCTGCTGCTGCCATCAAGTGGGTATACATCAAAACTGCACTTCTGCTAAAGCACATACTGGAGTATTTAGAAACATTAGGGTAAATGAATGTTACAGAATGTTATAATTCCAAGCTCATATTTTGTCTCAGGAGCTGATAATGTGTCCATGTTCATTTTTTATTAAGTATCATATTTATCACCTTCAGTAAAGTCCTGTTCAGTAATGCTTCTGTCCAACTTCTACCTGTGTATAGTGCCGCCTTGAAGTGTAACCTGCAGGTTGGTAACCCTGGTAAATCAAGGTGCAGGAAACTGGTCTGATGGATCTGGATTTCTGCTGAGGCTGCAGATGGTAGAGTCAGAGTTTGGAGTCAACAGCATGAATCCATGGACCCAACCTGCCTTGTGTCAACAGTCCAGGCAGGTGGTGGTGCTGTGATGGAGTGCGGAATGTTTTCTTTATGGCCACATAATGACAGTGAGTTCAGTGAACTTCAGTGACCAATCTCCAGACCTGAATCCAGTAGAACCCCTTTGGGGTGTGGGAGAATAGGAGATTGGCAGCTTGAACATGCAGCTGATGAATCTGCAGAAATGATGTGATGAATCATGTCAACATGGAGCAGAACCTCAGAGGAAGGTTTCCAACATGTTGAACCAATGAGAGTGAAGGGAGGAATTAGGTGTGCCCATCCCAAAGCTGCTCTACTGGATTCAGGTCTGGAGACTGTGGAGGTCTAGGATATTCGATCTTATGTCAAATTAAAAACAAACAGATTGGATAGATGACATTGAAAACACGGGCCCCAAAGTACAAAGTCAATGCAACAAAAGTGAGAACACAAGATTGTAAAATGACCCGTGTACACCACAGCTTCCTCAGGTTCAGCCTGGGTTTTGTCTGATGTAACACGGCTCCACTGCCTGAACAAGTAAGAAACCAGCTTATGAAAAGGTACACAAGCATCAGTAGGTGATTGAATATAAACTGTCAATAATCAGTGGTTAGGAGGAACTGGAAGAGCCACACTACTAACTACAGAAGGCACAGTGGCTGTCCTTGACAAATGATGCCACACACTGTAGACTATTTCCTTCATTTCACTGTTTTTATTTCATCTGTCATTCATCTGTCTGGTAAAGTTGAGTTTTGAATGTTTCTGTTTCGTACTACTTCATACTATATTTCAGTGATAAAAATATTAATTTGAACTCCTCTATATTCATTTGATAGGTATAGTTTCTAGTTACTCAACAGATTTTACGTATGGGGAAGAAGCAGTGAGATCCTCAAGTAAAAGAATACCACGATGCTATGATCCTCCATTGCTAGCAGAGGTTCTGCATTCAAAATCCCAAACTTCTGCATGTCGGGAGTTTACGATGGTTCAGAAGTGTTATCAGCAAAATGACCAACCAAAGTATCAAAAGTACTCAGTCTGCAAAACAGTGGCTTCTGTGACTGATATATTATTAGACATGATATTATTAGACTCTTAGTACTAATGCATCAATATGGAAGAACCATACTCCTGTAGTCACAGGAGGTAGAGATAGTATTAACTATTTTCATATACAATTAGTTTGTTTAACCTGTAACAATGTGCCCATCCATTCATCCATCCATCCATCCATCCATCCATTTTCTGCTCTTTATCTGGAGTGGCAGTGCCAGCAGGTTAAGTAAGACAGTCCAGATGTTGCTCTCCACAGCAAAGTTTGCCAGTTTCTTCTGAGGGACCCTGAGGTGTTCCCAGGCCAGATGAGGTAAACAGTCACTCAAGTGTATTCTGGGTCTGCCCTGGAGCCTCCTACGAGTTGGACATACCTGGAAAACCTCCAGTGGAAGATGCCCAGGGAGCATCCTAATCAGATGCCCGAACCACTTCAACTGGCTCCTTTTGACACAAAGAAGCAGCTGCTCTGAGCTCCCTCCATATGTTGGAGTTTCTTACCCTATCTATAAGTGTGAACCTCACAGAGGAGACTCGTTTTAGCAGGTTGTTTTTACAATCTCATTCTTTTGGTTACCATTTGAAGCTCATGACCCGAGGTGAGGCCTGAAACGTAGACCAAATGGGAAACTAAAAGCTTTGCCTTCTGGCTCAAAAGACAGTATAGTATAGGTTTTTGTTTTTTTAATCTACAATCTTCACCTGAAAAAAAAGTAATTATAGCTGTCTCACAAATCTGTAAATAGAAGAATAATGTAGCATAACATGGAATTGGAAATGCACTGAGTGCAAGAACCTTGTACAGTAAAAATGTGCAGTACTTCAGTAAATGTAAGTAGTTAAATTCCACCCCTAAATTTCACATTCAATACATTATGATCTGTGTATAAAATTGCATGCATTCTTACTGAACAAACTCAATATTTGTGGACAACCTCAATCCTGCTCAGGTGGGGGAAAAAAAATCCAGACCACATGTGTTTCTTCACTAGAGGGAGTACTTGTTTTTCATATCGCTGTCACAGTGTTCCCCGGCACATGATATCCCTGATGATAAGGCAGCCATTTTCAGGCGACTGTATTGTATTGTGTCATTATCTGCTTTGTGTTATTGTTTCCTGCGCTGCCCTCAGTTTGACCCCTTCAATAGTTCCCCTGAGCTGTGCTGCAAAATCTCAAATAGATAGTCCTCTGAAGCCCAGTGAGCTTACTCCACCACCTGCTGACAGAGATAAGAAATCATACAGTACAGGAACACGGACCACCATCCATCTGAAATGAGAAGTGTTGTCCTCAGCAAAAAGCTTTAACAATATCATTTAACTACAGCATCAGTGCTGTGCTGGAATGTCTGAGGAGCGGAGGAGAATTCAAAAGGTGCTCGGTAATGAAAAAGATGGATGAACTTATGCGCTGTCTGAGACTGAGACTGCGTGATGAATGCAGGGTGTTTTTGATGAACCTCCTCCGTCAGAGTTTTCATCTTTTAGTGATAAGTTCTTCTGTTTTCTGTGATGATACATCTGAGGACCGTTCTCTGTGCTCTGGACAGCTGGGTTGAGCCTTTCCCCCCTGATTGCTGTTGTGTCTGCTCCCACTCTGTCCCCCAAGAGACTCTGGAGGATCAAATTACTTGGGCCAGACCTTGATGAAACCATGCCACAAAGTCATCCATCACACCCACAAATTTCACATGATTTTCCTCCCTCATATCTGATGTGATTAAGCCTCTGTTATCAAGACACAACAAGAGCTTCGGGGAGTTAACAGCAGGTGCTGGTGTGACCCATTTAAAGAGTCTGAGAGGACTTTTTAAGGTTGACAATGATGCTGGAGCTTCTGACAACTGACTAGTTTTCTAAACTACATAAATCAGTGACTGTAAAACTGAGCTGAAAGACAGGATTCAGTTCACCAAGGTGAATCCTGATTTCCACGCCCATATCTGTGAATGCTGATTTGACCAGATCTGATATGTTCAAAGTCTGGTCTGATCTCTGTTATCGCTGCATTAAGAAAGTATTCAGAACCCATGAAATGTTATTGTGTTGCAGCCTCATGATAAAATCCTTTAAATTCATAATCCCCCTCATCAATCTGCACTCAATGCGCCATAACAATGATGTGAAAACAGAATTTTTGACATTTTTGCAAATTTATTGAAAAGGAAAAACTGAAATATCACATTACATAAGTATTCAGGGCCTTTACTCAGTACTTTGGGGATTTTCTGCCATTCTTCTCTGCAGATCCTCTCAAGCACTGTCAGACTGGATGGGGACTGTCGGAGGACAGTCATTCTCTCTAGAGATGTTTGGCTGGGCCACTCGAGGACTTTCACAGAGCTATTCCTAAAGCACGTGTTCAGCTCTTCCTCAACCCTGACCAGTCTCTCTGTCCCTGCTGCTGAAAAACACCACCGTGCTTCAGTGTTGGGATGGTACTGGGCAGGTGATGAGCAGCCTGGTTTCCAGACATGATGTTTAGAAACGGTTCAGTCTTGGTTTCTTCAAACCAAAGATCCTTAAGGTGCTTTTTTAAAAATTTTTTATTGTCCTTTCTTTCATCTCCACACAGGATATCTGGAAATCAGCAGCAGTAACCATCGGGTTGAAAGTCACCTCTCTTACCAAGGCCCTTCTCCCAGACTGCTCAGTCTGGCCAGGCAGTCAGCTCTGGGCAGAGTCCTGGTTGTTCCAAACTTCTTCCACTTAAGAATCATGGAGGCCTCTGTGCTCTTGGGAACCTTCAGTGTGGCAGAAATGGTTTTGCAGCCTTCCCCAGATCTGTGCCTCGACAAAATCCTGTCTCTGAGCTCTGCAGGCAGTTTCTTCGACCTCATAGCTTTATGCTTTTATATGCATTGTCAGCTGTGAGACCTTATGTAGGTGGGTGTGTGCCTTTCCAAATTATGTCCAATCAGTTGAATTGACCACAGGTGGACTCCAATCAAGGTGCAGAAAGATCTCAGAGATGATCAAGAGACATGGGAGGCACTGAGTTAAATTTGTTGTAGCAAAGGACATGAATTCTCATGTCTATGTGATATTTCAGTTTTTCCTTTTGAATAAATTTACTTTGTCATTATGGAGTATTGAGTGTAGATTGATGAGGGAAAAAATTAAACAAGCTCAGTGGGAGCTCTACTCTATACGATGTATACAAACTTTTTATTGCAGAAAATGTAGTTTTTATGTGTGTACAGCTGTTTTGATCTGTGCTAGCTGATCATGTGCTGATTAGCCTCTTTGAAATATACTTGATCATTTATTTGGGCAAAATAAACAGACATGACAGTCACTCCTTCCACGATGGAATGATAACCTTTGATACCTTGCCAGCCGATATTGTGACCAGTTACTAAAATAAGGTGCCGTGATCAGTCGATGAGTGTGGAAAGCATAGTGTGTTTCAGTTAAAACCTTGAGTTTGGAATATTTGATCACTTTTCATGTATATGTGCTGAATGATTCTCCAAATATTACACTGGTTGTGTCTGCAAATATGTAGCATTCAAACATAAACAGGACATATAAGCACTGAGTGAAATTTGTTACAGGAGCATTAATGAACACACAGATGAAGGTCTTGCAGAAAAGCATCTCCTCAAGGTGTAAAATCCCGTCAGCACTGCTGTGTCTGCAGGAAGTGAGCTGACTGCAATAATCAAAAACTCTTTAAGAGGAGTATTCTGTGCCATCGATGCCCATCATACTGAAATATGACGGGCATTAGACCACGCTTGCTGACTACACATTCTTTTAAAAAAAAAAAACTTGGTGAGAGGAATTTAACAGTGAGAAACAGAGGATCTGACAGTGACAGGTCAGAGTAGATGTAACACGGAGGGATCTGGGGACAGACACTGATCACAAGCAGAGCTGCAGCAAACCCTCCCCTGCAAATCGACTGTGTGTAATTATGTTGGTGATTGGAGCAGCGCAGCACTGAGTGAAGGAACATTTATCCTCTCAGCTCCTGGTAAACACACCAAAGCTGTCTTCTCCTCTTTGAGTGTGAGTCAGTAGATGGACAAACGATAACATTTCCTGTCAAAGGCTCCACATTAACAGAAGCAGAGTCTCTGTAAGCCAGGAGAAAGAACTACATGAAGATATTTCTAACAGTACCAGCTGAATGTAGAATGAGATCACCGAGGACCTGCAGTGAAGATTGAGATCTCGATTCCTTATCTGAGGAGGTCAGCTGAGGCTCTCTGCAGCAGATGGAATCCAGATGTAATTAGGTTTTCAGTGGGACAGTTATTGGTTGTGAGAGCATTATACTCACAGTGACTGTTGAGACTGCAGAATGTGGCAACATCAATAAAAAATAGGTACAACTGGGCAGATGATCAGGCATTATCCAGATTTCTAAACCACTTTATTTGGCAGTAAAATGAAGTGTTTACACACCTGTAATATCTTTAATAATCCTTGCACAGGAAAACTACACATACTATATGTGACTCAGTACAGTGGTGAATTAATTTCAACTGCAAATTACCAACAATATTAGTGTACAAGAGAGTGGAGGACATGTATTCATTCCACAAGAAAATTATTTAAACGTCCGAGTGTTAGTAAAATATAAAAATCTATTCAGGGAGGACAATGTCTATTACGATGGAGATTAAAAGCTATAGTGTTCCTTTGACAAGTAAGCACATATACATGATAATAAAACCTTATCAAGATCAAACAAAAGGACAAAGACGAGACAAAAGAGACTGTCTTTAAAAAACAGGGAGCACTGGTACTTAAGACACCTGCCTACCAGTAGGTGGTGCCCTCCTTGTAATGGTGGATTCAAAATGTATTAGCGTGGTGTGACTGAAAGCAGGGTGGGCCAGGAAATAATGTAGGTGGGGTTGTGATCATAACTTGTAGGAGCCAGCATAGCTAACAGTAGCTGCCCCCACAGTTAAAGTTATTAATGGTGTTTTATCAGACATTACACTGTCATTAACCTCTGTCGCTGCTCTTACACTCACTGCAGCCAAGCAACACCTCGTCTAATCTTCTGCTTATATCATTTTGCTGTGCAGTGATAAAAGAAGTATACAAATAATCAACATTTCCTGACTGAGAGATCAGTCCCAGCCTCTCTCAGACCAGCTGGACATTGGACAGCTTTGTACTTTCACGGTTTGAGGTTCAATCAGATTGAACTCTGTGTGAAGTGTAGGGGGCGGGCCAGTTGGTGACCTGAATCGAATGTGTCCCACTCCGTTTCACATAGAATTTAATGTGAAGCCAATTTTGGTCTGACTGTGCCGTAATTCCCATCACACACTGGACAGTTTGAGCTGTAATTTTACCAAAAACCAACAAACAAAAAACAGTTTTATCTTATGAATTAAACAGAAGCCAATCTCTGAAAACCCCTGAAGGCTCTCATCTTTTCCTGTTAAGACTGTTTCTCTTTTATTAATTAAAGATGACACCCTCCTCCTGACATATCATCACTAGTCTACAGCAATTGTAAAACTTAAAGGTTTATAATCACATTCATATTAATCTTATTTTCCATAGTCTATACTTTACACACTCATATTTTTATTCTGTTGTACAAAACGAGAAAGGAAATGTGTCACTTCCAGCTGCTGTATTTGTCTGGCCTGAGACACAGTGTCCTGGTGGTAACTGGCATCTGTATTCAATCCTACAGCTCCACTTAAGATAAAACCAAAACACATTGGATCACTTAGAAACAAAAACTGTCTTCCCTTCACACCGCACAAAAAAAATCGTTATCTGAGACATGAGGTCTGGAGTGGATTTTCCTTAAAACACAGCGAGCTTCGATCTGTTGATGTTGGTCAACTCATCTGCAATTTCCCGCTCTTGTCTCTGCTGCTGTGGATCCCCAGCACCGAGCGCTAACAGAGCGAGTGGGTGTGGGAGACTAATTGAGTGTCGAGGTTTTGTGAATAAAGCCACTCCGGTAATCGTCTGGCTCAGCAGTAAATGGGAGTGATAAGGAACGCTGAGTTGATATGGTGTCAAAAAGAGGAGTTTCCCACCCCTTCGCTGCCATCACTCTTTCCTTTCCCTGGCTGTCTGTAGAGGAGGACACAGATAATATCTTCAGGAAGAGGAATGCACACTCAGCCCTTAGTGCTGATAACAACATCATCTTTTGCCACTGAATGGGCTGCAGAGGGGAGGAGGAGGGGGCCTGCTGAGTACATTAAGAAGTCAGTAGCAAATAGTGCAATATTTGAGGTGCTCTGTACAGCTGGAGTAACAGCCTAGTGCAGGGAAAGGACCACAGCTATTTACGATATCTATATCTGTATCTATATCTGTATCCGTATTATATCTATATCTATATCTATATCTGTATCTGTATCCGTATCTATATCTATATCTATATCTATATCTATATTATATCTATATTGTATCTATATCTATTTCTGTATCTGTATTTGTATCAATATCTATATCGTATCTATATCTATTTCTGTATGTGTATCTGTATCTATATCTGTATCTGTACCTATATCTATATCCGTATCTGTATCTGTATCTATATCTATATCTATATCTGTATCTGTATCCGTATCTATATCTGTATCTGTATCTATATCTATATCTGTATCTATATCTCTATCCGTATCTATATCTATATCTGTATCTACATCTATATCTATATCTATATCGTATCTATATCTATTTCTGTATGTGTATCTGTATCTATATCTGTATCTGTATCTATATCTATATCTATATCTGTATCTGTATCTATATCTATATCTGTATCTGTATCTGTACCTATATCTATATCCGTATCTGTATCTATATCTATATATATATATATATATATATATCTGTAATTTATTTCTATATCTATATCTATATCTGTATCTGTATCTGTATCCGTATCTATATCTATATATATATCTGTAATTTATTTCTATATCTATATCTATATCTATATCTGTATCCGTATCTATATCTATATCTATATCTACATCTATATCTATATCGTATCTATATCTATTTCTGTATGTGTATCTGTATCTATATCTGTATCTATATCTGTATCTATATCTATATCTATATCTGTATCCGTATCTATATCTATATCTGTATCTATATCTATATCTATATCTGTATCTATATCTATATCTATATCTGTATCTGTATCTATATCTATATCTGTATCTGTATCTGTATCTGTATCTGTACCTATATCTATATCCGTATCTGTATCTATATCTATATATATATATATATCTGTAATTTATTTCTATATCTATATCTATATCTATATCTATATCTGTATCTGTATCCGTATCTATATCTGTATCCGTATCTATATCTATATCTGTATCTATATCTGTATCCGTATCTGTATCCGTATCTATATCTATATCTATATCTATATCTATATCTGTATCTATATCCATATCTATATCTGTATCTATATCTATATCTGTATCTGTATCTGTATCTATATCTATATATATATCTGTAATTTATTTCTATATCTATATCTGTATCCGTATCTATATCTATATCTGTATCTGTATCTATATCCATATCTATATCTGTATCTATATCTATATCTGTATCTATATCTGTACCTATGTCTATATCTGTACTCCATATCTGTATCTGTACTCCATATCTGTATCTGTATCTATAACTATATATATATCTGTAATTTATTTCTATATCTATATCTATATCTATATCTGTATCTGTATCCGTATCTATATCTATATCTATATCTGTATCTATATCTATATCTGTACTCCATATCTGTATCTGTACTCCATATCTGTATCTGTATCTATAACTATATCTGTATATCTGTATCTATATTTGTATCTGTATCTATATTTATAAACGTATCTGTATCTGTATCTATATCTATATCTATATCAGCTCTTTTGTTGATTAAAGACGGGAACTTGCAAATGATTTCATGTTGTTAGTGTGCTGCCTCCAAGCATCCCAGCCAATTCCTACAGTATAAATACTTCCATACTACGATATTCTAATATGAAAATATGTTGCCTGTCTTATACACTACATTTGCTTCAGGTATCAGTAAAAGACGGACAGTGCAGTTGTTGGTGGTGAAATGAAGCTTTGTGCCATCTCTGTGAGCTTCCAGTAACTAGGTCACTGTATACCCAATATGATGACGATGCTCTGTGCTTCTCTTGTTGTCAGCACATGTCATAAAAAGACTAAAACCAGCAGTGAATATATCCAACAAGTTCACCGACTACCATACACCTAATTTGTCCATAGCTTCTGATACGACCCACAGGAGCATCTCCTTAAATACCGCCTCTATGGCAGCAGGTGTACCAGACCTTTGTCGTCATGGTTACACCAGTGAATGTGGTTAAAGTTATGGAATGGTCACAGTTTGGTTTAAGAACAAAAACAGCTTGGTAAGGTTTAGGTAAAGATCATGGTGTGAGTTGTTACAGTACTTCACTTAGATTAGAAGGCCTTCATTGAAGTTATGGAACGGTCATGTTAAAAGAAGTGTTTCAAACAGGAAATGAACAGCTGTCTCCTGGACTCTCTCATAGTCCTGTGTTTTATGGACCCATTCATTCACCCTGCCCTCCTCCAGGTGCGGGCTTTGTCGCTCTTTCTATGATGTCATCTCCCTCCTTTGCTTCCGTCACCATCACTAACCGTGTTGCCAAACAATAAAATGTAACTGTGTCTTAATAAGCTGCTTGCACTGATGATGCATGGGGTCTTTATTACAGAGGTATAGCCCTGCTGCCGGAAGGAAGTACTCACTACAGTACCAAATGTGGAGTAATCCGCTGCTGAAAGTAGTCCCCAACAAATGGACTATTTCCTCCTGTTTGAGTAACGTTAAAAACTACAGTGATGGACAAATGCTGCGGTAATGAAGTGACCAGCGTCTACTCTGTATGAAGCAGCACTTGTCTCAGTCATGTCTCAGTGATCAGTGATGAGCGAGTTATTATTGTTTAGACCTGCTCAGCATTAGGAGTTAATCAGGAAGGACACATGAAGAAAGTGGTCAGTGTGTGTGTTCACAGAGAGTTATGAAGTCCTTATTACCTCAGGATTCATTAACATGGTAACTGATCATTAACTTCTTCACAGTCCTGGACTCTGAGTCCTGAGGGAATTACTTATCAAGGACTTCCAGGTTCCTGAATCACTCCTCACTCCTTCCTTTGTAACTCTAATCTGTGTATGTATGAAAACTAATACAACTTAGCTTACTCCCACAGTTTGAATCAGTTCTCTAATTAGTGCAGCTTCTCTCACGCAGCAGGAATAAAAGTGAGGACAGAGGATGACTTGATTGTTCTGATTTCCTCAAAGCGAAGCTGATACTCAGCTCACCATCACTTAAACTCTTATCTCTGTCAAAATTACAACAGGCAGCTTGAGTCAGCTTATCACACCATCAGATCCACTCAGTGTAAACAGTCCAAGGCAGACACTGATGTAAAATGTCAGGTTACTGAAGTGATGCACACTTGAATATGTTTTTTTGTTTGTTTTACAGAAATGAAGTGCTGCTTGTTGGATCAGTCTTATGTCTACATTTTAAAAGAACTCCTTCACGATTCAAAACAGCTCGTCACCTTTTCCTCCTGCTTTTTCCAAAGAAAAAAAAAGTGAGGTTCTCATAAATCCTCCAGAGCAGGAACGAAATTCAGCTTTACAGTCTCCACACAGGAGGAAGTCATCAGTGAAATGAACTGTGTTGTGTGGGTAAGCGCCACCTAAATGCTGGTGTCATGTGGTTAACAGTGTCAGTTTAACGAGCGCTCCCATCACACCGGGTTAGACCCCGTATTGCCATGTTGTTGCGGTTGCGCGCCCGTTAGAAATAATAAAAGCGCTCCGTCTGCGAGCAGCGGCTGCGCGCGGTCGGGTCGAGGTACCCCGTGCCAGAAGGACTTCACCTCACCTTCCCGAGAGGAAATAACGGCGGCTCTTCTCTCTGCTCGGCTGCATTCAGGCAAAGGTAAAGCTGCTGAGGGCGAGAGGCGTAAACTGAGGATTTGAAATTAAGATGCCAGGACCAGCTGCGGGATGCGGGTAAGTAAAGTCTGAATGAACCAATTTTTTTTTATGTTATTTTTTTGCTTTTCCTCCTGCAGCGGACGAGTGTTTGTGGCTGATCAACGATGTCAGATGTTTGTGTGAAATTAAAGCAGCAGAAAAGTTGTGTGACGTGGGAACCTGCTGCTGCTCAGTAGAGCTGTGATGTGCGGAGCTCAGTCTCAGTGAAGTGGGTCAGGGAGGGATGCGTGGCTGCTTTCATCCAGGCTCCTCACAGGTTTGTTTTGGTGCGTCTGGAAGTGGCAGATCTTTGGACCAGGGACCCACAGACAGACAGACAAACAACCTCAGCCCCTGCACGCTTCCCTTTTTTATTTTTATTAGGTGGTGATGATGTTGGTTGTGAGTGTCAGCAGTGCATATGTTGCTTTGGCGGAGACAGCTTGTGTGATGATGATAATGATGATGAAGATGACGGATATGAAGGTAGTGAGTGTGATGGCACTTACCTGTTGCAGCTCTCAGCTGACCAGTGTGAAATTCCCTCAGCTGGGAGGGCTCGGGGGAGGGGGGCACTTGGAACATTTGTCAGTTCTGCGTTTGGTTCACAGTGCAAACATCATCCAGCCTGCACATTTCATGTGGGATAACACCACAGCATTCCTGCTTTGCATATGCCGTTCTTCATGCAGCAGTAAGAGCTTCCTGCAGGTTTTAATGTTAATTTTTAATTTAAAAAAGAAGTGATTGATGTCCAAGAAGGTTTCAATGTAGATACACAAGTGGTGGATAATGCATTTATTCATATCCAACAGCACAGACAACATACACTTAATAGGAATACCCATCCAAAACACATTGGGGTGTTTTGGGAATTCACACAACGTGAACTGATCTACAAACACAGAGAATGATTTTTAAAAAATAAATAAAAAAACAGGACATTGTTTGTTTGAGGATTTCCTCTACTCCCCTTCTCCTCCTCCTCCTCCTCCTGGAGACAGTGGTGTGTGAGGGCTTCATCGGAGGCTCTCAGGTACTGAGAGCCAGGGAGAGACTCCTCTCCTCCTGCAGGCTTTGGCAGTGCCTTTCCTTCTGAAAGCTCATTTCCCATGCTTTTCATGCCTGCAGTTTAAACCCTTTGATGTTTTCTTGCGCTGAACCCTGTGCATTGAAGCCGCTCTCGAGTATGTTAATGTTCTCTGATTGACTTATGAATCTTTTAATTAACCCACTTGTATGCGCACCGCAGCGTTGTCCTCTGTGAAATGCCATCAGGGGGAAATGGAGCCATGACAGAACGACATGCTGTCATTGGGAATTTCAAAGTCAGTGGCAGTTTGTGCCTAAATAATCGCTGGTTTGATATTGTCTGCAACTTATCTCTGTGAGAAATCCTCATCCTCAATCCTCAAAAAAAAAAAAAAAAAAAAAAAAGTAGTGCTTTATACACTGGTGGATCTGGTGATTAAGACTTCAGCTACACTATGCAATATTAATGACTCTGGAAGATATCAAAGGATGAACCTCGGAGATGCAATAGCCTGAAGTAAGCCTACATTAAGAATGTGCTTAATTCCATCAGCGATTCGAGTGTTTCTTCAGCGCTTTCATGTTGAGCCTTGTGCCCAAATCAAAGCTTTTTAATTATTCCATACATTTCATTTTCTCAGAATTTACATTACCGAGATGTGGCCCTCGTTTTCCAAGCTTTTTTTTCCCCCTCTCTCTTTCTAAAGCTCAGTTTCCACAGACAAAGATTGTCCCTTTACATTTGTCATCATGGCTTTTTCAAATGTGGTTTTAATCATAGATTACACAGCCCTGCACCGCTGCAACCTGGACGTATGTGAAATGGGATTAGTCAGGTGATTACCACTAACAGTCAGCAGGTGGCAAAATGCTCTCAGGGATAAGCAGAGATCTATCACAGCGCTGTGTAACATTGTGAAGGGCAGCTCACTGTAGTCAGAGATGCTCAGCTGAGTTTCAAAGACATCGCTGTTGCCTCTGTCTCATCCCATTTGAGTCTTCTGAGGATGAAACTCAGGCCTCTTTAAAAAGCAGATTCAACCTCACTGCCAGAGAGTGTGAGCTGTTGAATTTGTGTGGTGTGCCTTATATCAGGGTTACACTGATGCTCTCCACTCAAGGTCCACTTATACACGTAAAGGTGAGCTCAGTGTTTAAGTAAATATACATATGTAACTTAGTACATTGGTGAGGTGCTTGTGGTTCATTGGTTCGGGCTTTTTCGTTTTGTTTTTAGAAAAACCCAACATCATTACTGATGTGTTGGATGTAATTACACCTCATGTAAACATGTTTTACCTAAAAACTGGTGTTTGAATGTCTTTGTTCATCCCCTGCGATGTGAAACATCTGATTTCCACAAAATCAGAGAAAGTAAAAGTTGGCATCTTGGTCATAGTTCAGTTATGAAATCCTACTGCGAACCCAGAGTGTTCCTCCAGCCGGGCTGCTGACAGTGCTGTCACCCGGACACCGGAGCTGAGCGCCGCACTTCCCTGCTTTATGCCGTCCAGCATCGCTCTACCCTCTGTTTTCATCACCCGTCTCTGCTTCCATCAAAGAGTAGAGTTGGTTGGTAAAGTTTACAGTCTGTCACACAGTTGCTCCTGGATTTCACTGCGTGCTGTGAGGCAGCTGAAAAATAAAAAGCAGTGAGTCAATCACGAAGTGCAAGTCGACACATCAACTTCTAGGGGACAGTCCAATTCAAAACACTTTGATTCAAGTCTGACTAGAGTCATGAATCTGGTGACTTTAGACATGAACCTTCTCATTCCCAGGTTGTCTGATACTGCTGCTTTTTCAAACCTGCTATTGACTCTGATGATAATCTAACCTCAACAATAATAGACGCTTTGAGCTTTGATATTTTCCATCAGAGAACCGTGGTGTGACAGATTTTCGGTGCAGATAAGGTATTCAGTGGGAGGACTGGCTGGCCTATTTATTCCCCACTTTACATTCCACATTTAAAGTTTTCTTTTACTGATATCTCTTCTCTCTTCTCTCTTTGATAGCTTTATGTGATGCTTCAGTTTTAATCATTTCAGTTTCATTTCTGAGGGATTGTGTTTCTTCCATCAGTTTTCAGTAATGGAAAGCTCTGGAAACTAATATGTCACCAGCTGTAACATGGCAACTCAGCTTTGACTTCAACACCACTTACTTGAGACTTTGCTTTGACTTTAACTTTCTGACTTGGAATGACTTGCTATCCTCCTTGATATAAAGATATAGTATAAGACAGTGTGCAGTGAATCAGCTCTTCAGGGATGAACTTTGAATCAATACTACAGCTCACAGATCACATCAGCTGGGAAAGGCTTGCAGTTCAGACCAGCAGGCAGACAACAGATGATACTCACATTCTGATAACCACATTCTGCTCTAAATAGTCAGTTGTGGTTGATGAAAAAACTGGACAGTAACATGGAAAACATTCAGATATCGTAGGTAATTGCAGTTGTTTCACAGGAATAAACACACCTTCGCATAGTGACTCTAAACACAAAGTTTAGTGAACTTGAGTTGAGACATGATTCTGGACTTCATAGTCCCGAATCTCAGTGAGTTACTCAACAAAAAAACTATGCATAATATGTCTTGTATTTCACTGTATTTCTCTTTGTGTGATGTGTCTTAATTAGGGCATTTTTAAATCTTTCACACTGAAGGTTGGTAAACCTCTGACATGACAGAGAGACCTTAAATGTGTCGGTGCCTTAAAATTAAGACGTGAATGAATAAACAGTATGTAGCAGTGTAACCTTCATTATATTCGTTCATTATATTAGCAGTGAATCACACTTTATCAACCATCAGTGTAATATTTACAGTGATGTTTGACATGAACAAACTGACAAACCCGTCCCTGTCCTCCTGTCTCTTCTGCACTGTGGCTACCCGACTCTCCCCCCCCCCCACTCTCTGCTTAATAAATACCTCAGAGTACTTCTTAACATCTCAAGATGAAGGGGAGGTGCAGAGGTGTCAGGAAGCCAAATATTATGTCAGACAGAGATTGACTGCAGTTGCCTCTAATGATGAATATGCGTTGAAGGCTGTTATTTCTGTGAGCACAGAGGAATGATTTGGACACATTTCCTCTCCCTGCATACCAGGATAGAAACACTGGCGATGTCTGTGCCTTGCTCTGGGGAATGGAACCCCAAACTCTGGCAGTGTTAGAACCATGTCAGTCATGGACAGCTTGTCCAACAATAGACTTGAGCTGAGAGCCAAGCATTGTAAACGGCAAATTTGGCTTATTCTATCACTGCAGAAAAGTAACTTCTTCAGCCTAAGATGAGCTTAGTACTCTGAGTGCTAGGTGCAAGGAAGAGGCCAGTGACCTCTTCAGGTCACGATGATTGAAGTGTGAGTTTCAAGACAAATAATGAGGTGTTCAGTGAACACAAGCCCTTAGTAGCTTGCTCCAGGTAAAGGAACCAGTGTTGCCAACTAGGCAGAGGACAGTAGCTAAAGAGAGGTTGCCAGATGTTGATAGATGATGTTGAGTGCTATACCCTCACTTTTCCTTTACTATAGTAGAGAAAGAGTGAGGGGAACATCAGAAGGCATTATCTGGGAACCATGAATGTCTCTGCAGAATTTCATTTCAAACCATCTAGTAGTTGTTAAGTTATTTCTGTCTGGACAAAGTGGTGGACCAATGGCCCGATGCTGCTAGCAACCAGATGAATCAGTTTTAAGAACAGACTAGTAATTGTGTTCCACTCGTATTCACCCAGCAAAAACATTCACATTGCCTTCATTTTCTTTCCCACTGCCATAATTACGTAAGATTCTTCCGAGAATTAATGCCAGCTTGTTTTGGAGAGGCACTGTTATAATCAGTTGGTCGAATCTTCTCAAAACTACAGCAATGTCCCATTTCAGCAGTCTCTTAAAGTGAGGACAGAAATAGTCTTTGATGGCCTGGCCACTGAAGGACTGGCCAAAGAAAGTCTTCATTGTTGAACCTGCATGGTGTACAAAAGATGAAGCTTCATGAAAGCATCATTTCCAGTTCCATTTTCCATTTGGATTTTCCAAGCTATTATGCTAAGAGATCACTTATCGAGCCTTTTATCTTTCCTTCGATGTCTAAATCAGTCTGGTACTGTTTGCAATCTTCACATTTTTAGCCGGTGAGTGGTTGAAATAGCAAGTTACAAGGTTTCAAGTAATTAACGTTAGCAGGTTACAAATTTTCAAATTAATTAATGCTGGCAGTTTTCAAGTGTAACATTACATATTAGCCTATGTTCAGGTTGTAGCTCCTGGATGTAAATGTAGTTTGGGCTGTTGCTGCTGCTGCTGCAAAAAATTACAGATCTATATTAAATCTCTGAGTTTTAGTAATTTGTAAATTTAGTTGCAAGCAAATTTTAATTAGATTCAAAAGGATTCTGATTCATTTAAATGCTCTTGAACCTCAACTACATTCAAAGGAGATATTCCAGGTCATCAGACACAGCTTATAGATAATTTAGTACACAACTGACATCTCTGTTGTGGCTACAGCAGCACCTTGGTGCAGAGGTAAACCTGAGACTGTACTGATCCAGTCTGTAGAGTCAAACTCCTAACACTGGCTGTTATATTACCATGCTTTGCTAGTTACTCTACACAGCACGCTAATATGCGCTGCACGTTAATAAGCTATTGAGAGAGATGAAACAATGTCAGATATACAGTACAATCCATCCATGCACAATCAATGGTCTTATACACTGAGATTTAGCTCCATCACAAAAAGCAGCTATTGCACTGTTTATCCCACTATCGTATTATCTACTACAAGAGATAGCATAATTAAACACATATGGCAGGGGAAAGCAGTAAATGAGTAAGATGGACCATGTAATGTGGAGAGTCAGGGAGTAGAGGGCTAAGAAAAAGAGAAGACAAGATTATAGAGCAGCCTTTGATGCCGAGTCTGGCTATGGGAATCCTAGTGTGCCTTCAGGGGAAAACTCCTCTCACACAACATCAATAATGAATGAAAGATATCTTGTTCAGTGGAAGACTGAACATAACTGGCATACTGATTTGTTACCGTGAACCTTATGTAAAAATTGCATCAGGGTGTATGTATGCTTCATTAGCCAGATAAGGAGCTGTCACTGATAACAACTGGAGAAGAATGGGCGGAGTGTACAAACATTGACCCAGAGGAAAAAAAAAAAGTAGACTGTGTGCCTAATTTTACTGAATTCTGTCGTTTTGAATGGTTTCCCTAACTGATGAGGTGGTAATGTGTTTGCCATGGTGTAGAATACAACAGTGTGCATGGAATGATTGAGGTGTATGTCTATAGAAAGTTGGTGCTTGATACAGAACTTGAATTAGGATTAAAAGGGGTATGTACTTTAAACTGGAATCCTGTTCAGCAGCATTTGGGGACACAAATTGATTGTGCACAAAAAAAAAACTCATTTGTGGACTGGATTTTGAAGGAACTAGAGCAGCAAATGTGTCCTTGTAAATATTTTATTTACTACTAAACAGATTTGCCTGATATGTTTGGAAAGTAATGGAATGGAATATGCTCATTGGCAACATTTTTTTGTAATGTTGGGATGTTCCGAATATTCTGCCCAATATGGTGCTGCTATACTACTGCTAGTAATAATAATAATAATAATAATAATAATAATAATAATAATATAATAATAATAAAATAATAATAATAATAATAATACCAGACATGTTGAAATAAGATTTGCAGCCTTCTAAATTTGGCACTCATAAGCTTCTTCATCCAGATACTGTAGCTCATTCACCTCAAGGTTGGAGGTCTTGTTCATTCTGAGAAGCTTTTTCTGTTCACCACAGTTGTACAGAGTGGTTATCTGAGTTAGCGTAGCCTTTCTGTCAGTCTGACCTCTGACCTTTCTCATCAACAAGGTGTTTCTGTCCACAGAGCTGCTTCTTCACTGGGTGGTTTTGTTAATCCTCTGTGCCACAGATGACATGTTCCTTCATTACCATGAACAAACACAGTGTAGTAAATTTTGACTCAGTTTCACATACACCCTGCTGCTGCCCCATATTCACTTGTCGCTGCAGAAAATAATTCCAACAAATGCACCTTTTCTTCCTGTTTGACTACAGTTGCCAGCTACAGTTTGAAGAAATGGCAGTCCTTTTTTTTTTTTAAATGACACTTTACATTTGTGAAAGCTTTTAAATATTTGTATTTTTACTAGGAACCAATGGGCTTGGGTCTGAGAGTGACAGGCAGTGTACAGAAATTAGGAAGGTTTGAGAGACAGACCAGCAATAAAGAAAAAATGGGGAAAAAAAACATATATATAACATATTTGTTGTTGCAACTTTGTAAAATATACACAACTTTAGAGACACAGGGTGAAGCATTGATCTCGTAGCATATATGATCAATTAAATGCATAGCTGTAAACTTCTTCTGACCTGCCTAAGCATTCATCATGTACAAAGACACATGATTCAGTATGCTGCCTTTTTAGGTGATTTAAAGCCACAAACTTGCTCATTGCACTCTTCAAATGCCTCTTTCTCTCAGTACTGTATTTTCTTCTCTCTCCATCATCTTTGACATCTGCAGACACTGTAAAACCAACCACAGACAAACACTACGCTGGCAAAGTGCATCACCGTGCGTCTCTGTGACACTTCCCCTTACAGTCTTAACACCTCGCGGCACAAGAGCTTATTGATTCTTTAAGCTATTTAACCTGTGGGAGGAACACAGTGACTTTAATGAATTAATCACATGTTCAATTCCCTTATAAAACTGTCCATGAAGTGATTATTACACAGTCTGCTGTATCTAAGAGAGGAAGCTGAGCCCACGATAATTCAGAGTGATGCTGACGCTCAGTGTGGAAGCACCGACTTTCATGTGCTGCATTTGCCTCCTTTACAACTATTTTAACAGGGAGGAGAAGTGGGATTTCTCTGCGGCAGAAGTTATTTGAAGGGCATGTTACTCTGCTTTAAATTCGGCTTTAATTTGCAATGCAAATGACTCTCATTCTCATCTGAATAATCCTCTTGGTTACCTAATACTTTGGCATCATCGTGCTCTGTAATGTGTCTGTCGCAGGCTTGCTGCTGTGGTAAACCGCTCGTACTCTTTGTCAGTTCCTGCTCATTCGGTGCAGCCTGAGCTTAAAGGTCAAACAGCGTTTACACATACACAGAGTTTGTTTTACTCCCTCTCATCATTGCATAGCGTGTCTGGGGTTTCCCAGTTCAGAGCAGGTAACACAATGATAAATGTTGTTGGACTGATAGAAGTTTTTGGAGGTTAATATAGAAGTTTTTGGAGGTTAATATAAAGACTTTTGGGACTGAAACCTATAATCAATGTCATGTTCAACTAACAATGTCCTCCTGGGCCCAAGTGTGCCCTGCAACCTTAGGCTGCTTGTCCACACACATTATTTTTCTATAGAAAGGTACTGTGCAGGCACTCTGTACATACAGTCTATCACTTCTAATCATACAGTTATCTTCATACACTGAACATGTCAGAAATGTATTACAGAAAACTGACTCTGGATCTGCCATTACTGATCAAATCCGATCTCTGCTGATCTGGTCAAACAGCAGCTGCTGCCACTCACAGCCTCTTATAAGTTCTGTTACTGTGATTCACGAGTTCTTTGTGGGCACACTGTTGTTTTGTGATACTCTGGTTTTGTTTGGTACTGTTTATGGCACATATTTCCAGTAACATATTCTGTCCGCAGCACACCACAGGATTTGTAGGATTGATTGTAGAGTAGTTTCCCTTGAAATTCATTACTCTGGAGTCTTTGATTTGGTTTGGTTTTGGACATCAGGCGTTGCTGACTCCTCACACACCCTACATGTTAAGACAGAAAGCAAACCAGATTTTCACCTGAAACAGCCAGAACTATGCACACAAGCTAGCATGTATGCACTGAACGTGCTGTGCTCTCGACTGAACTCCCCATGAACTGCAGCCTTTTTCTCTTCCATCTTGTCTCTTTATGTTTATGGCCTAGATTCAAACTTAAAACTTTGGAACAAGAGCTAATTATTTGGTCAAGTTCAAACATTTTCAGCTGTTGCAGGTGCATTTTCACCTCAGTTTGCATTTTCTATAGTGAATGTGCGCCCATTTTCATCTTTACATTGACTTTGCATGTGTATGCCGTTGCACCGTGTGTGAAATTTGCACAGCGTTTGGTCTGAATACACCTTCAGATTCTCATTATTCTCAGTTCAGTTCGATACATTAGAGAGTATTCAGTGCTGCAGACTTAAAACTGACCAACAACGCAATCTATTGTAAAGTTCCTGTGAGGTAGTTTATCCACCTCTGCTGAAATTTTCCCTGCTGTCACTGCTGTCTCCACACGGAAGAGTACAAGCGGAGCTTCTCCTTCCACTGCAGCAAAGTTGCTGTCAAACTTTCTGAAATGTGGATTTATATTTGACATAATGGTTGAGAAGTGCATTGCAGTAGTTCTAATGGTGACTGTAACAAGAGACAAACCCCCATTTTCTCCCTCATTTCTCTTTCTCTCACCCCTTTGCCTCCTTTTCCACACTCATCTCGCTCTCTCCCTCGTCTGATTCCCTCTGCCTCATCCCTCACTTCTTAAAAGAGTTTATTTCTCTCCATTCTGGGCTTTTCTCAAAGTAATTAAAACAACCACATTGGAAATGGTGTTTAAATATACTCCCCACACAGCAGTGAGACTCAGGTGCCTTTATATGCAGGAGGTAGGCGGCCTTAATGAAGCACTCTTCACTAAGTCTAGTTAACAACAGATGAACACACTCATGCTGCTTATACTCTGGTCTCCTGTTATTTTTCTGCAGACAGCTGAGCCAAGTCACTAATTACATCTAAGTCTGAATCAATTCATCAGTGATGATCTGGTTTAAAAACAACGTGTATGGCATTTTCACCCCTGCAGCTTTCTGAATATCAGAGATATTTGTCAGTATCTTCGTGTTGTACTTTGGTTGCAACTTTCCTTGGTCTTGCATTCAAGGACACTTACATGTCTGAGGTTGCATAGCAGCGTACAGAAAAGCCTGGATAAGATGAATTCTTGGAAAGTCAAATGGCTGTCATAAAAAAAAAAAAAAAAAGATTGTGACCACCCTTTGATTTTGAAACAACACCAGTTCTCCTTGGTGCACTTGCACACAGTCGTTCGAGGTACTTGGCAGGTAGGTGGTTCCAAGCATCTTGGAGAACTTGCCACAGTTCCTCTGTGGATTTAGGCTGTCCCACTTCCTTTTGTCTCTTCATGTAATCCCTGACTGATTAGGCTCTGTGGGGGCCATACTATCTGTTGTAGGACTCTTTGTTCTTCTTGTCACTGAAGATAGCTCTTTATGACTCTGTGCTGTGTGCTGATGAAAAGTAAGGGTATCACTTAAGTCACTAGGCTTCATCCTCTGGTGAAAATGACCAAATCTCATGGCAATCCATCCAGCAGTTGCTCAGATATTTCAGTGTGGGACACAGTGCTGGACTGACCAACTGACTCTGACATCCATACCGCAATGCTGCTAGCATGGCTAAAAATACAGTTGTAAGCTACATGAAAGGAAACAAGTACACACAAATATTATCATCAGCCAGTACTTAACATAATTTACATTATTCTGTAATTTCCAGCTGATGATATTTTCAGTGGCAGCTTGCGGCGGTGTGTGCTGTACAGTATGCAGTGCGTGTCTGTGTTTACTGCTGGTGAGTGATGATTCACCTCTCACTGAACCTTCAGAGTTGATGGTTGCCAGAGTGGCTTTTGGCAAATTCGCTGCCACACTGTGCCAAGTGTTTGTACCCGTCCACTGTGTCTGGCGAGGGGGGTGTCCCTGGCATCTCGCCGCCCTCCCACCCCCCCTCACTTCTCAAAGACGACAATGATAAAAAGGGAGGGGGGGTGGGAGGGTTGTGAAAATCCTATTCAGATTCCCAGCTTGTGAAGCCAGAGCCATTCAATATGTTCCTGAAAATCCTCCTCAGTGAAGACAAGCTGAGGGAGCGCTGTATCAACAAGCATCATCCTGGTATTTAACTGTCACTCAGGGTTATTTATGCCCCATACGTGTGGCATTCCAGAGGTTATTTTTGGGAAGTTAGCAGAAATGAGGTCTGGTTCAAAGCACGGACATGACTCTGTGCTCCACCCTGTCCTCCGCCAGCCTCTCCTCTCTGCTCAACCTCCCTCTGTCAACTTCTTGTCAGTCCTGTCAGTTAGTTAGGCCTGTGTGGCTTCAGTATCCTCTCTGACTGTAGAGCAGTCTGACTGTGTCAGAACTAACTGAATGAATTCTCCTTGTTTCTGTCACCCTGCTGCTTAAAATAAGTATGGATTCAGGATGAGGCTACCTTAGCTTAGCATGAAGTTCAAACACACACCTACCAACATCTGTAAGGCTCACTATCTAACACTAATTATCTCACGTGTTTGTTGGTGAACAAGAACCGGGTGCAGCTTCCCAGAATCTTTTCATCACTGTCATACTGTCAGGTTTAGTACCATTGTGCCTGTACAGAAACCACAACCTTGTGGTAACAGTTTTTATCAATCACAGATTGTATCTTGTGACACAATATACGACCGCTGCTCACTGTCCAGAGGTTCTGGACTAACTGTTGTTTGCTAACACCTAACTCCCCCTGAAAAATCAAATAGGCTTTTTTACACTTTAGTTAATGTACAAAATAGCAATAGCCTGCATGGAAAATCCCTGGAACTAGCTCGATGATGTTGTGCTAATTTACATATGCATGCCGTCATTATGCAGGGTTTTCCATATCCATGAAACAGGGAAGGAAGTCAAACTAAGCTGAGGAATGTCTGCACATTCTTATATTGTAGGTTGGACTCTAATCATTCCACGTAAGCATCATTATACTTTTTTTTATTACCACAACCAAATTTAGTTTGATAGTCAGTAGAGGGTGAAGCACAGAGGAAACTGGAATGTTAATTTGACTCGATCATTTCACTCACTGCAAATACATATTTCTGGCCCAGGGGGAGACATTCCTGACATTCCTGCTAATTTTTAGAATAAACTGGAGGAAGGTGGGGACTCGTCCGTCTGTCTTTTGTCATGTGTGAGTATGTTGAGCTCTCAGTGCTGCTCTGGAGCCTCTGTTATTCCTCCAGGTCAGAATTAGGGGTTGATGTTGTACATGCGATGGCTAAACATGTTACATTTTTCATGATAAGAATGATATCTGATGCAGTTACTGTGAAAACATGGTTACCATCATAGAGATGATTTCTTGTTCTATAACCATGCAGAAGCTCACTTGAATGGAGCAGACGTGGAAAAAAAACATGACACACATCTGGATATAATCACCAGTAATGGTTGTTGATGGGAATAATTACAGTTCAGTGAACTGGACTACATTGTTATCACATGTCTTTTAGCTTTACACTTTCAGTCTATCTATATATATGACCGTGCTGTTGATACATGCAATAATCTCATGTTGCTTTCTAAAGCTCAGCTGAGCAGTACGTTTTTAAAGTCAGTCCCATTGACATGCAGAACTGTCGTCTGTGCTCTGGTTCAGGTCTTATTCGGGTTAATCAGCCTGCCTGAACCTTTGACTGAGCCCCTCTCTGTTTTCATGAATAACCCAGTTAGCATTATATTACCTCTGCCCCTGACTAAGTTGTGTCTTAGCTAATACAGAGGAAAGAACCATAGATAAGCAGAGAGCATGAGTTTTCTATGCTTTCATGATAACAATCAAAAATGAAAGCAAAGTATGTGAAAGGTGTTATGGGATCAGCATATTTAGCTGCTGTCACATTACAGTGCATATTAGCAAGTGAACTTAACCTTATTGTTTAAATTCTGCTTTTACTCACTTATCAAGTTGGGATAGGCTCTGGTTCAGGTAACCCCTGTGAGTTATAAGTAAAATAGTACAAGCCCAGTCCTGATCCAGGACCATTGAACTGTGTGTCACAGTCCTGGACAGATGCCAAACAGTTCGATCACTGAGCCATTCATAAATTACGTTAAGTATGAGCTGAAAACATGAATGTCGGCCTGCAGTATGCAAAATACTGTCTATCCACTAGAGGCAGCACTGAGCGCATTGCTGAGGACCTTCAGCACCACCTTTGATGACTAGCATTAGTTTTCAATACTTGGAAGTAGATTCTGGGGGAAGTTGAGACTGTTTCCCCATCAGTATGTTTCCCTCCTACTATAACACACCTTAGGACAACTTTACTTCACCCCAACCAGTTATCCCTGCCTGTTCATGATTGTTGGGATCTAATGTTTGTCCATCTTTGATGTGTCTTGGTGTGCAGTGGCTTTAATGGATGTTACCCTTCTTTGTTGACGTAAGTCATGTTTATTGTAGTGTTTTATGAGTTTGTATTTTTAACACTTACATGTCCTGTAACAAATGTATGAAATGTCTGATTGAAATGCTTAGGTTACATCTGGCCAGGAAACAAACCACTGCAGGTTTCTGGTACACGCTTTACCATGAGGCTTCCGGTACCCCTCTTCATTATTACACTGAAGTCAGAACAACATGATTTTGTTTTTCATTAAACTAAAGTAATGCAACATATAATTTACTAACCATTTTTCTGGATATCCGATGTTTATATCAGTTGTTCAGTTTAGTCCACAAAATTAAGTTCCCTGCACACTGAAGGATTTGTTTTTTCCAAGATGTATACAGGAGATCAGGTATTACCTGCCTGAACTTTTAAACCAAACGGACATCTATTCACCTGACAATCACAGCATACTCAGCTGTTATATGTTAATGTTTTTGTCATATATGTCATAAGCAGCTGTGAGAGCAAAACACCCGCATTTAAACCCTTAGTGTCCAAAATGTTCTAAAATGGTGAAACTGTGGAAAACCAACCTGAACCTGATGTACAGCAAGATTCAGTCTGAACTGAGGATAAAAACTACATCCAAAAACAAGTCCTTTATATACTTAAAAGACAGTTTATATTCATGCAAAGGCAGCCATCATATCATGCCTGTTCCACCTGCAGTCTTTATCCTTTATTAAAATGCTTCAGCACAGATGTTACCTTACAATCCCAACCAGATTCAAAGCGCTTTCACCTGTTAAAGACTTCAGCAGGCACCACGAGTCCGTCCCTTCACATTTCATCCATCTCACGTCAGGGCTGATGGAATCCATCACCTCTTCTGAGGCCTCTGACCTGGTCTAGGCAGTCCAGTCACGTCACGCAGGCCCTCAGAGCTGTCTTAAACACTGCACAGATCATCTGGTCTCAGCTGCTTTGATCTCACAGAGGCTGCACCGGCTTCTCACAGGCAAAATCCATACTAAAGCTTTTGGACTTCACAATGCCGAACCAATCTAGCAAATGATGCCGGGATATGAGGAGCCTTTCAAATGGTGGTTTGATTTCCACCTCTTTAGTGAGATGAACTCCTCTGAGGCATCCAGAGAAAGAAAGAAAAAAAGAAAGAAAAAAAAACAGACAGTATCACTGACTGGGCGAACAACAGAATACAAATGGTCACTTTCATATTTGGCCCTGGAGAAAAGTGTTGCTCATGTGCACCAAAGGCACAATGATCTGCTGTGTGCCGTAGAGAGGAGCTTTTGACAACACACACTAGCTTGTCCTGGGGGGTGGGGTGGGGGGTAAGATATGATGTGACTAATGATTAGGTAAAACATTATTGATCCTTGTGAGGAACTGTTGTAATTGTGTTGTGCTGTGTTGTACAACAGAGGGAATACAGAAGATAAATAAATAAGAGTAGACAAGGGAACATATGTAACCACTTATATGAAAAGGAAATATGTGGATTACAGGATTATATTCTCATGGGAAATAACAGCAGAGGAACAACAGAAGAAGACAGATACATGAATTTACAGAAACTCATTATGATATAATAATGAATCAGGTTATACAAAGATGTTTGACATATACACGATCAGATTATATTGAGAAAAGTATCACAGCAGTACACTGTAATTCAGTCAAATGCTGGTCAAACAGAGGATTAAAAAAAAACAAAACATAAAGAATCAAATATGAGAGAGTAGTTTTGTATGAGTCTGATGAAGTACATGCCTTCCAGGATCGGCAAAAGTGCTGAAATAAAAAATTAAAAAAAAAAATGGATCTAGAGTTGAGTTTTGTTGCAGGTGAAACCCTGTAACAAGGACATGTTGCAGTGTATGATAATAAAATAATAATAAAATCCAGCATGTACACTAAAATTCCTTGATTTGTACAGACACTGTTGTCCCACAATCCAGCCTCATTTACATGAAATAACAACTGCTTCATGTCCAGATTAATCCAGATGTAATTTAAAACACTCTGATGTTCAGCAGCATGAATCCATGGACCCAACATAAACAGTCCAGGCTGGTGGTGGTGGTGTGATGGAGTGCGGAATGTTTTCTTTATGGCCACAGTTCACCATCTTCTAATGACAGTGAGTTCAGTGAACTTCAGTGGCCTCCCCAGTCTCCAGACCTGAATCCAGTAGAGCCGCTTTGGGATGTGGTAGAACCGGAGATTAGCATCTTAAACTTGTAGCTGGTGAATCTGCAGAAATGATGTGATGAATCATGTGGACATGGAGCAGAATCTCACAGGAAGGTTTTCAACATCTTGTGGAAACTATCCAGGGTTAGTGTGGTATTGCTCGGTTGATTAAGGAATGGGAGACATATGAGCAGGTGACTGTGAAAGGTGGGAGAACAGGGGTCACATCAGGGCAGGTCAAAATTGGAGCCAGGTAACTAAAACAGGTGGGGAAGTGTGAGGGCATCTGGTGGAGTGTTTGTATGTGTGTGTGTGTATAGTAATGTGTGTTGTAGGCGAGTAAGCTCTTTTGACCTTGCCACTGTTCGATTTTCACTACTCACTATGAGTCAGACAAATTTAATGTTGTGCATTGATCAAGTCAGGATTGGAATAAACCTCCCTCTCCCACCCTCCTCACTCTACTGCATTCCCTCATACTCACACACACGTACACACACACTGACAAACAAAAATGCTGAATAATCGCATGTTGCAGCGGGTGATAGATGGTGACCTCTGTTTCGCCTTTGCCGTTGTCATTGTGAGAGAAGGCATGAAGGCTACCAGGGATCACTGTGAAGGACGGACAAAAGATCACAAACCAGTGATCGTTTTCCCATCCAGCCCAAAGCCTCTGAGTCTGAATAATTCAATTTGTATCCACCAAAGCTGCATTTGTCATAGCTGGTATGTGCTCTCGGGCTCTTTACCCAGCATGCTTTGCTCTGTACACTTTGATTCACCAATTCTGTGCAGGTATGAAGAGATCAGCCTGCACACGGAGAAGCCAGGGTGATGGTATTTCACAGTGTTTGCTCAAAAATTGAATCTTACTCCATTTTGTCAGTTGAAGGCACCACATATCATTTTGTAGCAGTGTACAGGAGCAGATTAATAGTGATACTTTTAAAAAATGAAACAAATCAGATCATGATGGGGGTTATTTTTAGCTTCTGTCCCACAGCAGTAATACATTTAAATGCAGCTGTTTCTGAGAATTTAACAATAATCTCAGTTTAATACAACGTGGGTCTCAACAGCTGAGCTGAGGGTTTAGGATTTATTGAGGTTTTATTGAACATGGAAGTAGCAGGTCGACAAAAAGTCTTAGCACAAGACTTTCTGAACCATCTCCATTACAGCTGAGGAGTGGACTGAAGACTGACGTTTTTGTTAGTCTTCAGTCTTATCTTTGACATTTTGGTAATCAGGGCTGATTTAGTCATAAGCCACCTAGATGGACGCCTGGACACCAGCAGCTGAAGGAGCACCAAAGATGAGGAAGAAATATTTTTCAATAGCCCCTAATCTACTTTAACCTGCAGTTTTTCTACATTTCTCACACGACTATGCAAGAACCACGAGTAACCAGGCTGCTTATGTTCCATGGAAACATTATATAATATGATCCACAGGATAAATCATAATCAGGATATGGATAATACTGTATGTATCATCTGGAGTTACTCAGTTATTGATTAATCACATTGGTAGGTTTAAACCAAAAAAGCCTATAATGTTAAACAGTAGCGTAACCGATGATATGCAGCAGGAAAATCCAGGCGTTTTGACACAGGAAGCCTCTCAAAATCCAGATGTTTGCTCCTGGAATGACACCTGTCTAAACCACCACACTGTTCTGAGCCATAAAATATAATAAAATACATTTGTGTCAGTTTCAGTTATATGACAGCAGCAGTAAATAAAGAGAGTGAGCTGCTGTTCTTCATTTGTTTCACTGATGTTCAGCAGGTGAACACGGCTCTACAGTGCTGTTGTTAGTTCGGATTTTTGTTTATGCTGAGGTGAATGAGTGTCTGTCTAAAGACACAATGATATATTGTCTTTTTGTGTGGGCCTAAAGCGTGCACTGAAAGTTATGTGATGAAGAAAAAAGAATTAACATAAATATTGTATCTTAAAATGTGGTCAGCACTGCCATAAATGAAAGTGTCATATGAAGTAGTATATTAAGTATCATATCTACAACTGCTAATCAGTAGGAACATGACAGACTCATGTAGAGGCGTCACAGACAGAGAGGAACAGTAACCTGATATGAATGATCAGGTTATATTTTATATTAAATCCTGCATATGGATAAACATAGGATAATACATAAGAGGGACAATGTGCATGTAAAAATGGCCAGCTAACTGACTGATGATGTTCATGGCATGACAGAGAACAGATGATGAACAGAGTTAAATTTGAAATAATAAAGTATTGTAAAATTATCATAATTGTCAAAAAAAAAAAAGAAAAGAAAAGAAAATGTGACTCCTCAGGGGCAGCAGAGGACGTCTGGCCATCAGCTGATGCTGACATGGCTCTCACCAAAATACCAAAGAAAGTTAAAGCATAATTACAGCACTAGCAGTTAGCATCCTATTTTGTAGTTTTGACATTATTTTTATTTTAAATAACATTATACCCACTGAGTTAATTTCAGTCCTAGAAACACAGTGACATTGTTTCAACACAGTCAAGATGACAAGATGAGTCAGTTTAGCCTGATTATCTAAACAGGAGGTTGGTTAACTATGTTAACTATGATGGATGGATGTTTACAACGTATAATGCTGGTAGGTTTTACTATTTGGTTAACCTGGAAGTTAGATGACAACCATTTTGGTTGTCTGGCTGCTCGTGATTCCAGTTGTACCTTCTTTTTATTATTATTATTATTATTTTTATTTATTTATTTCTCACAAAATACTTTTAATTCCAGTCCCACTTACTAGCTTCTGTGGATTTTACAACTAGGTTAAAACGTAGGTTTTAAATGGTATGTGGAAGGAGTCCATAGCATGCTCTTTATACATCTCATGTGAGTACATGGAGTTTGCTCAGTTTGCATGCAATACTTTCATACTGTCCATACAGCTGACAGTGGACCGCTGCATTATATGTCAGGAGGTGGGGTGAGTATGAAGTCGCGTCACAGTGTTTGGGGTGGTGTGTCTCAGGCTATGTCACAGATTTTTTACAGCTTATTTCTGGCTTTTCTCTGGAAAAAGAAAAAAAACTTAGCATGCAATAAACAACATAGAATTTACTAACTCAAGAAAGTGGATTTAGTGTTAAGATTTCATCCAACACCTACTTCCAGTCTGCTTTCTATAGTCTTGCTGTCTGTGTAACAGTTATAGAGCACTTTCACAGTATCATGAATATGCCAATAATGACGTATTGATGCAAAAACAATACACAGTGGTCCACTTCTTAGTCCAGTTCTGGGACATAGAATGTAGTTGGAGTTTCCTCCCTTTGTTTTTCAGCTCTCCAGCTTCATACCCAGGGATCATGTGGGTCCTCTGTGTTATTACTGAAGTTGAAGGAAATGAAAGGATTGGTTTAAATCCTAAACATTAAGCTGCTGCTGCTGTCAACAAGAAATTGATGGATGTGACCTGTGTCTGACCCCGGTGAGAAGGTCATGATGGAGACCAGCGACATTTGGCATCTATTCATATCGTGTCATCTGCCACTTATCTGGGTCTAGGCCCAGGTCGCGGGGGCGACTGCCACCCAGCCCACAATGCACCGAAGTCCTACACACGGGTGGTGGGCCCATGGGAGGCAGTGCTGCCCAGAGGGGGGCTCAAACCCACAACCCCAAGACACTGAGTCTCACGCTCTACCAACTGATCTAACCGGGCAGCTTGGTATCTATTCACCAGACATATTTAATAAGCATCTGCATTCTGTGTCAGTGAAAATGATGTTAATGTTCAGAGAGGGAGAAAAAGCCTGGAAAAGACTGAAAACACAGATGGAGGCTGTAGAGTTTGAACCTAGCAGATCCATGCATATAGGGCTGCAGTCAAGTCCACTTCAGCTGAGTCCAAGACAAGTCCAAAACTGAGCAGTATTAGGTCCAAATCCAAAAGAGGCTTTGGTTAGAGTCAAAACTGAGACCAAAGACAAAAAAGAAAAAAAAATGAGACCAATGCCAGTAAATCAGCTGTTTTGTATTATATTCTGATGTAGGAGCTGGACTAGCCTCGATCTTAACATTTGCATGGCAGAGAGTCCCTGCACTTCAGTGGAGGTGGGGCAACTAAGGTGTGTTTGTCAATCAGCTACTTAGTCATCATTCTTGAAGTCTTCTGTAAGAGTTAAAAAATATTTTGTTGGAGACAATAAAAGCATAAATCTCACCTTTGTGTCACTTGTACGAGTTGGTTGCGTTGTCTCCAGCTCGTTCAAAAATGAATACACAAAAGGTAAGATTTATACTTTACCTGAAGGGTTTTCAAATGGGATTGTTTTGATTTTAGAAGAGAGAAGACTTGAAGGATGAAGACTTACTGGTTGGTTTGGCAAATATATGCCTGGTTAACCTTCTCACTCCCCTAATGGGTGTAGTTGCTGCCTTAAGCTTTACTATGGGAACCATCTGGGACTGGCTCAATCACATATGCTTGGGCAAAGCTACAAATTAAAAGTTGGCAATGTCTATTAGCAAACATTCTGGTGGTCTTCCTCCAGATCCATGTCAATCTGGAACACAGGACTGAAATGCACCACAGGGAATAACAAGTAACGAAAACTTTGACTTAATGACAGCTCTTTATCTGACCTTTCACATACTGGAGCACCAGAGGAGGATGTGAGATGTGTTCTATAGCCACACTGAAATTAACTATACTGAAATAAAATGAGACTCCTCCTCTTTGAGACTTTAAAACTTTTACACTAATTACGTAATCAGACACATGAAGAGAAACTGTACAGATTATCTCTCGAAATAAATAAAATAAATGTGCATAAGACACAACAATATATTGAGATCACCACTACCCAGGATTCTGTCCCATCACATCTTTGCACATGCATATATTGACTCTATAACTTCCTAAAAGTTCTCCCCTTCTCTTTGTTTGTGAAGGTATAATTTGTCCTAGAAGACACATTATCCTTAGTAGCAGCAGCATTTCCTCTTTACTGTCTGATGCTCCACTCCCTTCATCTCATTTTGAATGTTTCCTGAATTCTTGTTACAGATGAAGCATAACTTTGAGACAAGGAAATGAACTGGAGAATGCTGGGTCAGTAGAGATTGAGTCAACTTCAATGGGTGACTTCAGTTGTCAAACCTGATATGAGTTGCCAAAAGATGAGAACTTCTCGAGGACTTGGATTCTCCATTTCTGCTTCCAAGTATGAGACAGAGGTTATATCAGTGTTTTACTAAAGAGATGAGAGAGATACTAAAGAATCCTATTGTGTGAAGTTGTTGTGGCCAAAGTTGCTATGAGTCATGTTTCTGGCCTGCTGAGAAATGATATCCAATATTCACTCTCCATTTGCTTCTGTTTTAATCTGAAACAACTCCTGAGAAAAAATATTTGGCTCTTTAGCAGCAAAATGCTTCTCTATGTTCACTAGCTAGCTGCTGACTTTGACTGCTGATTGTTTGCTGTGGAGCAGGCAGCTTACAGTGGGTTTCTTCAGCTTGATTGCTTGAAATTAGGTTGCACAGTGAGACTGAACCAAAACGCTGGAGTTAAAGGAAGTAAAAGAAGAATGTGCTGAAAGACGTTACAGTGCTCCACAGAGCTGAGGGGAACTGCAAAGTCGGGTGATATTTCTTTGTGGGTTTGTCATTATGATTACAAACCATTGTCAAACCATTGTTAATATAAAAATATTGAGAAGTTCTGCTTTAAAGCCTTGAAAGTCTTCAATCATGATCTATTACATGGGCACAGTTTCCTCAGTTTTTTGTCAGCAGGAAGTGAAAGCCACACACCCAACATGCCAAGCCATGCAAACATTTTTTGGTTTTACAGTCATCCAACTTTTCTTTATATGTCCCCCGCACCACTTAGCTTCCAGGCTCCTCCTCTGATCCAGGCTGCCTGTGGTTTTAAAATGAAATATTCATCCCTGTGTTTACACAGCTGCTTTTTTATGATGAGAGCAGGCCTAAGAAGATGGACATGAGGCTGCAGTGCCGAGGTCCCACCTGGCATCAAGCCAGTGAATCTGTCACTTGAACCTGTCACTCAGGACAGAGCTCACACCTGCTAACATACCTTCAGCGTTCCCCTCACACAGATTATCAAAACGGTGCTCAAAAAGTGGAATAATTAGTCCTCCATGCTTTCATAATGTCTCATCGCAGAGCAATGCAGTATCTCAACTCATTCAGAGCTCACTGCATTTAATGTAGCAAGCTCTATTAATTGTTTAAATCAGTGGAAGTAGCTGTGGTAATGTGTCCTGGGGGTAATATTTTATATGTACTGCCTCAGTGTATGTACTGAGGTAGTACATTCTACAGCTCTACAAGGAGTAGTTGTCTTTTATGGCCTCTACAGTAGCTGTGTATACAGCTTGGTTAACTGACGAAACATCTCATGTGTGGTGTTAGCGCCTTGGTCTATATAGCCTTAGAGCTATAGTGCCACGTTGTTTTGGTTTTTACTTTGAGGTAAGGTTGAAGGTATCACCGCTCACAATGGGAAGGACTCAACAGGTAAGTGAGGCTGGACAGCTTCAGCTGGGATGGCACAATAGACAAGGGTCTGAAATGATAAGAGAGTTAGTGACTCCTGGCGGAGACAGACAGAGAATGAATGAGCAACTGAATGAACTCTGACAGTTGTCAGAAGGCAGGGCAGGAAGTGGTGACACCACAGGAGCCGAACGAGCAGCAGGAGAGACGTGGATGAGGCTTTTTCTCTCTGCGCCCTCATGGAGGCGCCGGTTGATGCAGACGGTGAGAGAAATTAACTCATCAAGTTCTGCAAGTAAATCCCACGCAGCTATTTCCTCTTTGACGGCAGCCATACCATACCATCATACAAAACGTGTTGGTTCCACTAATATTCTGCTGCCACTGTCCAGAACTCAATGGAGTTGTCTGCTACTCCTCTAAACTTCCTGGCACAGATTTAGCAGGCCCTGTGCAGTCTCCCTCCTGAGGGCAGAGTGATCGAACATCTTCCTCAGCTCAGACATGGAAAGCTTAACTGATGAGCAGATGGGAGTCTGCCTCTCCCACTCAGCTGTTCCCCAGAACCTTGGCTTATTTGGTGGAAACAAGTAAGTCTGAAGCTAGAAGACGAGCGAACACTGGGTCTGGAACGATCTGCATGCTCCTAGTCTGAATAGCGTTCAGGAAGCCATAGCTGAGTGTGGAAGTGGAAACCACCAGGGCAGGAGCAGGGGCTGGAGATGCTGCAGGAAGAGACTGGTTCTGGATGGTGAGCTGCTAATTCTGCTCACTGATGAACCCCAAAATAGAAACCTCCTGCAGACCTCCAGCTAGCAAGGAGAGTCGCTTCTAATGCCAGTGAAAGGCGTTGACCTGTTCATCGAGCTGAAGGTATACTGGCCGAATTGGGAGGTCTCAAATGCACAACACGTGCATTTGAGAAAGAACTAAATTAGACAAAATCGCTTCTGACAATCAAAAACATAATACCAACATCCACAAATCACACACACACACACACACACACACACACACACACACACACACACACACACACATTCTGTCACCGTCTCTCACTGCAGAACATGTCTCTAATTTACTGATCATTAAACTGAAGTAGAATTTGTTGATTTTGTCGCTGAAATGCAACATCAAATTTAAACTGCTCGAAGACGACCATGTTTCCTTTTCAGTTAAAAGCAGGAAAAATCAAGGGTGGATAAATTCCTGGTCCCTTCATATAATGCTCATGCTAGTTAAGCACAATGTGCATTTCTACTGCTTTAATTTCATATATTCAAAAACATAATCCTGTTATTTTCAACACTTTGTTGTTCTGGATTACTCATTTTAAGTATTATTGTCCTATTTCAGTCTCTGTCGGTGTCTGTGCGTATCCACTTTGTTATCCTTTAATCCCATCCATCTGTTGTTGCATGTGGTATACCTGGAAATGTCTCACAATAAAAGCTGTGTTATGAAATGAAGGGATATGTCCACTGAAATGTTAGAGGGCTTTTGATTTGAAACATTTATAGGTAGTACTGAGTTTTGACAGGGTAAATGGGGGGGCGGGGACAAAATGAGGCTTTGTATTAAAATATGACCAATTATACTCATCAAACCGAGGGAATTAGAAACAAAGGCCTGACTCTAATATGAGCCTGCTTCAAATAAAGGCCTGTTATCGTCTGTAGTACAGGTAAAGAAAGGTCCTGGTCATCATTTGAGGAAATACGGTATACAACATTTTAAAATGCTCTTGAACAACTTTGCAGCTGACATCAACTTTAAATGGCTGCTGTTTGAAAACTATACAACATATCAAAATGCTGCAGGTCCAATATCGGTACAGGTGTTGCTTTGCCCCTTGCTGCTTGCTTTGAAGTTGGAATGACACCTCTTGGTGAAATAATGGTGAAGTTATAGTGCAGAGGTCTTCAACCTGTTCCTCAAAGGGCCAATCAAGAGCAGACCAATCAGCTGTCTGAAGACTGAGATCACTTGATTAAATGAGTTGAGTCTGGTGTGCTGCTTCTTGGTTGGAACAAAAACCTGCAGCCACATGGCCCTTTGAGGAAAAGGGTGAAGACCTCAGGTAGGTAATGATGATGATAATTTGTTGTACTATCATTCAAATTCCATGAAATTTTGCAGGGATGCTCAGTGACCTTATGAGCACATGTAGCCAAAATGAGGTTGAAATTAAAAATTGCTTTCTTGAGTTAAACCATTTAATATTTGTAAAGTCAATAAGGAGACAGACTTTGAAATACTTTTGTTGGTTGTAGCACCCCCCGTAGCATTGGAACTACATGAAGGCATGTAGCTGATCATTGCCTTGAAGAGCTATAGCACTGTGCAACATCTGAGATCGCTGTCCAGATGAGTGCAGTCTGAGGAACAGTTAAGATACTGAACAGGACCCTCAAGCTCCCAGGCCTCTGGTAGAGGACCCAAGCTTGAAGGAAAAAGACCGTCTGACATACATCAGATCACTACCAAATGTAGCTCCAAACTAAACTAAACCAAAAACAAAAAAATACTAATGATATTAGGAGATGTATAATAACACTGAAAAATAATAAGTTGAACAATAACTGTGCTTTGCAGTTCAAGCACAGCTTGAATTAAGATCACAGCTCTTGCCATATGATAATCAAATTATGATTTTTAAAAAATAATTAGTAAGTAAAAGTAAAACTAATTTATTGTCAGCCCTAGTTTTAGATATGCTGCACTTCGAGGGTGTTTGTAAATTAAAAAAAAAATACAGTTTTCATTAAAGCTTCATTGTATGTCTTATAATTTGCATCCATCTTATGACTGAGCTGAGTTTGAGTGTATATATACTGTGTGTAGTGTAAATTTATGTTACTGAGATTTAGTTTTATATAAAGAAGTAACTAAATCAAGCAAATCTGAGTCATATCAGTTTCCACACAGCTGCATGACTTTTCATGAACATTTTTCTGTAATATTCTTGTTCTGGTTCCATGCTGCTGCAGCCTGATGTTGCTGATGCCACGCTATGTCTGAATAGGCCATTTGTCTTGATGATTTCTGTCCCATTTAAATGAGCATTAAGGCGTGAGGTTTGCTGAGAGACTTGCGGCAGGAGATTGATGACACCCCAGAAGTGGCTCCGCCTGCCTGGATTTGTCAATATGAAGGAACCTTTTAAACTAAATCAATAGCGGGAGGAGGGATTGCTCTTGCCAAGCAATTATTGCTCCATAATTGATAAATTTCCTATTTTTCATTCCAAATGTCAGCCACAGATTTATTTTCATTAATAGCCAGTCTTTCATTTGGTATGTAAATGATTAACAAATTATTGTATTGCATTAATACACAGAAAAACGGCCTCAATTAATTGTGGAAAACTTCTCTTCTCTAAGACTATAAAGTGAGACTTTAGTGTTTTCATTTGAAAGCCAATGACTTTATTTCTGATCTCTGGTTTTTGGCCATGCCAGAAAAATGTTTGAGAAACACTGTTCTCTTCAGACACCTTAAAATGCATTTCCAATGTAGAACCAGCAGCTGTGCTAACATGGCTATGCATGGTGCCAAAAAAAAAAAAAAAAAAAAAAAAAAAAAATATATATATATATATATATACACACACACACACACACACACAAATATACGTCTTGGTAAAAATCAAATGGCCCAATGTCCCATCAATTATTTTATAACTTTTAATATTACTGTGAAATTGTATTTGAAAAAATTGCACATTAGTGGATTAGTCTTGAACACAGAATCCTGAGGCTAACCTGTGTATACCGAATCACTGACCCCTGACTTCGGTCGTTGGTGAATGAGAAGTGCCACTTCAGCAAATGTTATATTACTGTGTGGTTAAAGCTTAGTGAAAGATCACAGAAGCCACAGAAACAATCATTATGTGATAACCCTGTTGTAGATAAGTGGCCATTAAGCTATTATCCTTATAAACAGTTGAAAACTATACTTACTACTGAACTGAAGACAGAAACAGCATCATAAAGTCATAGTGCAAGTAAATTAGAGGGATAGATGAAGTTCTGTCACTGACTGAAAAGAGGACTTTAGGTATTCCAGATTGATTGAACACCTCTTGAAACAAAAAGAAACCTAGGTAAGTCCATGAGGGGGAAAACGCAAGACAGAGGAACATGAACAAACACAGGGACATGGCGCAGACTCAAGCATGGACACAGACGAACCGACAAGAACACAGGCAAATGACGAAACTTAAATACACAAGGCAATGGGCAACAGGTGAAACCAATTAGGGCGGGGCAGACAATCACAAATGGAGGGAAACAAGACAAGGACAGGAAGTAGAACAAGACAAGATACACAAGGGCAGTGACTTCAAAATAAAACAGGAACTATAAACAAGAGTTCAAAGCATAACAAAAGGGTTCCGAAAACAGCCGCCTTAGGGGCTAGTCATGACAATATCCTAGAAAACTGCACAGGACACGTTAGCACTGCTAAGCTTTGGATTCCTCAACATGCCGAAGTGGTGGACAGTCAAAGTGTTGTAGCATAAGCTCCTAACATAAGCACGCCTGCCAAACTACAGCAGTAACCTAGCATTACTTCCAAGGCTGAGAGTTAGCATATCATTATACTTTATTATGTGGGTTAGGACACTTTAGAAAAAGCACTGTTCAGTGTCTTATACATCCACTCTGTGGGAGTCCATGTAACACCACGTTCTAAAATTCACTCATTACGGGATCTGTAGAGAAAAGGCAGCAGCCCTTGCATGAATGCGATTAGCCAACGTGCTGCCCAGCGAGAAAAGACTTGTAAACTGAACAAATCCAGAAAGTAGCATAACTTGAAGGTGAAGTTTGGTGTACCACACTGGTTCAGGGTGAAATTCATTGAGATTTCCTAACTCAATAAATAAACTGAATCCTAACTTTGTGATCCTAGAGCCCCATCATGGGGTTGATTTATTTTTTCTGTTAGGCAAATAATTTAACAACTGTTTGATCACCATGACATTTAGTACAGACACTTAAGCCCCTTACGTGATTTTTAATAACGTTGGTTCAGGTCTACATTCATAACTTAGTCTTGTTATGTTGAGGCCAGGAACTCAACGGAAAGGATCCAAACGCGGACACACTCGAAGGCTGATAGATGCAGTGAAGATGCTGTAACAAAGTAAACAAACGGTCAGGTGGCCAGAGAGGAAACCAGGTTTATCAGCAACAGGAAATACACACAACCAGGAACAAAGCAGAAGCACAAGAAACTCCAGGAAACTGAACAGAAACAAACAGAATAACCAACGCTGGAGGAAAAACACTGAGAACACTAGGAGGACAACAGAGGATAACTGGGTAACTCAAGGAAACTGAACAGATGAACTGACCAGGAATGAAAGGAACACAGGGACTTAAATACACAAGGGAGGCAGGGGTACTTGGCAACAGGTGGAACACATCAGGGTGTAGCAGATAACCACAGAAGTGGTAAAAACACACAAGGGCAGGAAGTAAAAACAACAACAGACATGCAGGGTTAAAACTTTCAAAGTAAAAGAGGAAATAAGAGTCCAAAGAGACACTTGGAGGGGTAGACAAAACAAGCCTTGGCTGTAGTTTATGTGAAGTTATAACTGGCAAATAGCAGCACACTAAACACTAATGTGAGATTAAGAAAACACCAGAATGCTAAACATGTTAACATGTTTAGCATTCTGTAGACTCCTAGTTATAATGGCTGTTGGTTTTATACTTTAAATACCAATTCATTTCTGTGATGACAGTTTATTGTTTCAGCACAGATGTAAAAATCAGTTTAATTATATACGTAGGTCAAAGCAGCTACTTTCTCTCTAGGTCAGTTTGTTGTACTGGATGTAATATGTTAAATCTGCTTGTACAAGATTAGTGGGATTTCAATTAAATTCATCCTTCAGAAGTAATTTTAAACAAAGCCTGGTCGCAACCTAGAAAACACTAACCTTTGTCTCTCGATTCATTTGGGCCAGAGAGAACAGGGAAAAACTTTGATCTGCATTCAGCACATGTGGAAGTAATCTCCAACATTCCAGTTAGACTAAAGCATGTTTTAGAAGCCTTTTAAATAGCCTAATTTCTGGCTATGGTGAAAAACGTTTCAGGGACTGTACAGATCCAGTTACTGTTAATCTTCCACAGGAGTGAGACGCAGGTCAGTGAAGAAAGAGAAGCAGAGCAGGAGAGAGGGGAAGAAAGATAGGTGAGAGGATATTGTGTGTTTGTGCGTCTATGTGCACCGAACTTTTTATGGGTACATTAATATCACCGTGAAGTTAGAAATACTGTACTTAATCGGAAAAACTGAAAGTCCAGCCTTCCACGTAGATGAATGGGTGTTGTATTAGATACAGAATATGATGCAGAATGAAAAAAGTAAATAAGTGAGAGGATGTTCAACACGAGGTAAATAGAAGTTCACAGAAATACCCCCACTATTCCACAACTGGGATTTATTTTCTCCAATCCCTCTGAGGTGTTCTTAGAAATGTATTCACTGTATTTATGAGCATCTTCGCCCAGGCACACTTTCTCACTTGACACATCAAGGACACAGTGGTTTAGAAAAGGAAAAAACAAAAAACAAACAAAAAACCAACACCATAAACAAAGAGATTTATGAAAGAATTTGTGATTTAGTCTCACAAAGCTCTGTGGAACTACTCACTCTAGATTTGAATTATCTTAGAAATGTCTTGCTTCAAACAGGAGTGACAGAATGCTAAAAACAATGCAAAAACATCAGGAAACACCCTGAAGCATCATGACTGTTACATTTTGATAAGTAAGTCTTCATCAGAAATTATTTTTCTGGGCTTAGAGCAGTTGTTGTTGCTGTAAAAATATAGACTTTTCCCAAAGTTTGTAGCCAGAAACTTAAAATCAATGCACAAACCTCACAAACTAGCTCTATTTATCTGTTTTCTTACCCTGAGTGGCTTGGGCTGACAGTTGCTTAAACTCAGCACACCTGGTTGGCAGACTTGTTAGGAATGATGTGCCAGAGTACTTTGTTCAATCCCATGGGCTGAAACTGGACTAAAGAATTCCCAGCTGGCTGGTTTAGCCAGTTAGTAGTAGTTGTTTACAGTAAACACAGAAACACCCAGTTGTTACGTTCAGGATCCAAAATGCAAAACTCAACACCAAAGACCAGGAGCTGACATAAAACACAGTTATTTATTTTGAACAGGATATGAATAGACAAAGTTGGAGCAGGGTAAGCACTAGCAGATCCGATGCTGTTGCAGGTAACAGGTAGAGAATAGAGCCTCTACAATATGAAGTCGAATGGAGCAGTCTGTGAGCTGTGGAAATAGTCCTACTCAGGAAACGGGAGAGGTACCAAGCATGGTGGGATATTGGTGGCTGGTGCAGGTGAACCTCAGGCACAGGCAAGAAGCAATAATTAATTCCTGGGAGCAGAATGGAGTGAAGAGCTGGTCCTTAAATGCAGCAGCTTGGACGTGGGCTGATGATGTGATGATTAACAGGTGTGCAGGCGAGTTGGTGGGAGGAGATCTAGGCCAGAACTGATGCACAAAAACACACAAACAGGTTGAGAGAACAAAACGAGGACAAACAAGAAACACAAGGGAGGGGGGCACAGTCTTTCAGTTGTAAATCTCTGAACTTCATTTAAAAAAAAGTATTAAAGTAGATGTTGATGTTAGTCTGTCATACAACGACAGTGGTAATATGTTGTCAAGATATTTTTGCCTTGATGAAGCATTTAGATGAAGTGCTCCTCAGCGCCCTGTCAGAGAAAAAACACAGACCTCCAGCCTTCATGATCCTTTCTTCTTTCTGTAAATCAGTCTTAGGCTGGAAGGTTCATCAGCGGATGGAGTTCTTTTATTTGTCAACTGCATCTCGAGCGTGAGATGCAGTTGAAAGCACCAGTGATTGGTACCAAGATTATTTTGCCAATAAAGCAGAAAAAAGCAAGTGATACCTGTCTGAGCATGTACTGTAACAAGCTAGTGATGCAGAAGAATTGGGTCACCTGTATACAGTATGCATGAAGAACAACAAACAGTTGCACAGTTGCACACGCTGGGTACCTTAATACCTGTAGACTGACAGATAAGCTCAGAGCACATCATGATATCATGCAAGTCCTGGTTCCTCTACTCAGGAGGCCATCATGTACCTCAGAGGGGGTGGGTACTTTTAACAGGATAATCCGAACTGCCATGTTTCAGTGTGTTAACGTTTTTCTGAAAGCACCACTGTGCCTAACTACAGCTTCACAGAGGGTCACTGTACACTCCTCACATTCCTCTCTACTTTCATTTATATTGGTTTTTCTTTGAATAATTGATTGAATTCACATTTTTAAAGGACACTTTGGGGACAGTATTAATGTTAGTGCTATGTACCCTGGCTTTAAATGGAATGACAGCTGACTCATCCTGAAAGGAGCACAGGTAAACACTGACAGCATCATTCAGCTGATTGGAAAAATCACAAGATACTGAACAATTACATAAGAATAATTCTATATCTTGATTTCAAAGCCCTGCCTGAGAGACTGAGATCACAGAAACTGATATATTTGTCCAAATGACTAAAATCTCTAGTGGTGTCCAGCCACAAAGAAAGTTGCAGTATCCATTCCTGAATTCCTGAATTCCTGCCTTCATCTCAGTGCAATGGAGATGAATGGAAATTTGTTTTTAATGATACTGCATTTGGGGCCACTCCGTTAACCCAAGGGTTAAAGCGCTGACCATGGAACCACAATGATCCTGGTTTGCACTGAGCCGGAGACGTTTTCGTCGCCACATCCCTCTCTCCTCCAATGTCCTCCCATCTCTCCACTGTCATCTAAATAATGAGGACTTAAACCTCCAAAAAGGAGAGAAGTTGAATTTAAAAGACTCTTTTACAGTTTCTTTCACAGTGCGCCCTGTTAGCAGTTTTCAGTAGAGCAACTTCTTGGTGGAAGTCTGTGGAGCGAGCATCAAATGAAACTTTATTTGCTTCCACTGTCCTGAGGTGGTGGCAGAAATCTCAGAGACAGATGTAAGCATGGTCAGATACCACCAGAGGTAAGTGAGGACATATGTTTTTGGCGTCATTCTGGTGAACTGGCTCTTACAGCTAGAAAAAGTTACAATCTAAACAGCAGATATCCCTGAAGCGCTCATCTTTTTGGAAAACTGAAAGCAGTGGACCCATTTCATTCTGGACTGCTTTTTGTGCTTGTTAATAGTACTTGAGGTGAACAACATGCAGCATTTAAAGAGACGATTTCAGTTGTTTTTGTATTTTGCAGCCCCCTCAGTCCCCTCCCATCTTCTCTCCCATGCTGCCACACCCACTCACAATCCATCACGTCTGCTGAATGATCGCATCCCTCCGTCCCCTTCTCCTACACCTCTCAGCTAATGTGTTGACTCCCTGACACCTTAAATCTAACAGTAATGACTAACGCCCTCATCAAGCAGCCTGGTTAATGACTTCAGTCATCAGTGCCATAGATTAGGGCACGCAGTCATACACCAAATGAGTTGTACATTTTGTGTATAAATATGCGCTGTGAGGAATATTAGCTGCTCTCAGCGCTGTTGTTCTGATTTCATAAAATGGTAATGAATTGTTAATGACACGATTACTCTGCAAACAGAATGTGTGGAAAATGGTCCTAGCATTATGGCTCCCATTGCTTTCCCTCCCCTCATGAAATGAAAGGTTATTTCAATGTGTCAATACTTCCGCAGTCCATTTGTCTAGCTGTGATCGAATGAAGAATCTCATTACAGTATATGAGACCCAATTATTCTGTCTTTGTGAGCCTCTCAGGGCAGTTATTAGTGTTAGCAAGTGTTTTTTTTCCCCCTTCTGTCACAGCCGGATTTTACTTTGAACATCTCAGCATGCTTTGCCCACCAAGTGAAATAGAATATTGACTGCTTTTTTTATTATTATTTTTTTAATCAAGCGCTTATAGTTGAAGTTGGTTGTTTGAATCCATGTACGAAGCTGTGCTTTGCCCCTAAGCTTGGCCCTTTAACTCAACAAGTCCTCAAACCAGAACAACCATATAAATCATTTGTACCCATGAGAGTCTCTCCTGAAATAGCAGCCCTATGTCCAGCCCTACTGGACCTTCATCATTATGGTCACAATATTAAAGTTAAGGTTGTGGAACGGTCATGGTTAAAAGAAACGATGGTGATCGGTTTGAAACAGGAAACAGACTGTGGTCTCCTGTGTTAAAGCCCTGTGTATCGTTGACCCATCCCTCCTCCTGATGTGGAATTTCTATAAACTACATCACCTAACTTCCTCTTTTGCTCTCATCATAATTATTACAGCCGCTAGAGGCCTGCTAACAATAAAACTTAACTATGGGTTGTTATAAGCTGTTTGCACCGATGGCCAACAGGGTTGTTTTTCAGAGGAGGACAGTCTGCTCTTACTACACGGTGCATGTGAACACTTAAAGCATCATTCTAGCACTGTTCTATGTTTCTCTTATTGTCAACAAATCCCAGTGACACTTCAAAACCAACAATATATCAGTCTGTCTCCCAGTACTACTGATTACCCTGCCCCGTCTGTGACACTCAGTCCAAACCCATTGAAGCCTACTGAAGAGGTAAATCTTTCAATATGGCTGATGAATAAGGAGATTTTTTTCCTGTAGTTTTTATTAAACTTTGTGGTGCATTTGTTGGAAACTAACATGTATTTGGTGCACTGGGAAGCACAAGGACGGTGTAAAGGAACACTTTATGTCTGGCCACTGCTCCATTAGCTTTTGTAACTTGACACAGTCTCTCAGAGGTCATGGTTTTTTCATCTGTCTTTCTTAAAAAGTGAAATGTGGTCTAGGGTTTTCTATACATATATTCTGTCTACTACAGCACTTCATATTAGCATTCATAATTTAGAGTAACAACATTCAATTTTATCCTTCTTATCAGTGTTACAGCCATGGCTCACCAAGCCACTCACCAGACACTTGACTGGTCTTTTCTGTCATACTTGTAACATCTAACTCTTGATAGTCTTTGCCTTGTGGGAGATGGTCATAGCAGTATTGGTAGTGTAATAGTTAATAGTAATTGATTTTTTTTTTTTGTCACTTGGGGACAAAAACCATGTTGAAGTGGTAAACGTGTTTGGAAACAGTTGTCTAGTGTATATCCAAGGTAATAAGTACTCATTTGGAGTCTTGTTTCTAGCTTCCTGATGATTGTAATTCCAATCATCCTTCTCCTGTAAGTTCTGTTTTGGTCCAAAACAATGAGCTGAAAGATGACAAAATGCTCTGTACTGAGAGGAACTCTCTCCAGGTTTGACACGACAAGTGACGTCCTTTACATTACATATCGTTAGCCTAATAGCATAATTGCCCAAGTCATATTTGAACGTTTTCGGAAAACAAGAAAAAACACATTTTTTAGCAAGCACATTGGTATTTTTATTGATATTGTAACAGAAAGTTCAAGCAGATGTGTGAGCGAGTTTCCAAAAAAAGTGAATACAACATTGATTGCATAACAAATAAAAGTGACTTAGGCAGATGGACATAGGCAATAAGGCAGGGTGATGCTGCAGTGGTATCAGAGTAAAGTTAGGCAGATATCACAATTTGGCCCAAAAATGACTTAGGCAATTGTGCTATTAGGCTAACAATATAGTAATTGTTCTCGTTGTATAGTGCAGCTTTAATGGCTGAAAGATGCAGCAGAAACAGCATTGCATGCTGTTGGACTTGGAACAGACGTATGTGGACAGAAATGGAGATTTATGGTACAAAGGAATAGGCTATATCAGACTTTGGATGCACATACTTAGTTAGTTAGTTCATTGTTGGTCTTTTCATGGTATTTGCGATAAAATATTTACAATTAAAAAAAAAAAATACCAGCAGCTTTATCCTTTAATCCTCTGTAATCCTTTAATATTTTGTAATGTTTTTGGCATGAAAACCAAGTATGAAGATGTCTAGGTGTCAAACAAGGGACAATTTGTGATGGGATTTTGATCTCAGCTACACACCTGTAAAGTTTCACGACTTCATCTTGCACAGTTGTTATGCTATTGTGGTGACAAAATCTGTCCAAAGACAGACACACACATAAACACCTGCCAAAGTTCTGCTACTGTCACGATGACACACACACAGATTCACAAGCAGCCCTGCTGTTGTGGTTGGTAAAAATATCAGTATGCCTCTTTAAACCCTTCACTGGTCAAACCCAGTTGAGGACCCTCCAGCCTGTCTCCACCACTAAGCCATCTCAATGAGCCGTGATGGAAGTGAAGCTGAGAGGCTGACAGCAGAATTCTCACCTGAGCCTCCATTTGTCAGCGGTGTCTTAATATTTCAGAGACTCCCTCAAACAGCCATCCCCAGCAGTTTCCGTGGGTTTCTCACTGCAGGCAGCTCCAGCATGGGCTTACTTGGCTTTAATTAGAGAGGGAGGGCCCTTATCACAGGAGCAGCCACAGCAGCAGTGCTGGGCGCCAGGATCCTGCTCTGAATGTTTTATCAGGCCCTGGGCTGCCGAGGAGCACTTGACTAGAGGTGTCAAACAGAGTGTGGAAAAGTCTTGAGACGTTGTATATATCAGCACTGGAAGATGTTTGTATTTGGGGCTTTGTTTGGAGGGGTGTGAGGTGGGGGAAGGAGGACTAGGAAGCCTGTTTGAGGCTGGCATGCTTCCAATTACACACTTGAATTTTGTACAATGATCCATGGATGTCCTCTTGGCATATGTGCACATGTCTGGGAGTGAGTCAGTAAAGTAGTCTTTACAGATCATGCTGCCTTTTCAATTTGGGGCCTCACTCTTCTCAAAAATCTTTGGCAGTGTGCTTTAGATAGGAGGAGGAGCTCTGCTGCTCAAATATGAGCAGAAGTGGCTTATAAAAAAGAATGTTTTAGCAGAAATGAAATTGAGCTGCTTGTCTCATGAGTTTGCGATTGGATTGTGACAACAGCTATTACATATTTATCCATTTTAATTTATAATGGTGGAAGCTATGGCTCCATCACTCGCTGGCATTTTATGGGAAAGATTACAGGCAAAGGAGGGTTGAATCAATTATTTAGGCTAAAATGAAAAGTACAAAGGAGCAATATCGCTGCCTGCAGCGAGCTTTGGAAATTAGGTCAGTTTCATAATATTCTAGTGGGATCTAAGCTCGGCAGCTGCTGAACTGAAGGAGAGATTGGAAGCAGAGATGCCTTCCATGTTTGGGGCTGATGAAAATCCACTGCTCGGCTAGAAAAATCATTTAGATTGATAAGATATGTGCCCAGTCACAGACATTCCATGTGGCTGATTTGGTTTATTATTAGTTTTCTGCAGTCATGAATGGTACCTTGCAGAAAAACTAACAAATAAGAGAAACATTCTCCATAACAGGTCGGTCCAGCAGATTATTATTTATGATCACATAATAGTTTGAATTTGTTTGAAATAGATCTTCTGGCAAAGTGACAGCGCTGATAAATACTACACTGCTTGAGTAATTCAACGAAGAGTCAGAAGCTTTTTCTGTAGTTTTTGAGATGCTACCTCTTTTAAAGAGTCTAAAGAAGTACTGAGGGACAATGATTAGGTACCAGTGCTGTAGATGTCCTTCCTAAGTTTAAGGTCACTCAGCATCACAAAGCTGGGCTGAGAAGTCCTAATCTCTGCTACTTTCCCACTGTGGGCTGCCTCTGTGTACTGTGGCTGGAGTTTCAGAAGGACTAGATGTGCCAGGGCCTGTCAGGACTCTCTGCTGTTTTAATGAGTTTGCTCAGACTGGATCAAGGCCCTGGGGCTGCAGGGGTCTATCAAAGATGAGAGGGACTGGAGGCTGATTATCCCGCCATCATGAGTTGGATCTTCCCCTGACTTCAGTTTAGCTCTCTACGTTTTGTACCACCAAATTCTGTCAGCTGAACATTAGCAATATCTGAATACATTTATTACAAGAGTGCTGGGCCGTCAAGTATACCCCTGCAGCCGGCACAAGGTGGAGTGGGGGGGTCTGAAAACAGAGACACTTTGTATCCCCTGCAGCTTCAGGGGATGCAATCATGTGAGCCAGGAAAACCTTTGAGCAACACCAGGACTGAGATAGCCTCAGATCACGCTGCACACCAAAGCAGCCTGGAATCAGATCTTGTTTTACCCCAGTGCCAGAGAAAACTTCCCTGTAGGTATTACAGAGGGAAAGGTGAAAATAAGTTTATTTTAGGGCAGAGAGGCTATGCAGATTTGAAGGTCCTGTATCCTGGACATACAAAAGGCAGATGTTTATTACAGTGTGTCAAAAACAAAAGGCACAAAGATTCGACACAAATGGCTGTGTTATTGAGAGCTCTGCTGGCTTTTTGGTGAGAGGAAATATGTGTGTCACAATTTGGCTTGTCTTATGTAGCAGCTTTTGTAATTTGTGAAACCTGGCAGCAAAATCTTACCATTGATGAGCAAATTTCCTCTGAATATATGAATGAAGTCAGCTTTTAGTCAGAGGTATTGATGAGAATTGCACATGTCTCTAGTGCATGTGCATGCTTGTGTGTGTGTGTTTTGTTCACTTGGTGTGGATAAAATGCAGAGAATAATTAATAAATAATTAATAAAGGAATTAAACTTAAATTCATGTGTTAGAGTTCACCAAGGTTCAGCCATTTAGGCAGCTCTTTTTATTTTAGAGTGTTTGTTAAAGAGCAAAGGTTTTGGTCTTTGTGAATTAATGCAATATTTCTGACCTCTCATCCACTGTGTAAAATATGAAAAACACAAAAAGGTGATTTCCAGGTACAACACAACATTTTCTCACTATCTGTCACATTATGGTAAAATAAACTTGGGCCATTTAACCCTGTTTAGGAGAAAGTAGATATAAAACATGGATGGATGTAGTAGAGTGGTAGTAGAGATGTAGTAGAGTGAGTAGATTCACATGCATAGGTCCTGTTTCTATTTTTATCTCAGCACACTAACTGTGTTAAAATGTATTAATGTTTTAGGGCAACTCAGACTTGACAAGGCTGACCTGGAAACAGAGACTTAGTGTTCAAGGCCACAGGATCCCATGACTTAGCAGAAGGTGGTTCTGGCAGAGGAAGTTCACATCTTTGTTTTTTGTTTGCCTTTCCATTCGGACCCCACAAATCAGTCATGTGCTCTCAGAAGCTCTTTAAAAACATCAACGCAACATACACAATCGTCTGCCTCCGCCCTGCAGGACAATGCCTGGCATTGTTTGGATGTTATTCCAGAAAGACCTTGGTAGACAAAGAAACATCCATTAACAGGAGGGGAAATCATTAAGAGATTACTCTTGTAATTGCTTTTTAATGAAGAATTACATCCGTGTTTGTCCTTATTTTTAAATAGCAAGTCTATGGCAATTACACTGGGCAGCTACAGCATGTCTGCTGCTGATTATGCAGAGTACTGAGTGCACAGAGGCATCAACAATATTCCAACTTGCCAGTTCCCTATACTGTACAGTAGCTCCAATGTCTTATTTTTTTCACCATATGTTCCATCATTTTTCCTCTTTGACCAATTTATGCCTGTATTGATTTCTCCTGGAGCCTTGACACAGCCCATAATGAGAATCAGTGACGAGTCTGATCTACATTATGTTAAATGGTGCCGCTGTGCTATGCTATTGATGGTGTCTCAACAAACTCACTGGCCTTTCCCGAGTTTTTGTTCTTGGCATTTTATGGTTCAGTAAAAGCAGTCAGCAGTTCTGAAATGTTAGGAAGAGCTGTGTGTTTTCTGCGCTGCTTTCCACTGCAGAGAGCTGCCATCTCATTTGTTTTTGAAGCCTTGTGTCAGTGTAGTTGCAGCCAGAGACGTAAACAGGATTTTGAGGATACGGAGTCTAAATCCAGTCAATGCACTCCACCGCCTAATGTTAATTATTTGGATTTTTCCATATTTTATTTATTCAGTTAACTGTTAAATGATGTTTTCTGTGAATTTTAATTCAGGACATGAAGGTCTAAATGCTGTTCCAAAGCCCTCCTTACAAAAAACTAAAATTATATTGGAAACATACTGAAATATTTATTTATTTATGTATTAACATTTCAGATTCTAGTTCAAAAATAATTCACATTTTCAAATTACATTTCAGATGTTAAATATCTCTCATATGAATAATAATATTTACCTGTTTAGGAATTTATTCAACACAATTTGCATAAATAGAAAACAAAATAAGTAAGGCACTGGGATAATAAGAACTAAAATTGCAGCAACATCAACAATGGAAATGTTGTTTCATAGGAGTTTTTTTTTAAATTTATATTTACATCTATGATGTTCACACTGGAATGTTATGCACTGGACATATATATTTTTAGACAATATGATTTTTAGTTTGTATCTGATTAACATCTGATCAACATGTAAAATGTATGTGGATTGTTTTGTAAGGCTAAATCTATAACACTGAGTCAGACTATAAACGACCCACCATATGGGAGTTTTTCATTGTAGAAACAGCCCCCAAACCACAGCATGCTGACAAATTAAACCTTTTTATTGAAAACAACATTTGCTGTCACTGAGTGCAGCACAGTAAATATTTTACCATTAGTTTTCTGAGGCATTGTGTTGTCGGGGAGTTATTATCCTGCAGCAGTTTTGACATCCATCCTGCACTAAATTTGCCATCCTTCCCCCTCACACCTGACACAGCTGCCTCTTTACATGTCAAGCTGATTTCTTACGTGTCTCCCGCACAGAACAGAGCCCCATCAAATCTACAGTGTGAAGTGTGAAGCATGAGAGGAGAATTAAAAAAAAAAAAAAAAGAGGAGACAGAGCTTTCTTTGTTTAACATTCCTTTTCTCATGTCCCGTCGTTGCTTCCAACTTCCTGCTGCCGTCTGTGGAAATGGCCACAATCAATTGTTTCCAGTTAAGTTGGTAAAACGGGGTGTATCGTGCTAGAACAGAATTTTGGCACATAACACAAATTTAGCCTTGGCTCCCGTGCATCATTTCCTTTCCCCTCTGTCCTGACACCGCAGCTGAATGACAATAGGAGTGGAAGTGTCTCGGCACTCATTTCTGCAATGCCTGAAGAGAGAGGGGAAGATGGAACGCCTCCCCTGGCGCCTTGATGCGTTGTCATCCCGGTGTCCCCCAAATACAATCAGCAAGGGCACAGAGCAGTGAGGTGCCACGTGCCTCTTCCCCCCAGGGGTTGGAATTTGCATGGAGATAATGTTGATCAAAGCAGGCATCCCCTCCTTTTTCTCGACGCATCAATCGCACAACAGTTGGAAAGACTAGCATGCATTTTAGCTGCAGAGACGGAGTATGACAGAGGATGCTGAAGGTTTTAAATGCTTTAGTGTGTCTCGCTGCACGAGAGGTCACGAGCCGAAAACACTTAGCTTCGATGAAAGATTGCTTTGTGAGAGAGCAAAGATTGATCCTCTCATCTTTATTGCTCTGTGTTGTCATTTAAAAGGTGGTGCTATGTTATCCATTATCTCACCGATTAGTTAAAGTGAGGCTGAAACTCTTGAGAGAAGAATTAGCAGCTTCTGTGTCTTACAAAGGAAAAGGTGAATCTATGAGCAATAAAACTCACCTGCGTTAATTCAGTTTTACTGCAGCTGCCTTTCTTGTTCAGGTATGACCTGTGGCTGACAGTGGTTGTTGTTAGCTGATCAGAGCTAACGTTAGACATTGCTGCATAACTGACATTACCGACCCATTTACTTTAAGACTCCTCTCTACTTCTCCTGCTAGTACACTGTCTTTTAGCATGTCGGTGTTAAATGATGTTGTTTGACATTTTGGCATTTCAATATTTTCATCATGTACCGTGGCCTTCCATCACACTCTTACCAAAGTTCTCATACACACAATGTTCTCAGAGCTGGGACTTGATCCAGTGTTGATCACACACTTTTTCTATGTACCATTCACCCTCACCCCCTCCATAACAGGCTTTGTGGTGCTGTAATAATGCCACATGACTTCCACCACTTCTGATGAGAGAGAACAGTTATAATTCACACAGCCACCATACATCCTTAAGGTTCATTTTCCTCTTAGGTTTGGAGCAAATTATCAGTGTTGTCATTTTGTTTGATGACGGTCTTGTTTTATGATGAAAACTCTTCATTCTGATTGGAAGAGCTTTTTAAGTTTTTATTTCTTTAGAAATATAAAATTAAGAGGTGCATCTGGATGAAATGTGTGTGCAGTAGTTCCTGCTTTGTATCATAACATAGTCTTGGTGGTTTCTATGCAAACACAGCTGGCTGAAACACCCCCTTTAATTTCTGCGAACGGACCAGAATGGGATTTGTAACACTGACACCAAATCTTCAGAATTTGAAATATATAGTATATTGGTTTCTTTAATAATTCTTTTCAAGTTTTTAGTATTTATTTTTTGTACAGTCCAGAACAGAAGATAAACAATAAAGGTAATAAGGACAGACAATGACGAAACTTAACTTGTTCTCATAGAACAGAAAAATTACTTAAGTACATTAATTCTATGCTTTTCATGTTGTGTTAAAACTTTCACAGATATATATCAAACATCAATGTGAATATAAAAACAAGCTCCTAACAGCCAGCATATCCTGAATCAATGCGTATCATTTTGTGAATTAGCTGCAGCTATTAGTCAGATGCTGATTAATTAGTGGAAGTGAGATATTGGCTGAAATGTGTCGTTAAATTAATCATCAGTTTATCTCCAGTAATTATGTTTAAGCCTGAAGTTTAATATGCTGATGATAGATCAATGTTTATCAGTGTTAAAATGCTACATCAGTGCATGTGGAGTTTTCCCCTCATTCCAACTTTCAGAAAATATGTCCACCATCCTCCTGCAGAATCTCTGTGCAGCCTCTTAACATACTCTCAGATTCTCTCCCTCTAGTCATGAGAGGAGCTGAGATCAGCTGATAAATATCTAAATTCAAACTTCCTGCTTTACCATCGCCGTCACTCTCCCACTCAATACTACCCACTAAACCACTCATCCAGTGATATGCATCTCTCCTCAGACCAGTCCAATCAGCTGGCTGGAGCGAGGTGGGGAGAAGGAGAGAGCATCAGAGTAATTCAGGTGGATACAGTTGAGCCTGTAGGGCTCGAAGGAATCTGTATGCGGTGTGTCAGTATGAAATTTTAATGATAGCGGGTGGCTGGGCATGAGCACTGAAACGTCTGTATTAGGAGCTGCAGCTCTTGGCAGGCTGGAAGTCCTTGGAGAGACAGATGTAGAGCTCATCCAGGGGAGAAGAGCTTTGATCAGCTCCTCTTATTTCCATATCGCAATACGCCAACTGTTCTTCCCGCTAAATGAAAGACGACATGGATTATGAGTCACTGAGCTCAAGCGGCAGAGCTGCACGTGCCTGCTTCTTGGACAAAAAAAAAACAAAAAAAAACAAGAGAATGATTATCCATTGTGCTGTTTAGTTCATCCTGTGCCAGTGCAGCATTATTTTCACCAACAGTTGTGCATCTCACTCTTACTAGCCTAGGTGGCAAAATAGACTTGGGTTAAGTGAAGACCATGGTCATGGTTTTAAAAGACCCTCTTCCCTCCCTGTCAGCAGTCAGTGCCGGCTAAAAATGAGAAGAAGCTGCTGCCTCTTTTTAGTGAACTGCTCTGTGCTACTAAGAAAGAGAGAGGAGAGATAAAAGATCCAATAACATACAGTAGTAGATGGTGTCGGAGCTCCGTGGATCTGAGTATTTAGGGTGTCAGAACTCAAAGTCTCTAGCTCTGGTGCACCCAAACAACTATACACATTCAAAGCACTCTTATTTGTAGAGAGTAGAAACTCACAACCGCAGAGCCTGATTGTCAGAAAGGAGAATACAGGAGAGTACAGTAAAGAGTGGTTTGGACTTTGATCTTATTTATTTTCATCAATACCAGTTCATTAAAAAAGATAACTTATACCCATACCGATCTCTCTTTCTTTATTTGGAGCACAGTTAGCTTCCACAAAGTGGTCGCTAATCTCCCTGGGGTCCACACTGGTTTCTCTGTCTCTTTGTGAGGTTTAATTGGCAGAGGTTAAGCTAAAGTGAAGGTGTAACTGGAATCCAATGGTGCAAGTATTGTGTCATTTACTGTGTAATATGGTTAGATATGTTGATTTTTTTTCATGCTAACTACAAAGACTGTATTTCATTAAATGTTAGCACAAGGTTCATACTGCATTATACCTGCTTAGCCACAAGAGGACACCTATAAGGACAACATCGACATCTTCTTAAGGGAGAAAAAAATGCCTAAAATAAAGAGCTAGAAAGTCTGTGTAGGGAGGAGGTCTGGGTGGATGGATGGGTCAGTGAAATGCAGGACTCTCTCACAGGTTCAGACCAATAGTAATTGTTTTTTTCTCTGTTAACTATGGCCGTTTCATAACCTAACCTGAATGTTTGCTGTAACCATGACGATGAAGGTCCAGTGCATCTGCTGCATCAGATGCGCTATTTCAGGAGATGATCCTTTGTGATGTATCAGAGGGTTAGGGACAAATGACCTGTCTGGTTTAGGTTGGAGGACTTGTTGTCTTTAGCATACAACAATGTACTGATATTAAAGGTCTGGTTCTGCAAAATTTCCAAAACATTGGATGAAACAATCCTTAGTCATTAACTAGGTATTTTGGGAGCATTCAACCATCTCACACAGCCTTCATCATCAGATGGAGTTTGCTTTTCTTTGTAATTTCAGAAAACTGCTCCTATTAGGCCAGAATTGAATGAGTATGTGATTTAGGTCACTGTTTTCTGATGCTACAGAAAGACAAACAGCATTAACCTTCAGGCTTGTTGTAAAGACACACACCCAGTCACTGGCTCAGAGGGAGAATTTTGAGATTTGGGCCCATTTTTTTTGGTGTTGCAGGGAGAAAAGAGTAAAATAAAGATGGCAGTAACCAAGAACCGAGCTCTGAACAGCATTTGACATCAATCTCCTGCATTTAAAGAAAACAGCTATTTCCATTCTGTATGTTTCTCTGTATACACACTGTGTATGGAGTACTTTGGTGTTGCTGCCATATACAGTGTGTGCTCTTGATTTTACAGTGTGCTTGTCTGCGTCTTTAGTGCAGTAAACTCTGTATGTCTGATGAATGGAGCTCTTTTCTCCCTGCTGTGTTATATGTTAATCTCCCTCCTCTGCCTGGTTGTTGTTTTTTTTTTTTTTTTTTTGCTTTGGCACTGAGTTGATGCACTATTCCTCAGGGCTCCAGCATACATTGTGTGCTTCAGGCATCGGGGGGATTGGGGTACTGCAAAAAAAAAAAAAAAGCAAAAAACACACACACACAAAAGAGGAGAAAAAGGCAGTGTTAGGGAGACAGAGAGAGAGAGAGTCATGACAGCTGTATGACCCCCAGCTTTTCGCTGGAGATGCTTCTCCATCTTTAATCATGGCTGTTACTCCTGCTTTCACAATATTAATCTGCATCGTTTAATGTTCCTTTAGTCTCCCAATAGAATCAGATGCAATGGAGATGTCTTCTTTTTGAATATGTCCATGTTCTGACACCTTCAAAGCTCTTTTCTTTCCCCACTGTGGTTGTGCCATATAACAGCATCTCTCAACCCCCCCCCATCCCAGCATGCCTGCCTCAGCACAAACTCAACCCGCCACCCTTGGCCCAGTTTTCACTGCATAACTGACCCATTAAACTGTGGTGTTTGTTTGTTTGGCCTGTAATGACGGCCAAGATGTTCACCAAATGAAGTGTGTGGTCGAGTCAGTGTGAGTCACTCGCTGACAGAATGAAAGGTTGTTTTCATATCATAAACGAAGCATGAAAATGAGTCAACAAACTCCACTCGTATAAACAAAACAAAAAATGATAATGAGTTCTCTGGGCACTGGAAGTCCTGTAGATATTTACTTTACAAGCGTGAAATCTGTGCAACACAAGACAAAACCACCAGCTAATGTCATTACTGTGTGAATCTGATGAACAGTGATCAGTGTGACAGAAATTCAACTGTTAACCTTTGAGAACAAAGAAGACGCTTCGATTTCAGAACAGTTCTGTGTGACTGAGTGTAAAGTTGTTTTTTTTTTCTTTTTACACGTTCAACACCTCATCCTGTCCTGTAGTCCTGTAGCTCAAACTGTAGTCTTCTCTTCATTGTTTACAAGCGAGTGAAATCTTAAACCCTGCAATTATGTCTCAAGAAATATGTTTAAAATTCATCCTTCATCTCTTCAGTCATAGTGTTGGGTTCTGCAGTTTAAATACGAAACTGAAAGCAGTTGCAATACATATTTTATAGTAACAAGGTATCAAATAACTATGTGAAAACATCCATAGTGATGAATTTACAGAGAATTATCACCAAAGCTGCAGCTCCCCTCAGTTACACAAAGCTTTACAGTGAGTTTCAGCTCATTGTTTACCTGTGCTTTACCATTACAACTCTCATTGTGCTGTTTTTGGGTGCAGGAGGCAGCTGTTTTACACTACCTCCACAGCAACTAATGACAGACAGACACATTTGGAGCCTAGTTGGTGAGCATAGTGCATCCAGCAGCCAATTACATGTACATGTGTCCTCAGGAGCTAGTAGAGACCAAAAACTGAGCTAAATAATTGACAATGTTGGTGGACACACTCCACTGCAAATAAATGATCTCCAGCTTGTTGTTAGAGGTGAGCAGGGAAAGATTTTCTATAGTTTTTCTATAGTTCCAACAGTTGCTCTCATCTTGTTGTCATATACTGAATGGATGAACAGCATCTGGGTTCTCCAGGTTCTTCTCCTGTAAGAATCAGTTCTCAGTAGCTACAGCAGAAGACATGTTCCTGGGCTTCTGAGCAGCAATGACTAAAAACTGCTTTGACTGTTTGCTCAGTTCAGATCAACAAAATGAGTTATACTCAAAGTCATGTCAAGAGAGCTGTCACTTCTTTTAGATTACTCTTACTGAATTAGTTTCATTCACTATACCAAACTCCTTTAAACCAGTGGTACAATTACACACAGCACATTTTCATGTGTAACATAATGTGACTTTTGCCATGCTAAGATGCAACGACCTGTTCTCTGTTTTGCAGCACAAACTCTAAACCCCTCAAAGTTTCCAGACACACCAAATCACCCCACCTCCATTTTCAATCACTCAGTGAGAAAAGAACTTGTTCGAATGGAAGCTCCTGAGCCAAAACACGACAAAGCACTATTATTATTCCATTAGACATTTCCTCACTAGATGTTTGTGTTGGATCTCTGCTCCTACACAACAACTCTTCTCCACTCCATCATCCTCCCAAGTGCTGCTGTCATGTCAGGGCTTTTGGTTTGTATCTGGAATACTTTCTGCTTCACTTAAACATGCATGTAGCTTGAAGTATACTTTTGTAGCCTTTTGATGCAGAAGCACACTCTGCTGATACAGAGTGTAGTGTTAGTTGTGTTAAGAAGGTTAGTTGTGTTACAGGGGTCACCAGTAACTTACATGATCTGGCAGTCCTCTGCTGCTCTTACTGCTCTGTATGTAAGAAGTAAGTCCTGCTGGTGTTATTGTTTTATTCCCATAATAATCACATTTGCTGAGTTGTTGTAATTGTTTTAGTGTAGCTGTGGTTTGTATATGCAGGGTTATGGCTGGTCAGGCCATAATTTTGAATCATAAGATGGAATAATGTTTATCTGGGCTGCATGTAAACAAATGCTCATGAGTGTCATTACTTGTACAGACACATTTATACTCAACCATGTAACACAATACCCAAACCTTTTAATTCTGCACTAAGTCTGAGACGTCTGAAACAGCATGTTGAGGCAAGAAAACACAGGATTCTGCACTGTCACTGGAGAGTATCAGTCAGTTAATGGTAAATATTACTGGAGATTACTGTAGAAGTGATTTTTTTCCTATGCTGCACCTCTGATATGTTTACTGTCAGTTCAGGAGGGTGTTCTCCTTCTTCTTCTTTTCTGTAGTTGGTTCTTCGGCTCTGCCTGCCTATCCGTAAAAGTCAGCGCACGCCACTGCTGCAGCATATTAATGTTGTGATGAACAGCAATGTGCCTAAACACAGCCTCACAGATGCATGGCTGACTAATGTTTTTTAGTGACTTAAATTTTAGCTGATTGTTGCTCTGAATTTTAGCAGATTACAAAATCATATCTTTGTATGAAAACTGCAGGTTCTATAAATCTGTGCTAATGCTACTTCTTTGCGCTACTGTATTTTTAATAATACTTGAAATTATTTTAATGATGCTCTAATGTAAACAGTATATTATACTGTGTATTGAATGATGGTTTCTGTGTTATATAACCAAAAATAACTCGAGCTGTGATAAAGAGCGTGTAGAAGTCAGTCTGTGGTCGGTCCCAAAAATAATTTCATGTACCACACATCACGTGTGCAGATGTGGGATCTAGTTGTGAAGGCTCTTTGAGCCTGACGGCTGCATTATTTGGAGTTTAGCTCAGTTAATAAAGCGCAGATTTACCACACCACAGATCCCAGCCTCTAATCCTGAGCGAGGCAATTTAATACCGAGCTGTGTGAAGCTTATCACTAAATACTGTGCTTGTTTCACTGGCACTCCGCGACCATGAGTGTGACTGACTTTGACGGCAACATAGTTTGCATGGCTTCTTCCCTTATTTTCACCTCTGCCTGATGTCTGAGTGTCTAAGCTCCATAATGAGCATTATTATGTCACAAAAAATTACATGATTGAGTTGAAGAACCTAAACTAGCTCCCTGACTGTCAAAAACACACTCATGTCTAGAGTTAGTGTTACGGTGGGGTTTCACAGCCATATTTCACACATTCCAGAGAGACTCACAAATACAAACATTACAGGGAGGTTCTGCTAAACTCTGCCCAAAGCTACTTTTTAAATGTCGTAAACAGCTTTTAAACTATTCATCGGACTGAATGTGCCAAACACAAGTCATTATGTTTGACAAATGCATTTCCTTTGCAATTTAACATGATGAATGTTTTTATCCTCAAGGAACTGAAAGTTAGACGAATATTGAACAACCTGCATCTGTGGAATCAAACAGTATAGCTTCCTTCTTGGCAAAACTTTTGTTCTGAAGACGATTTGGCTGGTTGGCCTTTTGCAAGGATTGTTGTGATTCAGTGTTAGTACAGTGTCTCTTCTCAAATTAAACCCAGAACACGAACAGTATTTTAGTGAACAGGTGATTACACAGGGAGGTTCTGTCCAGGAAACGCTAACTCAGTCTGACTGAGGTGAGACGGTCTTTCCTACTGCAGATAGATACGTAGACACCTGCAACTGTGGTAACTGTACATCAAAGATGGTGACAGCTGTAGCCTCAAAATGCTTAGACATAAAAATTAAGCATGTGTGACAAAAATGAGACTGACTTGTCAGTGACTAAAACTAGACTCATGAAAAGACTAAAACTAAATTTAAACCAGCTGTCAAAATCAACACGGGTGACGTCAGAGACTGACTCTGGATGTGAACTCTGAACTCTGGTCTTTGATATATACATGCCAGCCACCTCCTGGTGACTTGGTTGTATCTATGATCTGCTTGAAATGCATCACCATGCTCCTCAAGTAAACTGTATCTTAAACAGTTTCTCAGACTTGAGAAAGTTCTGCTGGAGCTCATGAGCAGGCAGAGCTAATTGGACGGGTAGAGGTTAATTAGGACAACAGCGCTATTGAGGACAAGGCTATTCCATGCAAAGCAGACAACAGGATACTGAAGGGGAACAGGAAGCAGAAGACGGAGTCTGGCGACTGTTGCCAGCACCACTTGAACAAGCAAGGTGATGAGCTGGTCGAGTGCCTCGGGGTGTGAACGCGGCTCTTCTTACTTGAGCATACATACGCAATGCTTGCAAGTGCATAAAGCTGAGATAAAGAGCTGAGTTGGTAGATCTGTGAGGCAGGAGGAGAAATACCTCTTTCCTCTGGAGCCTCACTGAGAAATAAAACAGTATTGTGCCTGGCTTGGCTCCAGGCTCAGCAAGGGGACAGACAGCTCGGGGTGGCTGCAAGTTTATGAAAACAGCAGAGGATGTAGCTATGATGGCTTGTCTAAGTGTTTCTGTTCAAATATAAAAGGGGGCTTATGTCCTTCAGTGCTGGTGTTAACATGCTACCCTCCCGTCTTTATTGGTATCTCATCAGGCACTGTGCTTTCCTGAGCCCGTTTTTATACCAAACCCCACTAATTACACCATTATGTAATGACCTCGTCCGTTAGCCCCGATGAAATGAGAAATATAATGCTCAACATATTAGATGTCAGAGACCTGATGGAAGCACTGTTTGCCTGTCAGCTGCATGTCAATGAGGAAAGAGCATATTTTTCCGGGATGATAAAATTACATATTGCATTAAGTATGTTTTCTTTAGAACTAAAGCTGGAAAATGTAATGTCATGATTAGCAGTCAGTGTGTCTTCTTGAACACAGCTTCAATTTAGTGCCAAAGCCAGGCAGTGAGAAGGCTGACAGGCTGTATGGAAAGGACTTGCTAAAAGCTGTCATCCACATTTGGTGGAGTGGAGCAGTTTAAAAACTGGCCTGAGTTCTTCTTTCTTCAGATTTAAATTTAGGCTCTTCAGTATGTAACTATTAATTTTTTGTGAATTCACTATAATGGCAGATGTTCAAAATGATGGTTGGACATTATCAGGTCTGCTCAAACCAGGGTCTGTGTTTTGAGAATAAATGCAAACTGAATTTTAGAAGATTACATTCGAAGGCCCAAATATGTCCTGGGTGGTGCGAACTTAAGGGAAAATGTGATTTCATATGCTGAAAATATTTCAACTTGAGTGAGAACTTCATACAAACTTTGTAAACATGGAGGAGCAGAAAAATGAGGAAACAGGATTAGGTCTGCCTGGTCAATGTATGTTGCTAGCTAGCTCCAACTTATGTCTATAGAGTTGACAATTCAGGAAGAATGTCAGTGTCAATCTTTCAATACACAAGGCTGCTTGAAACACAAAGGCCAAAATGGCTGAAAGACCAAGACTATCACTTGTTCAAAAATACATATTGTAATAACGTACAAGTCATTCAGACACTCTTTTCACTGGTGCGTCCAGACTAGCCTATACCACAATTATTTTGATGAAAAGCTAAAAAGTCCTCTAGAGTAAATGAGCAAATGCGCTTGGACCAGTATTCTATGGTTAAGGTCAGGTTAGCTTTAGGCAGAAAAAGGACTTCAGGTTAAGATTAAGGAATGATCATTGCATGAGGACTACATTTGTATCGCTGGAGACTCAACAAAATGATTAACTGCAGTTCTCCTAATCTAGAGGAAGGAGAGTCTCTTGAGGAGCCAAATGCAGAACTCAGACGTACAGGCTGATTAGAATTCAAACAAGGACAGTTTGTTGTAAAAGATGGTAAAGTCTTCGGTGTTGGAGTGGGCAGGCTGGTAGTCAAGAACTGAGTCCAAAGACAGAACCACACAGGCTGGGATGAGTGCCCAGGAATAGTGACCAGGGAGCAGGATTGGGTGGGTAATGTACAGGAACAGGAGATGACAGGAATGGCACTGAGTGTGGGAAGGTGACTGAGATACAGGTGTAGGTGAACCTGAGGCAGAGAATAAACTAGAATAAGTCACCCATACAGTACCACAGAAGAGAACTGCCATTCTGGCAAGGAACTGAATGAAGGACTGGTGTCTTTATACTGCTGTCTCAGGGTGTGGCTGATAAGGTGATTTGCCACAGGTGAGTTGTAGATCAGGTGGGAAGCAGAAACACCCAAGCCTAGACGCAGGACAGGAGAACAGACGAACTGGGGACTAGTGAGGAGAAACAGCAAAAAGACAAGGGAAGAGGGAGAGGCTGTCTGCTAGCTAATGCAAACAATTCCATCCCATTTAAGGTGCATTTATTATAATGAATTTATAGTGGGAAAGACAGCTCATAAGTGCAGTACTCTGGGGAGGATCCCATTGTCTGCTCTTTAGGTGGTCACTGTTTTTTGACTAATGCTAGATATCAAAGTTTCAGGCATTATTAGTTTTCAAATAATAAAGGGAAAATCACTTCCACTTTCATTAAGCTAGATAAAATTTTAGCATGAAGAATAACATTTTGAATGAAAGGCTATGTTTGTGACAGTGAGCTCAGAGTAGTGAAAAAAAAAGGCTGTAAAAGTATCTTGAGCAGAGCCTTTTTTTTTATAGCAATTACACCAAGGTCTCATTTAACCTGAATACTGAATACAGTGTCTCTGGAAGTGTCTTAAAACATTCCAGTCTGCTTGTAGTCCTTTACAATGCTGTTACAAAAATCATGGAAAGCCGGTACAGTGTTTGTGGATACAGGATTCGTACTGTACCTGCTTGAGCTGATCCACACATCACACCAGTGACAGGGGAGGAAATGGCTGCTTGTAACGGTATATCCCTCAGAAGTTATCATCACAGCCATACATCCATACATGTGTGTCCTGAGGAGACAGTGGCTACGGTTGGTTAGTCACACTTAGCATGATTAGGAGCAGCTTTCAGACATTTTCCCAATGTGCCTCAGAGTGGGGATAATAACACCCAGAGGACCAGACTCAGTTTGGACACCTCTCAGGTATCTGTATTTGTAGATGTGAGCTCACCGCAAAGCATGTCCAGCTTCATCATTTAAAGAGCCACACCACAGTCTTTCTATGTTTCAGCCCATTAACTGCAGACTGTTTTCCAAAGCTGCAACTTTGTCCTACCTTTCAAGCAGGAGTCTGTTTCTGCTCACTTCTGTTCGCTGTGGTTAGATGCTTGCTGACTTGAAACTTGCTTCAGATAAGAAAGAAAACACATTACAATGAACATTTAGTTGACTTTATATCTTGGTCACAAGAACTGTCAGGGAAATCAATTCATTTTAGTCAAATTTGCCACAGAAAACCAATTTGTTTGCAGCGCAAAGTAAATCAGCTTGTACAACTTTGGTGATCATAAGAGGCATGTTTTGCTCTAAGTCACTGGACAGGACTCGATGGTACAAATATATCTCGAACGAACTACTTGCCTGGTTAGCAAGCTAGCTGCCTAACCAGTCAACTAGCACTGTGAGTGGTCACTATGTCCCCACTAAGCTTCTCCAAATATTTATTCCACTGGATGTCCAGTAATGTCACTATGCCACTTTCTAGTATGAATAAGCCTTTGTAATGAGGAAATACAGTTTCAAGCAGATGTAAATTTCAAAAATCTTGATGGGGAATCAGGTTATTTTTCTCATGACTAAAATAAAAAATAAAACGTTTTAGGAAATGTGTTGAATCAGGCTGCGATTTAAAAAAGAAATCTATTCAGGGCCTTGGGACTTTGTTGAAACGCACTCTAATGTAGTTTATGTAATTTTAACAGTATGTCTCTTTTGGGATGACCAAATTCATCACAACGTTTGTCAAATGATAACTTCTGTAAAAATGTGTTGTGTTGGGAAGTATGTAACTAATTTGTTTTGTCAAAAAAAGAAATGCAGATAGAGTATGCTGAATTCAACAAATGCTTAATTTACTTTCTCCAACAGTTCACTTCACTTATTTTACAAATAATTGTTACTTATTCATTATAGCGATTGATACTCAGCCAGTGAAAAGAGTGTGTGTCTGTGGCTCTGGAGGAGTTTTATCATGTCTGAGAACATCGTGGGCGAAGTGATTTCAGGTGCCCCGGAGTTCCAGAAGCACCGGTTAAAGCCCTGTTCATTTTTCCCATAGACAATGTTGTCTGACTTAACCTGGAGCCCTTCTGAGGCTTGGATCGGCACAAAACTCTGAATCATCAGAATGAAAGATGACCCATGTTTTAGAAAACAGATCTTCTTTTATAAAATCTGAAAGGTACAAGGTCATGGACAGAAAACTTTTGAGGAATAATTTAACCCAGGAGCATGTGGGTAAGAATCATCCAATCATTGAACTTAAACCTTTGTCATGAGCAGCAGTAAAGGCAGGCAGAAGCTAAAGATTTACAGTGCTGAGGAAACAAAATTTACAATCTTCAGTTGAAATCACTGTAATTTTGGGTCAGTTTTTGGATTAATTCTATGCTGTCAAAAATGACGGACAAAACATGGTTTCTTAGAAACTAAGTAACACAAACTAAGACAGAAACAGAAACAAAGTAACAGTAAGAAAGGCTAAGGCAGGATGGGCAGCACACTTGTGGATTCCTGTTTAAAGGTATCCCTATTTAATCCCTATTTAAAGGAGTACCTATTTAAAAAAATTTTATTTCTTATTTATTCTAAAGATGTTGCTCTGTTATTCTGTTGTTGATCACTGTAGCAAAAGTAGAAAGACTTACAGTGAGAGGTGATGGATATGTACAATATTCCTGATATTTTCAGTAGTGCAGGACTGTGTGTGTGAAGTGTTTCATCTTTGTCTGTGACCGTGGGTTCATGAAACAGCCAGGAAGCCCACATATCTACCATACCGAGAAAGTTCCCTTCATGTAGTACAATGAATAATGCACACTGACAAAGGCAAAAAAAAGGCCTTCATAGCTCCTGTATGAATAATGAAGGTAATGTGTTTGTGCACTTTGTCTGATTGTCATATATCTTGTCCCTTAAGGGTGCAGAGGCGGCTCATTTTGATTTCCATTTTTCACCTGCAAAATTATGCAGAGATGATTTTGTAATTGATCCCAATGTGACAGATGTATTTTCAATTGTTGTCATGCTGTTGTCGAGCCCCTCTAGCCTCTGATGGATGGCGCTGTCGATACTTGTATTGCCATTCAGGTCTATTGACCTTTCTCTGAGGCATGTTATCACCAGTTGGCCCAGTCATTATGGCTGTGATCCAAATTCAGATCCAGGGGTCAGCATCAGCGGAGCCTCCATCTATCAGAGAGAGAGAGAGAGGGAAGAGAGGTACGAAAGGACGCAGATGAAAGAAAAACAAGGAGCTGAGAAACAGAGATAAAGATAAAAATGCTGTACTGATACTGATGTACAGTAGAGAATCTTTTATGGCTGATCCAGACTTCACTGTATCACAGATATTTGTACCTGGCCTGCTGGTTTGTCTCAGGCCAATGTGCAACCAGAGCTTGGTCTGTTTCTAATCCAGCTCAGAACCAGCTGGTTGAACCTCTGACAAAAGACCAGCTGGCTCTTAACTGGTCAAAACATCCATTGTCCAATCCACTTAAGTATTACATGACTCTTTTTCAATTTATTCTATCTGGTACTGAACAGAAATCCATAAAACAATCTTATCACCAGACAAGGATGGACTCTCTGGTCATGGCATATAAATTTTATTGTTGAGGCATGGTTAGGGCCAGGAAAAAAAAAAAAAAACCTTTGGTTAAGGTTAGAGATAAAGACATAAGTCAGTATTTTGTTGCATTTTGATTGTCTTATTAAAGATGCATCGTGTTTGGCTCATATCATGACCTGATAGTGAGATGATGGGGCCCTGGGTGCAGGCATGTTAACTTCTACAAATGGAGCAAGACCCCCATACTGAGAGGCGTTAACTGATGACGAGACAGGCATTCTGTGTCTCTTTGCAGTCATTTTGCGTCTTTTTGTAGTTGTTTTGCTTCTCTTTGTACTCGTTTTATGTCTCTTTGTGGTTGTTTTGTGTCTCTGTGGTTGTTTTGTGTCTCTTTGTGGTTGTTTTGTGTCTCTTTGTGGTTGTTTTGTGTCTCTTTCTTATTGAATTGTTCGTCTTCACACTTGTGTTTTGTCTCTTTGTGATTGTTTTGTGTCTCTGTGGTTGTTTTGTGTGTCTTTGTGGTTGTTTTGGATTAATCTGTTTATTCATCTTGCATCTGTTTGTTGTCAGTTTACGTCTCTTTGTGGACTCTGGCCTAGGTCCAACTGTTCATATATAAAATAAACGTAAAAATGAAATCTAGAGAAGCTGAGCACCAGGCTGAAAAGAAGTATTTCAGAGTTAGCCCTGGTCATTAATCATCTACAGAACAATACTGTTTTCTCCTCCATCATATCATGCTAAAAATATGACATCCCAAACTGCTAACATCACAGTTTAACTGCATAAAATCATGCACAGTATATAAGTGAGTATATTATGAAAGGATGTTCAGATGCTACTGTAGATATTCCTATAAATACTGTTTGTTTATATCTGATCAAATGTCTCATAGTTATGCATCCATTGCTACACAGAAAGTCCAAGCCAAGCAGAGGCTTATGTTCAAGTAGTAAACCCATCTCACTGAGATCTCCTCACTGTGTGTGCTGCAGTACGAGTACATGCAAGTGGCCCTCATCAAACTGTCATTTCTACATGCGCTAACTTGTTGTTTTTAATGTCTCCTATTTTTATTCTGCTCGTGTTCAGTGGCTGTGGCTGTTGTGAGCTCTCTATCTGCTGCAGCAGCAGGAGCTACATTTCTAAATTAAGCCTCATGAATTATTCTTGTGTTGCATTACCTCTGGTTTCTCGCTACAATGAAGGAAGAAAGTTTTCTTAAAGGAGATTGTTTAGGAGTCGTAAGACCAAGGAAGACACAGAAGACACAGTAACTACAGCGTAAATAGCACCAGGCTGCAGAAAGTTATGTTGCAGTGTAAACATCTCAACACAGAATTCCCAGAAGTATTCCGATTTCTCCTCTGTACGGAGCCCTCTTCCACTACTCTTTTCACCTCTATTCTCTTTAACATGTCACATCATTAGAGCGACATTGCCAATCCTTCCACATGTGTTGTTCTAAAGTTTTTTAAGTCTAAATCTGGAGCCGGTCTGGACCGTTACCTAAACGCATTAGCAGGACTTAGATAATTCCACTGACTTACTGTAAATTGGAAAATTTAGTACATTTTAAGTAAATAATTGATTCCACCAGAGCAATAATACTCCAAACTCATAAACAAGGCAGGAAAAAAGCCACTCACTACTTTCTGCAGCGATTACGAATAATTTCATTACAATGGTGCAGTGTGTTCTTAGACTGGAGAGGCTGTTTGCTTATTGAGAGCTGCAAAGCATTGCCATGACTACACTACAAGTACATAAGAAGCACACTGCAGTCTTTGCTCTGTGAGTGCTTTTCCTTTCATAGCCTCTATTAATTGATGCTTTTATCCAGAAAGAGGTATAAAGCTTTTCATTGATCTGTGTGTTTACTTTCCTCTCACATCTGATTACGTGAGGTTAGTTTATCTGTCGAGTCAATGCTAACAATTTAAGGTAACGTTTGCTTTACAAGATTATTAGAAGCCTAAAAGCTCAAAATGAACCTCAGTCATTTCTAAATGTATGCACACACATGTGAATTTGAAGCAGTGGTATAATATAATATATTTTAATTTACAGAGAAAGTGTTTAAAAGGATCATTCTGGTTTATTACATTTTGGGTCTTATTTTCTATTTTTTATTTTATTTAGCTGTGGTCGTCATTTTTGTTTGTATTAACCAAGTGAATAGCTGTGATCTTGGAATGTGGTGAGACTGCTAAAAAGAAGAGCGAAGAGGCAAGAAATTCTCAAGTTAAACAGACGCCACAGTTTACTGATAATTTACACAGTTTTCCTCTGCAGTGAAGAATCAGGTCCACAGAAAGCACACCGGGCTGTGAGGCAATTTTGGTGTAGTGGCTACACCCCCCCATATACGGTTATTACAAGAGGAACTGCTGTAAAATGATGGATATGGTTTTGAACATAAATACTCTGAAATGAATCTTCAGTGCAGGCAAATTTTACAAATCTCAAAGAGGCAAACTAATAAATTATTTTATCGCATTCATGTGTGTGAGGAGTCAACAGGAAGTCAGTGCCCAGTGAGCAACTTTCATTGGTATGGATGGGGTAAGAAACCAGAATCCAGTTTTTCTCAGTACATACAAACCTCCATATACATTTACATCATCTTGCTACAACCTGTCTGATCCTCCAACTGACTCTAATGTGTGTCTTTCCTTGTTGGATTTCGTTGTAGTGTTGCCTCTGTGTTCCCAGATTTCGGAGAGCAGTGTTGTCATAACTGAAGCAAACAAAGTTACAAAAATAAAATGCAGGTTTCCATAGACCAGAATTATCATTTAAATACACTGTGAAGACCCATCAAAAGTGAAACAGTTTCGCTTGAGTCAGCTTCTGCTGCAAATCAATGCAACATCATTCGGAAATGGATTGATTTGGTCTGTTAAATCTGTGCAGTTATCGAGACAGAGGATGAAATGATTGCCATCACAATAACTTTTCCAGAGTTGTAAATATACTGCCATGCAGTGTTCTGGTGTGTGATAAGCCCTCACACTCATGGATTATTTAAACCATCCTTTCTGGATCCCCCTTTTATTTGTTAGAAAGTTCCAAGACTGAGGTGTGTGTGTGTGTGTGTGTGTGTGTGTGTGTGTGTGTGTGTGTGTGTGTGTGTGTGTGTGTGTGTGTGTG
>JBBMJY010000005.1:19153091-19199868 GCA_037833715.1 Toxotes lorentzi
TATCTATCTATCTATCTATCTATCTATCTATCTATCTATCTATCTATCTATCTATCTATCTATCTATCTATCTATCGTTAATTACAAAGTGCGGTTACAGATCACTTTAATGCATTATGAGCTCCATTACACTGCAGCAGTTTATAACTCAGCATTCAGCAGAAGGGAATGATCACACCTCAGCTCCACCCTGCTCGTCAAGTACTTGTTGTTTCACTTTAGATTCTTTAAATGATTAAATCAAAAGACCACTATTATTCTAATGAACAAAGGAAGATTCTATTACAGTTAGTGCTTCTTTGCAATCATTAACTCTATTTCAAAATATAATGTGATCTGTTTGGCTCTGTGATGAGAGCAGAGAAGGTAGATATGCAACTTGTGTAATAATGGTGCAAGTTTTGTTCTGTATTTTAAATGGGCAGTGGCAACACTGGGCCACAGATATAACCATAACCACCCACTCACTATCACCTTGAGAGTCTACAGCCATACCAGTGGCTGTATTTTGAGCTATACCGGAGGTTAGCGGCTACAGACTACTCACTTAAAGCTGGAAAGACTTACAACTGCAGGAAAGAAGGTAGGTGAGGAGGTGGACACTTGTTTTATCACCCTGGCTGGAATCTGGCTCAGCTTGGACTTGGCTTCCATTTAAAGCCATCAATAGGCAGATCAGAAATGAAATTATCAAGGGCAAACTGAAATGTAACGACAGACTGGAGCTTGAATTTACACAACAAGCCTTTAAAAAAGTAAACTCTGACTGGATAAAAATCAAGATAAAGCTGCATCGCTCACTTCTTCTTCCAATATTTTGAATCACCAGGCAACTTCGCTTCAGTCCAACTTTGTTGATTTCACCTCCACCTTTAACACAATACACCACCAGATGATCAGGAAACTCCACCACCTCCACATCCCTCCAGTCCTCATTGACTTGGCTCACAACTTCCTCAGCAACAGACCACAGGCTGTTAAAACAGGCACAGAAACATCATCAACCATCATCACCAACACCGGAGCGTAGTGTATTGGCCCTTGATCCATCACCACAGCTCATCAAACAAACTCCACACTGGACTGAACCCCACCTCCATCCAAAGCAAGACAGTTGAACAGGTCAGCAGCTTCAAATATCTTGGCCTCATTATTGACAATAAACTCAGCTTTGATCATCATTTTACATCACATGAACAGTCTGAGCAGAGACTCATCATCCGCAGCCTCACAGCGCTTTTGCTCTGTTGCTCCTCGCCTGCTGTTGTTGCTTTAGAAAAGCATTATTCAAACCATTGTGTAGTAGTGTTCTCCCTGTTGTTAACTGAGTCCAACACCAACAAACTTATCAGGGTTACGTGTGTTGCTTTCAAGATTGTCTCTACCCCCCAACCTCTCACATGTGAATGACAGAACTGTCACACACCTTGCACTCACAATACCAAATGATATTGATCACCCCCTGAATCCACACTTCACATTGTTGCACCCTGGTTGGAGATACAGGACTTTAAAATGGATTCCCCAGTGGATATCTGTATGTTTCCATGTGGGCTGCATACAGGCTGTGAAAACAAATCTCCCCTTGGGACAATAACGGCTTAAATGTCTTATCTACTTCTTGTTGAAAGATCATCAGAGGTGCAACTAACTCATAATTAATGTGTGTCTGTGTTACAGTGCTAGTGGAACAAGCCTCTGAGTTGACCTGGGTGACACCAAACTCCACCACCATGCATCTCTGGAGTGCTGAGGTGGTACCGCACCTGCTCCAGACACACTAACTGCAGCCAGAGGGTCACCTGATGGCCTCCCAGCCTCACCACACATCAGCTCGCTCAGTGCTCAGTGCACCCTTTGCCCATCGCTGTGATGAAGACCGCCAGCCGCACCCAGCCCCGCAGCAGTCCTCCGCTGGTCCAGATGAGGCACTACACGCCCGGGCTATATCCTTTCCTATTTCCGTCGGTCATCAGCTCCCTGCCACAGCTGCCGCTGCCATCACCTCAGAGGCTGCAGATCCAGCAGCCATCCAGCAGCGGCAGCACACCTTCGCCTGTTGGTGAGTACTGCTGCTGCACCTCCACTGATGCTGGTTGTACATGTTTCAGGTTGGCTCTAGTGGTGTTCAGCTTGAACAAACAAACCTTCAACACTGGATACTCATGCTTATTTGATAATACTGAATAATCAATGTCTCTCACTGGATTAGAAGCTGTTTGCATTGGTGATCAATAGGTGACTGTAAATGCTGAGCCGTGATGCACAGAATGCTACGTCCTGGGTGAAAGCTCACTGAAGGGCTGTGAATGCCACAGAAACACTGATGGTGTGATAACTGCTGCAGATAGGTGGCTCCTGAGATACAATCACTTATCACACTGCTTAAAGCAAGCTAAACTGGTAACGTATACAAGCCAAATAGGCAGGAGAGGGTTAAAGCTTTTGTCTTTGTCAGACTGGAAAACAAGGACATGGCTATTTCCTGGAGGTGGCACGTACCAGTGTTAACTTGATACATATCAAACTCGCAAAAATACCACTAGATTGGTTCATTCAGTTTGGGGCAGCACAAGGTGACCGGCTTGTCAGTCTGTCATAACATCAACAACAATCACATTGTTTTCCACCACCTTTCAAAAGCACACCGCAAACCAGATTGTCAGAATATTTTTAAAGACGAAGGTAGAAGAAAACAGCAACACATCAGCTGTACAGAGGTGAGATGCAGCCTTTGTGAAAGGTTAAACAAAGACAAGCAGCTTTTCCTCTGTCGTCTTTCCCTCCTCTGTCCTTGCTGTATTTGACCACTGTGTACAATGAAAACTCATGGGAGCACAAGAGCACGACTTGTGCTATTTGTGCACATTAATTGTTGCAGACAGTGCACAGCAGAGGAGTGGGGACCTGCCGGGGGAACCATTCTGGGGCCTGTAAAGTGGAAGTGCACAGACTTTACACTGTTTCCACATGTTGGGGACTACTGCTGCATAGGTGAAACAGGTTGTATGAAGCCCTTTGTGGCTCCAGAGTGAGCTGTGTGAAGTGTCACAAATGTCCTCAAGTGATATCATTTAAAACCTGGGGAAGGACCTTTTGTCAGGATCTGCCCTTCTGAGTGACTCTTTGTTTGGACTCTGGGATATTATTTCCTGTTTTATTTTCAAATTACCTTCCTCGTGTGTCCATAATGGTTTCACTTCCTGTCTTTGTTTTTTTCCTGCCTGCGTGATTGCTTGCTCCTGTGTCCTATTGGCTTCCCCTCACTAGTGTATTTACGTTTCTGTATTTCCTTCACTCTCTCTCAGTTTGTCTGTTCAGTTTCCTCGTGATTTTGCTTTAATTCCTGTTCATGTTTACTTTTTTTGTCCCTTTTTTGTTCCAGTGCGTTTTTCCTAGCGTTCCTGCTTCCAGTGTATGTTTGTGCCAGTCATCACTGTCAACTCATCTACCTATAAACCTGCTCTCTTGTTATTAAATATCCTCCATATACCTTCCTGAACCTCCATACCTTTGTAGCCTGCCCCTCATCTCTACTTCAAGCTAAAGGCTACATTAGCCACTACCAGCAGAACCTACCAAATTTGTGTTTGAACTGGCAGTGGTGGCGTTTCATTGTGGGTAATGTAGGCGCAAGTTTTCATAGAGGAAGAAGGATATATACGTGGAATAAAAAAGATGATAACTGTCCATCAAGAGTCCAGCAGTGTTACAGGAGTCCAGTTCTTTTAAAGGGCACTCTAGAAACTTTACACATCAAGGCTGGCTTCTCTGTCATGTGTCATATCTGATATCATCAAATTTATCTGGACTTGGGCTTTAGGTCTACAAATTCATAAAAGAAAGCCTGTACTACTGACATATGAAGAGGGTGAAATATACAGGAGAGTCTGGCTGCATTATAGGAAATGTATATTTCATCATTTTTGAAGCGTGTCCCATTCAAGGGACTAAAAGTCAGGACATCTTGGTCCCTGCTGCTTTAACTTTAACCATTCTTTAATAAATGTCTTGAGAGCTCCAACTTTAAAACGGATGACAGATTTTTTTCTTTTTAACAGAAAGGTCTTTTTCTCTATAGCAATAATCTCGACTCTAAAACTTGACTCTTGATGCAAAGTCTGAGAGGGGCTTGGAGAAAATCACTTTCAGATTGTGATCAGATCACTGTCCTGGGTGCAAAATGAAAAACGAAGGACTCGGCCTCTTTGTTAGTGGAAGAACATGACCATAAGATCTCAGAGAGCAGTAACTAATCCAGTCAGCTGTATTTCTCCTGGATTATTTCCTCACTGTAAGTGGCCCCTGGTGTTCTCCACTGCTCTGGCAATACTTTGACACAGTCTGGTTTGTGTTGACTAAGTGCAAGTGCTGCAGTTTTCAACCTTGAGCTCCACATATTTACTCCCTCAGTTTTTCTCCCTCCTTTTCAGCATCTAAAAATTTGCTCTGACATGAAAACCAGCAGGCAGGTTCACCCGGGGGGAATTCTTCTCCCAGTGAGGAGCTCAGGTGTGCAGCTCTGTGTGCTGCTGAGCTGAAGTGTAAATAGACACAACATTGAGAATCAGGCAGTTTCAATATTGGCTGTTTTTTTCCTTGAACTGAGTTTTTATACCTGTTAATTTGCCCCCTCCTCAAATGAAATGTAGGCTTACCCCCCCCCCCCCAATCAAACTGTAACAAGTGTTTGTGTCAATCAACAAGTGTCTGAATTTATGATGAAATTAGTTATTTTAATGTACAGCAACTTGCCATTTTGTCAGTTTGAGAAACATCTGCATAAAGTTAAACATTTTTTTGATTTGAATTTGGCAGTCAAAGGTCAAAGGTCACTGTGACCTCAGCGCAACTCAATAATTTATCTGCTAATTATGACAAAATACACTTAATACCTCTACTTAAATTTCTGCACTACAAACATTATATGAGTCTGGACACAGATGAACTTGAACTTGACTGGTTGGTGGAGGCGTACGACCACAAGGTGGTAATTCTAGCTGTGTCCTTGTGGTGCCTGAGCCTCTGAGGCTGGTAATCATTTAGTCCACTGACTTCACAGTGACAGATGGTTGTCTGTTTATATTGCAAACATACCTCTCATAAAACAAAATCAACATAGTCTTATTTTTAAGACAAACATAGCACAAAGTCAGTTCCTGCAGCTGAAAGTAAGATGAAGGGAACGTCAGTACATTAACATGATCTCGTCTCGCTGACTGGGGCAGGACAAAGTATAGACATGAAATATGCAGCACCATTCATATAACAAATAACAACAAAAAAAAAAGTAGATAAAAAGGGAAGAGATGCTGTCTCCTCCTTGATCATCCTTTGGTGTGTGAAACAGACCAAAGCAGACACTGTATTATTTACAACATTAGAGATAAAAGAATAAATCTGAACACATCTGAACTCTGGACATTGAGAAAAAGAAAACACGGGCACTGCTTTTGAGTATGATTTGTGGATTCGCACAAATGATGTGGGGCCGTCGCAGCGTCCCCCGGGGACATACTCAAACACTTGCTGTTGTCGGGTCAGAGGTCCGGTTCGTCTGCCTGCCGCCTTCTGCCTCCACTGGGGGATTCACAAAGGAAACTGAACTCTACTGCAAACATCGCACACCTCCTGGGAACTGCAATGACCCAGTCAACACTACTGAGGTGTGTGTGAGAGAGACAGAGAGAGCATATGTATAGTATGTATGAGAGAGATAAAAAGGAAATTATAAATGGGAATTATAATCAAGCACACACATTAATGCATTTCTGAATTTTAAATACTCACTGCATCTATTTCCTCTTCATCTGAACATTATTGTTTGAGGGCTGATACTGATGTCAGTCTGCTTTGAACTGAAATTTTTAATTAGTATTTCTGTACAATGTGTTTTTCATTTACTTCCTAACAACCCTTACCACTAATCACATACTCTTACATATATATCACATCTTACCATTCTGCACACCATGCTGCTGTATTTTTAAAATCTGAATGTGTTTGTTCTGTTCCAGGCATTTATTTGTTTCCATTCATTTCATCATTATGATATATATCTATCTACTCTGATCAGTGCATGTGATACTGTACTGTCTTCTGTCTACAGTTCTTCAAGTACCTTAAAGTTAAAAATGATTTTCACTTTCATCAATGTCCCTCATGCTGTACATGCTATAACAAACTGTTTATTAAAGCTACATTAGACTTATATCAAGTAAGATATTCAAACTCCAGATGACAGTTTTAATGCACCATTCCTGCAGATTTAACTCTTTAAACCACACTGACACAATTTTGTTCCTGAAATTAGCACAACTTGTGATAAAAGGATCTCAAAGAAATGCCCATAATTTACTTTTTTAAAAAAATAACTTGCAAATGTATTCAGGTGAGTAGTGGAGGGTGGGTTGTGCTCCATCAGCACTTATGACCTGCCCATTACTGTGACTGCTGTCTCATTACAGTGGACACACGTTCATGGCCCGCTGGGGAAAAATACCAAACAGGTGTAGGAGAGAAATTAATGCTCACTGTTAGTGAGCATTAAGACTGAAAAAAGAAAAGAAAACACTTGGACCTGTATTGGTGTAGGCCAGTTGCTGCATGTTCTGGTAAGATAATGAAATATAAGCCAGTCTGAGTATCAGATCCATGAGTTTGAAGGGTTATCACGTGCTCTTTCACGTGCACCTGCTCGGAGGTTCTGGACCACAACAGTCACTGTTTTATACTAGTTCCATCGTCTGACAACAGAAAAAGAAAAATCTCTAAATGAAAACAACTTTGAAGCTGCACTAAATGACTGTATATGTGAGCATAGAGGACAGAGGCAAACAGAAGCCAGCGGACACTAGGCAGAAGGCAGATACGACACAATGGTGTCATGAACATGCTAATTAGTGTATTACATGATCTTTAGTAACTTTATGAGCAGGATTTAGCTTCTTTTCATAGTAAGTTGTTGTTTACTGTGATTCCACAACAGTTTTCAACTATGTCTTCAATCTGACACATTACTCACACTCGGTCCAGCCACACACCAGGTTTAGACTGAGTCTTGTTTCATTTGTCATCACAACAATCTGTCATGGTGGCCTTTATGTGTTGGTGGTCCTACTTGTACCGTCACAATAGGAAAAAACGCTCTATACTTGCTTTAATCTCTCGCCCTGAGTTAAGATTAAACTAACATACACACCAAAGCTAACAGGGTCAAAATTGATCCCATTTTGCATCAGAGTAGCATCAAAGTAATAATGGGTAGCTCTATCAAGTAGCCAGGGGTAGAAAACCACCCAATACAAACACTTGTTTTGACTCAGTGAAGCTAACCCGGTATTGAGTCTCCGGTATACTGATCCAAATGGAGTCAGTTTTTAACCAGTGATTTTTAGTGTGTAGTTTTAGCAAAATCTTCAACAAATATCAAAAAAGTTACAATCTGCATCTTATTCATCCTGCAGAGCTGAGTGATCCTCATTGGACGAGCACAGGCCAGGAATGTCAGCCAAGTCTAACCAGGCTCTTCTGAGTTTTTAACAGTTTTTAGCCTCTAAACAAGGACAGAGTAAAGGCAAAGACAGATGACTGTTACCAGTTGAATTGTTCATCAAAGATCAGTAAAACCAGTTTGAAGCCCAGTATTTGTCAGCAAAACCAAATCAAACACCAATACAGACATCATTAGCAGATTCTAACGAACATCACACATGCAGCATGTCAACGAGCTGGTTAATGGATCCCGTCATTCATACGCTTCCATCCTCTCCCCATCTGTCATGTCCCCTCTCCATGCTCTCCTCCCATCTGGCCAAGAGGGAGGCTACCTGCACGTCCAACCTGTCAGTGTCCCACCTGCTCACAACCCCAGCAGATTATCAAAGCCTTCATCTGACAGGTGCACGTCAACGCACACCTTGTCTTATACAGAGACGCCTTCAGAAACATTCCATGCCCTGGGAGACGTCTTTCTCTCTGGAGCGGAGAGTTTCCTGTGAGCTGTGATAAGCAGGCACTTATTTGAGGATAAGTATTAGTGTTTATGAGGTAAATTTGCAGCATGGTTCGACTAAATCCATCACAGTGAAATGTACTGTACTAATGGAAGCTGAATGCAAACTGGGTTCTTTAAAGGTGATAAAGCTGAAGTTGAACGATCAGTTTATCTACGTTATAAAACTTTAAAAGAAGTCACTTACAGTACCTTTACTGGCATCTTATCCTGCAGAAACAGTGTGACAGTGTTATTGTGGATAATCCACAGACCACAGTGTGGACTGCTTTCATTCAAAACTAACCTAACCCTAACCACTTCGGACGGGTTTTAAACTGCAAGTTTCCAATGCTGTGAAATTTCATTCAGCTTGTGATTGTGTTGGAGTGGAGGAAATCTCTGAGAAAATATCTTGGACAAATAAAACCAGATGTAAGTCAGTTGTCTTTCTTTCTTTCTTTTGTTTTGGTTAGGGTGAACTGTCCCTGTCAACCTCTTAGTGAAACTCAACACTTCCTGCAAATGTTTTGCATTTAAAGCCAACCAGGAAAGGAAGGGATTCTCAGTTTTGAGCAGCTGGAAGTGGAAGCAAGTGAAATAAAGTGGAAGCAACTGGAGATAATAAGTGAGTGAAAACAGTATTTCTATTAGAGAGGAGAAACTCAGAGCAGCTTTTTGGTAGGCTTCTAAATGTGAATCTAATGTGCTTCTGATCTGCATGATGTGTTGAGAAAAGAGCTTTTACTAAAAGTCAACAAGCAATTTGAATTAATCTATATAAATAGTGTTTCTGTTATAAAGAGAAACTCAGAGCGGCAGAGTGGTGAATGTGACATGACTGTTTTCATACTGATGGATCCATCCATCCATTTTCTATACCGTTTGGTCTGACAGGGTCGCGGGGGAGCTGGAGCCTTTCCCAGCTGACTATGGACGAGAGGAACAAGAAGGACCTGAGGGAAAACTGACCCTTTAATTCCATCCATTGCTTGTTGGACACGGAACTATTTTTTTCAGTGATGGTTGTTTTCTTTGAGATGATCAGTGACTGGAGGTCACCTTTTTATCTAGCGCCACATTTTACACGAGATCTTGAAATTTGCTGCATGTCACCTTTAGAGCCGCAGACACACTTAAAGTGTGATGCATGATCTGAGGGAACGGTGTCAGACAGAATTCATAATGCAATTACTGACAGAGGGCACGTTCTCAAAATTCCCCTGTAATAAGATCCAACTGTGCAGCGGGCGGTCAGGCTTGAGAGAAGTTACATTATAGAAATACATGGACAGACAATCCACACTTTTTTTTTTTTTTTTGCTTAATGCTGTCTCTGTGCCGCTCTAATAACAGACTGACACAACATGTCTGCACAGCACTGAATCTTAAAAGAGACTCAGCTGTCAGTTTGCTCTCAAACTTGGCAAATGCACACTTACACACCTACACATTCATCTTCTTCCCCCCAGATTTATCCCCTCCTCTTTCCCTACCCCTTCTTTTGTCTGCCGTGCTCATTTCAAGTCACTGTCTGCCTGACTGTCTGTCAGTGTTTCCCTGTTGTTATTTTAGAATCCATCGGCGGGTATTTAGGTCACATGCGGTTTCTAGCCCTGGCAAAGTATGAATAATGCAGACTTCTCTCATTACACCATGTGCTAACCCTCTGGATTGAAAATCAATGTGCACTCAAGTGGCTGGCAAATGAATGAAGCTAACTCACCAGCCTCTCCGTCAAGACAGGCGAAGGAGAGCGAGGACTACATCTCATACTGTAACCTAAAGGTGTCCAAGCCTTTACTGAACACAATGTCTGCTGTCTGCAAGAGGCGTGTGTCCTCATTCACCGAGGGCTGAATGTGATGAGAACAAAGCATGTGGAACAAAAAAAAAAAAGTAAGAAAAAGATTATTGGTCATCGACAATGCATAGAGGAATGTCTGAGGACCAGACCATCGCCGGGGCTGTATGACTGATTGAAAAAGAGGCTGGGAGTTTCCCCCCACTGTTTCCAACCTTACACTGCACTCCCTCCTACAGTTCAACCATAGTTCACATTGCCAGGAGTCTCTGCACCACCCGCCCCCCACCTTCCCCATGTAGCGCTCGGAGAATCCTATGCATTATGCATACGTGCAGCCGCACATTCCATACATATACTAAAACAGTGTTTACAACATGATACACAGATTTTCTGAGGTTTGGAAAGGTGCCCGAACTGCTGCGAGCAACAGCGATTACCCACTGTGATCAGATCGGCCATGCTTTTTGGGCTGCCTTTCTTTTTTTTTCTCATTTCTTTTTTTTTTTTTTATGGGAGAGACTCCAAACATCTGGTACACATCTGGAGCTATTTAATGAGAGGCTCAGTCTGCCCCGACTCTTTACTCCAAGCCCACCGTCAATCCCCTTCATTCTCGAGTTGTCATGAGACTTCAACCCCCATCTCCTCGCTGGCGAAACCAAACGATGTTGATTCATGAATGATAACAGTCTGTGAGGGAAAAATTTAAAAACGTAGCAAAACTAATTGGGGAAGGCTTCAATTTCAAAATGCATCTTATAATATTTACTCCCCAAAGCAATAAGCAACCTGTGATCTGAGTTGTGTTTATTACAGAGCTTAGTGTAGTTTATTGATATGATTTCTGTGCCTTGCACCTGTGGGCAGACCCAAGGCTTTTCCGCTCTGTGTTTGTGGTTTGTCTCCAAGCCACGGGAATCTGCTCAATAACAGGGAAGAGATTGTGGCTGGGACTGAATCCAAGCTCATTTCAGATTTCTTTTTTGGAAAGAAAAAAAAAAAAGGACTTGTTTGTCAAAAAACAAACTGGTACAATTCAAAAAGTGATGCTGGTGTTTCGTCAGAGGCACAAATCCAAATGCAGAGCTTAACGTATGGCCTCCCCTGCCTGTGGTCACAGTGTATTCTCCATGGTAGCCACCCATAAATCAAGAAAATGGCTCCTTTTGTATGTTCATTAATAGGCACAACATGCGTCCATAAAAAAACCCCAACTATTCTTTGAATATACTTTGATTGAAAGCCGGCCTTTTTAACAGCGGTATTCTTATTCTCGCCTTGTAGCAGCTTGTCTAGCTGTCTGGGCTCTTATTTATTACCCCTTGAAGATGAGACAATGAAAAAGCAGTTCTCAGAGCTCTGTTTGCATTGAGAGGCCCGCAGCACAAAGCAGCATGAGAGCATCTCATTGTTCGACAGGGCCGGCAGAGATGCGGCTCGCTTCAAAGATCGCTTCTTTTTTGGTGGTGGTGGGTGTTAAGGGAGTGGAGGAGGGGCTCCGTGGCCATGAGGAGTAGATTTCATCACAGGAAGGGATGTGGGGGCAGGGAGAGCTGGAGATCCAGGAGTCAAACACAGGCCAGTGTGAACTTTCCTGTGCTATATTTGGTTCACATCTATAGGAAGCTTTACTGCACTCAGGTCTGTGCCCTGCAGAGGATGCAAAACGCTCTGGAATATGGTAGAGGCTTGAGATTTAGATAAATGATCACAGGACGTGTATCCTGCTGTTGCGACTGTGGTTTTTATGAGAGTCTTAAGTGGCAATGCAAATAGAGCCTGGTAGTCGCAGCAAAACAGGGCCGGTCCAGTCCAGTTTTCACACTGTGTTTCCCTTCATTTGATCTGGACTCAGTAATGGAAGAAAGGGGGTTGGAAATGACTGGTATTCTTAATCTTCCTACAGAGAAGCTATTTAATGTGTGACCGTGAGTTGTGTGTATGAACCTGCAATTATAAGGCAGAGAGCCCAAGTCTGCACTCAGAGATAAGTTGGACGGATGTTCCCTCTCATTCATAGAGAGCCAATGTGCTTTACTCTGCTAAATGGGCTACGGATACTCCTCAACATGCGGCCTGACTCTGAAATACACACAGAGATGGAAAACGTGTGGAATCGTGAAAAGGCACACACGTGAGTAAAGTAATGTGTACACACATTCTGAATGTACTGAAAGGTTGATTCAAGTTTATTGCAACTCTGATATTATTTTCATGGTTTTGGTCATTGCTCTCATTAATAGTCTCAGTAATACTAACATTATACTTTAACATTGCTACAAGTTCAAAAACAAACCCCCTGGGTTGTGTACTGAAAACGGCCATCACAATTTACAGACAGACTTCCTGGTTCAACCTTGACATCCCATACTTCACAAAGCTGCAACGAGGGATTGTTGCCGATGGCGTGCTCACTTTCCATTTTACCTTCAAATAAACCAACAGTCTGACTAAATTGTTGGTCCCAGTTGTGACCAGTTGTGTTTCTTGCCCCACTGGACTTCATTCATGCAACATTACCACATCTGCAGATCTCATGTCCCAGAGATTCAGTGCCAACATTTCTTTTTAGATTTTCACCTTAAAAACATGTACGCATGTCAGCTGTGGTATGATTAATCTATGGGTATTCCAAGTAAAATGAGGTGATATATATCCAGTGTACCCTTGGTGTTGCTGCTGCTTGTTGTAGCATTACCCAGAACGTAACGCAACCTCTCTTCAGCCATTTCCCCTTGTTTGAATGTCTAAATACTAGTGAGTATTTAAGACGATCATACTTATTGTATGATTGTATGATCCTCATCTTCCAAACTGCTGGTTCCTCTGAATTAGGAGCTGTGTACTATACACACTTAAAAAACATTTCACTACAGATATAGAGGAAACAGCATGCCTGAGCACAGATCAAACATGGATAAACGACTATCTCTTGTGTGTCTGCATTGTGAAATGCTTAAAATTGGTGTAACAGAAGATATAGAATTATATCTTTGAAAGATATAATGAATATATGTGAGGACAATGACTCACATTGTACAAAAATGCAAACAAAGAGGTGCGCAGGATGTTGTCTGAACTGAAACCAAAAAAATGTATATCAGCTTCACAGACAACAATGCTGCTCAGGCCAAATGTACTGCAGATTTAAACTCCATTGTTATCCTCTGCTCCACAGCTAATATTCCAGACACACATTCAAACCAGTATGGATTGGTGGTACAGCTCCTGCTGATGCAGTTCCCCAACCAGCCTCCCCATAGGCAACAGTCCGCTGGCTTTCCTCAACTTTGGACGCCTGTGCTCCTCATCTAACACTGGCAGCAGTGAACATGTCCTGGTCTTGGGTTTTGACAGATCATGGATTGCTGCCCTGTATGACTCCCCTGTTTGTGAATCTCTTGACTCTGGTCCAGAACAGAAATTGAGGTAGATGCTCTTCCCATGTGCTTCCACTGGTGTCTATCTAAGAAATTCAATATCTCTTACTGCTGCTATGCAGATGACACAGTTGTACATCCCATTGAAACCAAACCATACTCACAATCTTCAGTCTAGCTTAAGTTGTTTTGAGGATATTAAATGTTGGATAGCCAAAACTTTTCTTCAGCTAAATGAAAAATAAACAGAAGTTCTTATTATCTGTTCTGAGAATTTGCCAACTGATACAGCCATCTCTCTGGGCTCTCTGGAAAATGTTTTACAGGCTTTTATTACCTAAAGTCTCTTCCCTGTATCGCCTGCAGGACCATTTCTCCTTTATATTTGCCTCTCTTTACTGTTTAGCAGCCAAATATAGAATTGATTTCAAGATTTTCTTATCTGTTTTAAAGCTCTGCAGGGTTTGGTTCCAGCCAAAATTACCCATCTCCTGGATGCCCCACATCCTCTGACTGTTCCTCACTCCCAGTCAATTTCTTTATCCTTTAGCATATTTTCATGTTAACTGTCCTCAATAAGCAAACAAGTAAATACAGGTATAATATGACCAGATCATATTTGGAAATGTTAAAAGGACCAGTTCCCACAGATTCACTGAGCCCTGCTGTCTCTGCAGTGATCCATCACACTATGGCATATTCATCAACCCGCTGTGTTTGCCGTGTGTCTGCCTCAGTCCAGCCTTTGTATAGCCACAGTGCTATATTTAGCCTCTGGTCACAACTTAGCTCTTAGCTCATCAATTACGAGAGCCTGAGCTACTGAATGAATGCTTGTTGGTATAACGGTAGGCTGAAGAGATAGCATTATCAGGACTGGAGGGCCATCACATAGAAGCTGCTTTCTTCAGTCTCTCTGTTTGCTATTTGGCTGCAGGTTTTTGGCCTCCACCAGCACGCACAGCCCATGAACAGATCCCTCTAGTCGAGTGGGTTTTTTTGATTGAGGATGCGAACAAAAGGTTGTTTATGTGTGGAAGCTGTTCTCTCATACAGGGAGCTCGGTTAGCTGCGTCTGTTTGAAAGGAAGGCAGGCTTTGAAAGGCGCTAAGCCACGTACTCCTGGGTTCCACAGAACAGTGGCAGCGGCACTGTAGAGCTCTAGTGACTGATTAACAACCGCTGGATGTATGGATCTGAGGCAGAAAACAGCCGAGAGAGACAAAAGACTGACGGAGAACAAACAGCTCACTGACAGTTTGATGATTTCACCAGCAACAACATTTTACTCTCTTGCCCCTCTCTTGACACCTTTCCAATATGGTTAAAATTTCATCCAAAAACAAAAACTATATGTGTAAAATAATGAAATAAATAAAAAACATATCCCAACTGGAGAATATCTATGAATAACTCATGGGTCATAATTACTGTTGTACACAGTTCTGCAGTTCTAAATTAAAATGGTTCAGCTATTACAGTGGCCTCTGGTTGTTTTGGCTTGTGGCCCCTTAAAAAGAGAATCCTTGTCAGAGGTCATGGCTCCAATGTGGATATGAGCTGTGAGCAGTTCAATTTAAAAGAGTCTTTGTTCGTTTGTTAAAAGAATTTAAGAGGCTCAGAAGAGTTAAACAGATGTTAGCTTTTCCTGAGCTTCCAACTGTTTCCATCTACAGCCTTTTTGTTTTTCAGCTGTTTCACCTGTTACTATGTAACCAGAGATCCATATTTAGGTCACATGATGACACCTGAATCTGAGGAAATGCTCACTGATGGAGACTGTGCAGTTGAATGCTGAGCAAGTAGGTCCCACTACTGGTCCCAAGGTCAACAAGTTTTATCTATCAGAAATACATTTTCTCCTTCTTATTCCTTTAATGATCTTATGACCCCTCAGATTTATCTTGAGACCCCACTGGGGGCCACACTGGTCTAATAGAGTATATATTTCTATATTGGCATTTGACATTAAAATGGTTGAGAATGGTTGTGTTATGTTGTTTCCAGGATTAGAAGCCAAATAATGAGCCAAAAAAAAGAGTACAAGAGGAACCTAATGGAAAGCAGGATTTTGGAAGACAGCAAGCCAGACAGGAGAAGACTGAGTGAAGCAGAAGGAGAGTTTCAGTGTCGAGGTTGGGGTAAGGGGATAATAGCCATACTTTGGGCAAGGCTCTAGTCCGGCTCACTGTTGGCCCTCAGGAAGGCCCTTCTGCATGCCTGTCCTCTGGGTGACCCCTCCTTCAGGGCCGCAAGACTTATTGGAGTAATCAGCCCCTGTCAGCACCTTGGTTATGTTGCATGGACTCAATCCAATAAACGTGAATGGGACGTGTAATGGTACCTGATGAAAAGTAAGTTTGTTTGCACTGAAAGGAGTCCCTCTGAGTTTTTCTTTTTGTCCACTTTTTTTCATTCTGTGTTTTGCCTTCTCCCGATAGCCCTCTGTTTGTATCAGAAATGGGAAACTACTGCACATACAAGGCAGGCGGGGGAAGATAAAGCCAAGGCTGTTTTCACTGTAAAACCACCTATCCAGTCATAAATCTTTATGGTTTAAAATTTTAAGAATAAAGCATAGTAATAAGTAAGTTCAGAAAGATGTAAAACTGAATAAAGAGGGCTGTTACAGAATAATGAAATCCAGTCCCATGCTGATAAATCCAGTCCCATGCACCATAAAGATGCTGATGTAAGTTAGTTCGGCTAGAAAGCTATTTTCCTTTGCCCCTGCCAGCAGGCCAACATTTCCACTGGAAGAACAAAAAATATCAAAGCTAAAGTAATGCAAAGCTCTGCAGGACAGAATGTTGCCTTTTGTACACAAGATATCTAAATCTAACAGAAAGATTATCAGGACCTTTCCAATTTTTCTATTTTTCACCACATTATCGGTAAAGTTCTAAGTGTGTTTAGAGAGCAAAGTAAATTTTTACCTTGCTTTTTTTAATTTGCTTGTTGCACATTTATTCACCCCAAACAGCCAATGTACCTACTGTACTAACATTAGCTAGTAATGTATGCATTCCAGTTTAATCTGTCTTTTTCATCCTGTGTCCTTTTTCATAACTCCATGAACCTTAGACTAACATTAGTGATTTACTGTTTTCACAGTCATGTATCTTTCACCTGACTTTGCATGCAGGTGTGTGAGATCTAAATTTTGCTTTGCATTCTGTCTGAACAGATCTCAACGCTTTCATTTTGTACAATAAATATAAATGAAAATAACAGCACAGCAGCAACTCAGCAGCAGATGTGTGCACTCAGAAGTGTTTCGACAGCGCTCACAACCCAGTACACAATCAATGTAGTTTACCACATAAATCAGAAGAGAACAGACTTAAAGTTGTGTTTAAAAGGTGAGTGTAGAAAACTAAAGTCTATCTGGAGATGGAAAGTGGAAAACGCAGAGGACACATTCGATGTAGATGTGGGCTTAGATCTTTTGTACTACTCATCATTGACAAACTGTATAGCTGTATTTTAATAGAGTCAAGTGTTTTGTGATAAGCTCTGGTTTCCCTTTGTCATGTAAGACGTGTATTTCACTGGTTGTGTAATCATCTAACTTCTACTTTGATAACTATTTTCCCTGAATTCTGCTACTGTTGCTATAGGAACCTTTTTCTGACATTTGGAGTTTGCTTCCACAAGAAGCGTCTGCTGATGTGAACCATGCCACCCAAAGATTTGATTTCAGAAGCTGATTTGCTTAAACTGGAAAGAGTTCCACAGTCTTCTCAAAGAGACTTAGAAGAAGATCTGATCACATTTTATGGGCAGTTCATAAAGAAAACCACGCTCCAAATTCCAAAAGGCCATCCACTGTGTTTACCAAGATTAGACCACGTACAGATGACACCAGGAAGCTACAAACTAACCACACTCTATTCATTTCAGACTGGCCGGTTAGAAATCCGTGTCCTGCCTGTTATATTACCAGAGCTCATTATCCCTTATTCTTTACTCCTGTTTTAATCGTCTTATCTGATGTGACAATTTACAGCATGTGATGAAATAGAAGACTGAAAAAGCATTGCATTGATGCACTCATATAAACGGCTTTACCACCGTATTGTTTTTTAAAAAAAACAACAACAACACATTGTGGTGTTGTGTGTTCACATCGTGCAACAATCTCATTTTCTGGTGAAGCTGATTCTTCATTTGCTGAGCTGTCATGCTTCACTGTAATTGGCTCAGCTGTTTCAGAGCCATGAAACCAGTGGCGTGACTGACTGACATATTTATTAATCACCAGACCCTCCCGTCTGTATTCCACCTCCGCCAGTCTTTGTGCACTTTGTGCTGCTGCCCCTCAGCTGTACGAAACAAACCCCAGTTTGCGTCCCCAAGATCTATCATCAACACATCACCCCCACCCTCAAATCCATTATGTTTGACCACTGCTGACTTTCAGCTTCTCCAAGGGTGATATCCTGGTGCTGTTATTTCTACTGCTAATTTTAAATGTGTTTTAAAGTTGTGCTTTATTATTCATTTGGCAAACTCAGTTTTCTTTACAAACCCTATTTGACAACGGCAAGAGTGATTCTAACATATGTAGAGTAACGCAGTGGACATGAAATCACATTTCTTACAGCCTGCAGTGATCACACATTTAAAAACTGAGAAAGCATTGTGTCTCTACAATGCTGTAAATATTTGCTTGCGCCTCATGACTGCACAGAGTCTGTGTTTGTTATTGTCTTACTGTACTGTGATGTTTCAGAGTCCTCTTCCTCAGACTCAGGGGGAGAAAACAGCAGAAAAGGAGGCTGAAAAGTATTGATTTTCTGGCACCGCCCTGCTTAGATTATGAAATGCCAATACGAGGATTCCACCCTGACTCTGTGGTTCATGCCAAGTTCACTTGTCATTTTCTATAATTCTGACAAAATCAAGATGCTTAACCATGATGTAGTTAGCCATGCTTGGCCGCCCTAGGGCTTTCTGATTGAATTAGGCGTCTGTGTTCTGCCATTTGGTACCAGCCTGCAGTATTCCCAACACTTATTGGGGGCAGAAGTTATTTACTGCTTTCAGAGAGAGGATTTGAAAAAAATGAAGAAGGTTGAAGGAGTCTCCCATATTTCATCCAGCTAAAAAAGAAAACAGTTACATCTGTTTTCTTTTTCATGCTGTGACTGCCTATAATGATACATCAGCAGATTTGATTTCAGATATAGATTCTTGGGCATATGCATGCATGTGTTACTGTGGCTTTATTTCAGTTTTTATTTATAATGAATTACAAAGAAAAGAATAGGTGGCTATGTACATATACACGTATGTGCTAGAACAATTTCTTTAGAAACAATGGATCATCCATCCATTCAGTACTTCTGTTCAGCATATCGAGCCACAGGCTGCAACATAGGTTTTATTATCTGTTTCTATAAGATGCTTCATGGAATTGCTTACAAAATTAATTCAATTTAAAATGATTAGTGTGACTGAATATACAGTTGTATTACATAAGCATTCGGTCTTCTGCACTTTTTTGGGGGGATTATTTGTTCTGACAGTGATTTTATTTGCCTTAACGCTTCATCATGTTTCTATGTGTGTGAATGTGGGAGTGCCAGCGTGTGTGTGTTCATATTTGAGATGGCCATCAATAGAAAGTGAGTGGAGGGAGAGATTAGGTGACTTTGTGTGCTAATCCTTGTGAAATCACGGGCTCCGGGGCGTGAGGTTGGGAGATAGGCGAGTACCTCTCTGATCAGACGGGCTGTGGCTCACCATGTGAAGCCGCCTGAATGCACAGTAATCCCTCCCCGAGCCACAAAGAAGCCTATCTGACTGATGTGCGGGTCCCCTCGCTGCAAACACCGGGCTTCTGTCTCTGAAACAGTTCATCATCGCCAGGACTGCGAAGACTCCTGGCAGGTTAGGTGAGGGCTGAGGTGATGGTTTAGTGGGGAGAGCTGAGGAGAAAGTTGATTCTGCTGTCAAATAACCAGTGTGATCACAGTGGTGCTGCTTTGTCCATAAGTACTTCTCTCTTCCTGGATAGATTTGTAGGTTGATTATGTCTCATTTCCATAGATATAAAGGTGAGTCATGCTACTTGCATCATTATCTACGTATCTATTATCTCTTTATCAGTTACTGCCAACTGATGTAACATAACTCCCACAGTGACTTAACCAGTGTCTAAGACTGTCCTCACAAGAAAAACGATTGCATCAGTCTTTTGTTGAAGTGTCTAAAGGTTGGGTACGCAGGTGTTCATAGTGTTGCACAGCACATGAAAAGTGACAAAAGCTGTTGAGTGAAAAATGAAAGAAAGACTTTAATCCTGCCTCGTTCCTCTCCTCTGCACACCCGGACAAACACTACGTGAAGAGGATGTACTTTTTGGATTGTCAGGTCAGGAAATATTCCAACAACCTTTTTTCCTGTGATGAAGAAAAGACTCAGACAAATCTGATGCCATTAAATAACTGTGACTGAATCTCCAGACAATATCACTGACAAAAAAAAAAGAGGCAGTTTAAAAATAACTTCGACTGGTTATTAAATGTACAGTATATTATGAAGAGGATTAATCTGGGGCTTGAATAAAGTCTGCTGAGCTAGTCTAGACCAGCTGTCTAGTACTTATCTTGCGTTGTATGCAAAGATTACTTAAACAGTAATGTTCAGCCTACATTTACTTTCTGAATATAACACGTTCTAATACAACACAACCACTACAGTTACAAAATTACAGAATAAAATCAACACCTTTCCGACACAGTCCTGATCAAACTGAACATGATAGGGGTAGGATTTATTGCTATGCTGTTGTACAGGGTTTTATTTTCTCTGGATAATCAGGGTTTGTGTTATCAAACAAAAAGTTAATTTCATAATGACTGACTCGTATATCAAGAGTTAGATTACATTGGATTTGCTTCAGTTGTCATCCTTTCAGACTTCATTGTTTAATCCTCTGGTCTGGATGTACTGCTGCAATTAATAACATCAGACCCGACACCCTCTCTGCAAAGCTGCATTCTTCTGCAATCATACAACCTGTCAATTTGAGGCATAGTTTCAGTTTAATTTTCTTTCAGCCTAAAATCAGTTGGATGAAATCTGAATTGAAACCAAACCATGTTGAATTTTGACTAAAATGTTCACACATTTATCAACTAATCCTCTGATGACTAAAAATGACTAAAATCAAGTGTTTTTGTCGACTAAATCTAAAAGCTGAAATAGTTTTCAACTTAAAATCCATTAAAATTGACTAAAAGAAAACAGATGAGGTGACGTGACCCCTTAAAACAACTTGTGTTTACTTGACATGATTGTAGATAGTAGATATTCCCAAACCTAAAACGGCTTTCCACACAATGCTTTTTGAAACCCTGATTTAAATTCATTGTCTTCCACACTGCATTGTCTCTGCACTGGGTTTTGCTGTGTCTCATCCATCCATTTGTTTGCTGCTTATATACTTCTTGGTTGCAGTGGCAGCAGATTTATCAAAGCAGCCCAGATGTCCTTTTCCTCAGATGGGATTTGTTGTCCTTCCAGAATGTTCTGGGCCTGGCCCAGTATCTTCTCCACAGGGAGTCGTCATCAGTCTGATTGGGATGCCTGAAACTCAACCGGCTCCTGTCTTTCTACATGAAGCAGCAGTGGTTCGACTCCTTGGTCATTCCAGACATGTGGGCTATTCACACCATTCCTTAGCTACAGTCATGTTTCTGCAGTTTCTGATTACATGTGCCTGACTGCCTAATCACACCAGAATGTGGCAAAGTGAAATGTGTATATTGCAGGAAGCTTGGTGATGTAGCGACCACGAGCTTTCAGCTGACACTGCATTTGCACTAGTAATTGCACTCCAGGTTGGGAGTAAATTGCTGCCCCAAGTATTCAAGTATCTTGGTCTCTAGTTCATGGGCGAGGGTACAATTTGATGGAATATTGACAGGCAGATTGCAGCAGGGTCAGCAGTAAAGCAAGTGATGTACCAGATGTCTTGGTAAGACCTAGAAATCCAGAAGGAACTATTAGCAGAACCGCTGCTCCTTTTGTTGATATGTGCCAGACGAGGTGGTTTGGGAACCTGATAAGGTTCCCAAACCCTTGAGAGGTTTTTGGGACATGTCCATCTCATGTGATCTCAGGGGGCAAATCCAGGCTGGAGCAATTACATAGCCCATCTGGCCTGGGAATGTCTAGGGGTTCCTTAGAAAGAACTGCAGGTTGGGAAAAAGCATGTCTGGGCTACGCTGCTTACCCACCACTCAGTCAGTGTGTCTCTGACCTGGTTGTACAGGATCCAGTCTCCATTTCTGTAGGCCTCCTCCTTGGCCTGGCGGATCTACCTGAGTTTAACTGTTGTTGAAAGTGGAGACAGTCTGAGTGGACACGTGTCCTCACAAGAACTGATGTAAAATGTCACAGTGACAGGGAGTTCATATAGCTCTATGGTAGCATCTCAGCTTCACTGGTAAATCTCTTCCTAGTCTTGACCACAGGCTTTGTAGATTTTGGTTTCAACTTGTAAGCCAGGAGAAGGTGAACCAGAATTGATCCAAGACTGCCAAAGCTGCACAAGAAACAAAGTGATAGCAGTCCTTTAATATGGTATAGCAGTGGCCCAGTGTGTTTTTATTTTTGTCTGTAATTTGTGTGTTGCTCTGTTAAAGTTCTAAATAGTTAGGAGGGAGTCTGTATGTTTATGTTCCACGCTGGTTATCTGGTCAGCCAAGTGTTGTGACACCTCACTAACACAGGCCTGAGATAGCATATAAATGTAAATAAAGGAGGAAAACTCCCACAGAGAATTGAAAGGTTTGCAGTTCATGAGTTTCTAGGTCAGGACTACACACTTTCCTTAATACCATGAAATCTGTACACCAACCTTCATTTATATAAAAGCAGATTCCACCTCTCCACGTTTTCCCGTTATGTGGACCGGTCTGTGGAGTTGAAAACCAGGCAGCTGCAGTAAGCTATCTGGGATGGATTCACCGAGCCAGGTTTCAGTGAAGCACAAGGCAGCTGAGCATAAAGAGTCCAAGTTTATCCTGTTTGTTGGCAGCAGTTGGAAAACCCCAGTGTCCTTACTTCACCAGCACACCGGCACACTTTTCTTTCCTGGGTCTTCTCCAAGCCTCATACAGAGCTGATGCTCCTCTGACCAAAACTCTCCACAAAAACTTCCCACATTCACGAACATGTGGTGAAAATTTGTATGGTGTGGACTATCGGAAGTTCAGCAGTTCTTCTTTAGTGAAAGTAATTGTGTTGGAGTTGCAAAAAGGTGGAATTAAATAAACAAAAGCAGTGCAAAAATGAGACGGCTAAGAAGCGAGGCAGCCATCTGCAGCACCATTTTGGTACTTTTACCCTGATGTTTGCAATTTCAAGCACAAATTTGCCCATCAAATTTAACCAAAGTTAACTCTACTCAAAAGCTCTGCATCATACCATGATACCAAACCATGATTACCTCACGAGAGAACCCACCGATGCATGTGATTCTGCTAAAATGACTTGATTTAAGTCTGAGTTTTTTTACTTGAATCAAGTAATGCTGAACCTGACCAGTAACCAACATCTGTATTCCAGACCACTTTGAAGTCAGTTTGGTTCATGGACAATCAGATATGCCCAAAGTCTGGGCACTGGTCACACAGTTAGATTGACAGATCATCTCTCTGCAGAGAGTGTAATGAATAAAAAGTTCTTCTTCGATAAAAAACGTATAAAAGTAAAAACAGATTACAGCTTTAACAAATTTCCAAAAAAGCTTTTGCCATAGATTGAGCAAACAAATTGTGTTAGTCTGATGATCACATTATATTGCATTATCTTACAAGATGGAGAAGAAATACACCCACACACTCGTGCACATGCATGTTGCAACACACATATACACACGCTCACAGATTTGATTGGAAATGAAAACGATCTGTCAGCCCATGTTTTGCAGCAGACAGAGAAGTAAACAATGGAGGCAGTCACATTAAGACACTTAGACAGAAGTGTAATTACTGCTTCTCCATCGACCCAAATTTCCAGCAGGGGACCCATTGCTGAAGGTAGTTAGGCTGTTAGGAGTAAATGAGCTCACTTTATTGCCTTCTAGTTTGTAATGGGTCTCTCTTCCATACCTCTGGCCAGCGGTACACGTCTTTAACCAATCACAATCAGCCCGCACAGTCAATGTTTATTAGCTATTGTCTTGTACAGAGCAGACAATAATGTGCACTTGACTTGAAATGCCCTGTCATGACCATGGGAGGCTCGTGCTTATAACTTTAACTTAGCACACTTCAATCTCTAACGGTGCAGCTGAGGGGTAGAGGTGGTTTATTAAATCTGTTGATCATGTCTCCCACACAGCACAAAAATTAATATATTCGTGCATGAGGTTTGGGTTTTGTTTACAGATTTGCTGGTCAAATATCTGCATTATATCTGCAGTCAGTTTGCACATACACTCCTGTGGAATGTATTAGGTAACCAATACTTTGAGACACTTTAAATGAAATGTGTTACCATCAGTTCATTATTAACCCATATTTATTGCAGTGTCTGTCTGCAATAAATAGCACATATACATATGCATATACATTATAGTAACATTACATTATATACATCATTTATTATACCTGCCTTCATTTGAACTGTACATTTTGTGTATTTTTTCTTTTTTGGGGGGTATTTATCACAGTTACATAGCTTCTCACTTCTCACTTTTTATTTAAATTAAATCAGTTTATTGTTTATTTTGTTCCTTTGTTTTTAAATTATGTACTTGTTTACCTGCTTGCTACTGCATGCACTAGTTATATGCGTATTTGCATTTTTTGTACTGCTTCTGGTACAATGGTTGTACTGGTGTGCAATGACTGAATGAATGAATCTAATTCAATTTAATCTAGAATTACAGAGATGAATCATGGTTTGTATGAAGACATTTAAAGTGATAAAATATTGTAACAAACTATATTTTTCAATGGAGTTGCCGCAATCCATGGATTCACCTGCAGGGCTGAAGCACAAATTTTTCACAAAAAGTTCAACTTTAATGACCTTTGACATGCAAAGGTCATGCCCTGTCTCAAAATCATTTGCATGAATTTCACAGTGCCACTTTGGGGTGTGACCTTAATGTATGTTTGCTGTGTTGTTGTGCATGTTATTTTATTAACATACTGTATATGATAAAAAGCACCAAAGCCAAGACAAAAATATCGTAATTCAAGCACATTCTCCACAGGTACTTTTTTTTTCTTTTTCTTTTTTTTTACAGTTTTTAAAATCTTGTTCTGTTCATGTCCCGAACTGTCAGTCTTGCTCATCATAATACTTGCTATGACTCTATGCTTTATACGAGAAGACTTTCTGAAGTAGGACTGTAAAGTAAGTTTAAAGGTCACCTTTCATGCTGAAGAGCTTCCATGTGCTTTGCTCCATCACAGTTTGCACAATTTACAACGGCTTGTAGCAGTTTGGGGGGAAATAGCTATTGAGTCTGTGGCTTTTATTATTGCTGAAATGTATTATTATCAGAGTCCTTTGCTGAATGAGAAGGAAGTGGGACACAGTGAGCTCCCTTCAAGGTCACAGGGTCAAAGGGAGGTAGTGGTTTTGTTATGACACAGCGACTAAACCAAACATAGACGCACAATCAGAGTCCACAGTGCTGTCTCCTAACAGTCAGCGAGGTGAACACAACCCTGAAACATGTTATATGATGTAGACACAAACCATGAACAGGGTCATGTCACTCCATGTAACTGGGCATCAACAGCAGAATCTGTAACTTTTAGTAACTGGACAGTTTAATCACACATCTGTGAAGCAGGTGTTTGCAGTTCTAAATGAATTTGCCCATGTTAAACTGAAGGTAAAGACAGTAACAGCTGAGCCTCAGCTAAAGAGCTCAGAACCAGGGTTATTTGTGTAACCAACAACTGAACAAAGAGACGTTTTACTGTCAGTAAAAATTATTGCTGTGATTTTGGGAGTTGAACTCAGTTCAAAAGAGTTTAAGGTAAATCCTCCCGCACACACTCCACTTGACCTCCACATTTTACTTTCCTCTCTATCTCAAAGTCAAACCACTTCCTGCTTTTGTGTATGCTTCACATTATCTTTTCCTGATGGGAAATTTGACTTTTTCTCACTTTTTTGCGCAGGCAGCAAATATTTAAACAGACACTGCGTGTGCTCATTTCACAGACTTTTGGGAGGCTGTTGGTTGTTGAAGTGAGGATTTGTAGTCCTGCAGCAACAAATAGAGTGTATTTTGTGGAAAACAAAATGTATTGAAGGGATGATAACTATTTCTTTCAGCCCTTTGGGCTTGCTTGGTTTGGGATTTTCAGAATAAAGCGTTCCCGTGTTTTCTGCACCTCTTCAGATTGGCTGCCTTACCCCGGCTCTTAGCTTTGTTCAGTCTGTCCACAGAGGAGGAGAAGCTCTTTGAATGAGGAAGCCAGACCAGAATAATACAGCACTTTATAAAATGCCTTTTTTCCTTGTGTATTTTTCTTGACAGTTTTGGGGGGTTAATGTGGAATGTTCACTTCATGAAAATGCTCCATTCACTGTAAAAAAAAATCCTTTTTTTTTTTTAAATAAGGCCAGGTTTTGTTAGTATAATAGAAACGTGCTCCAGATGATCCCCTGATGGATGGTTAAGGTTTAACTGTACTGTAGGGAAAATATGAATCAGTGCTTTAAATACAACTTGAAAGGAATAAGCTGTTGATCCTCTGCCTGCTCACACCTCTGCACACCCAGCTCAGCCTCGACATTAAAAACAGTTACCAGTTTTTAGTTTTAATGTTGTGGCTGATCAGTGTATCTTGTACATAAACAGAATATAGACATTTTTAAAGCTAGTATGTGGTTCCTTTTTACTAAGAAAAAGGTTGTACTACCCTTATTGTTTACACATCTATAAAAATGATGCATATCAAAATGAATCCTAATCTTCAGTTTCACTCAGTGTAACATATTGGCACAATGGCGTAATTCCAAAGCACGTTTTGGCATGATACTCAACCTGAGTGGAAAATATATTTGCTTCTGCCACACAGCTTCAATTAAATTACCAGTAGGCTAAGTGTAACAGTGTAATTGTGAGCACCAAATTCAGCTCTGTTCATAAATATGCTATGAAATGAGGATTTCTTTTGGACAAGGAATAGGAATTAAAAGTGTACCTCAAGCTGCAGATTCAGTGGTTAAGTTATTCACCCACTCAGTGAAAATAGCAGCCGCTGCATGTGTGTCATCCCCTGAGCTGTCAGGCTTTACCCGGCCTTATTAAATGATCAGCTACGCTGTGTATTGTCACAGCCTGGTGAGTTTTGGCAGTGGCGTCCACGAGCTGCGGAACACTGATGCCAAAAAGTGGCTTATCTTGATGGATGGGTTCATTATCACCTTCTAATTACAGGTGGATTTTCAGGTATATTCATTACCTGTGCTGACCTGGGTTGTGAGTATGTGTGTGTGTGTGTGTGTGTGTGTGTATCCACGGGTTACTGTTACACTGGCTGAACTACAGGGGGTCAGCTGGTGTGTGTAGGGGGGGTCCAGGGGTTCCTGTTTCAGCTCTGCTGTAGGCTCCCTGCAATATTCATGAGCTCCGTGGGGATCAATGTGCTGTGCTGCGCTCAGGCCAGCTCTGCCTCTCAAACTGCCTTCTTTGCTCCATCAAACACTATCACAAGTGTTAGTGTGCATCTGATCTTCAGCAAACTGACAACTCCAGCTATGTGCATTACACTACAAATGGTGTGCATGAGACTCTAACTTGCCGTTTACATTTTTTACTCATACATGAATATATTGAGTGGGAGTCTGATGTGGATTTTGAAGCTGATTTCAAGCTGTAAAATTTGGAAACCCCTTTAAAATGACATAGCAGTGTGTTTCTCAAGGGGCATATCATAATATGTAATAAACTTGCCAATCACTGGCCAATGTTTTCCACTAGTTTCCTTTTTAAATTACAAAAAAAAAAAAAAAAATGCCAAAAAGTAGAGAGTATTCAGTTTTACCTGTTTTTAAAACACAGCCTCTTAAAGGGATACTCCAGCAACTGAGTATTACACGTCCATAAAATTGTGACAGATTAAAAAAGGACTGGTCAAAACTGAAGCAGTGGATGTCAAGATGGTCCAACTTTTAGTGCTTTCTATGGGTCAGGCTCTGAAAATACTGGATCTCCACACTTCCCATAATGCAGCTCCACAGCATCTCCAGTCCCTCTCTATCTGCTAAACGTACTTGTCTGTTCATGTCAGCTCCATGCCTCAAGTTTGTAAGTTAAACATCAGCTGTCTCCCAGTCCAAGCTGACTGTTTAGTCCATCAGTCATAATAAGACTTGACTCATCAACTTAATGTGCACATGCACCATGTCTGCTGAGAGCAGCTTTACAATGGAGAGCACAACAACACAACCACAGATACACAGGTTTTAAACAAGTCCTCAGTTTACCTGGTCTCTTTAAACCAGTGGTTACCAAGTTGGGTGAGATATATCAGTCTCATGATAGTCTGTATGTAAGAAAACATGTCCCTTCTCCACATTTTACTGATGACATAAAATAAGTGCTGAGCTCCCCAATGAATATAAAGTGTACATGAAAGAGAAGAAGCTATAATAAGAACTCTTTTACTGCACATTTTAATATCACATCAAGCACAGTTCAGCACATGGTACATTCTCTAATGGATTAGAGAATGTACCATGCTTCACATGATTAATCCACAAATTAATGGAAAACATCAATTAAATAATTAAAACAGTGCTAACGAATTCATGTTTGCATTAGTGGACACTCCCCACTCATACATTAAAAGAAATTTATTTTTAGAAAACTCAGCAATCAAACTAACCCGGAAATCTCAAACTGTTAAATGGACTGCCATGACAGGTGATACAGAAATTCATGATCCCCACAGGATGAACTGTAATGCCTTTGGTGATGTCCTGACTTTTCATCTAGCACCACCAGGTTAAAATTTTAATTTGTGCAGTACTTTGGTACAGAATGACATTCCCATGAGCCTCAGCAGCACTTTTAGTACTAATTAGTAAATATTAGCATGCTAAAACTGAAGCAGTGAACATGGTAACAGTTACCTACTAAATATAATCACTTAACATTTTTATTTTTAACATGTCGCCATGCTGATGTTAGCGTTTAGCTCAAAGTACTGCTGTGCTGAGGTACAGCTTCACAGAGTTCACAGTGTGGTTTTAGTCTCTATGGAGTGGAGTGTGGACAGTGTTTCCGTAAATTAATCTGAGAGACAGCAAAACAACAAGCTGTCAAAAAAAAGCTCCTCTCAAACTTCCAGCTCTGCTGCTCAGTAGGTTATTCTTCACCCCATAATAATAGAAACGGTACTCATTAGTTAAAAAAAAAAAAAAAAAAAATCTATGCTGATGTAACTTTTTCTTGGTTTTTAGTAATAAGTTAGTTAAAAATACAATTGGGACATACTGTGCATACATGTAGAGACTTGTAATATTCCGCACAAAGTATTTTGAAAAGTTTTTGAAAATGTTTTGATATTGTTTTGGTGCTGTTCAAGTGTGTCCCATGTCGGAGGGAAGAAATGGCTACTACTCTACCAAACATTGTTCTTTGTGAAGAAGTGCGGAACAAACATTTTCTCTGCTTTAGACCACAGGGAATGATCATGGGGTAAAAACAGATTGGAAAAAAAATGTAAATATAAGTTTTGAGAAAAATATTTCTTAACCTTGATGAATGTCTTTAGATTACAGCCAGACACAAAGTTTGGATGGGGAAATTAGTAAGGTGGTAGTAATCCAACCATGAATATAACTTTGACAGTGGTGAGTTTATATCAGCTAGTTTTTAAAGACATGTAGGTGACAGTAAAGTCAGCGAGATAAAGTTGTTATAGCTGGTTTAACACCTCCATGAGGCAGAATCACACCGGCCTGACTGCAGCTTTTACACACAGGTGCTGAGGTAAAGTGAAACACTTTACTTTTGTCATAATGCTGATGGGAAACAATGACCAGCTGATATCTGATATTTCAGCTGAAGACCAGCTCATGAACCCATAAAGTAATCAAACCCTACAGAAACAGGATTGTTCGTCCTAAAGGCCCAGATTCAAGTGAAAGTTGAAGGGACAAAGTTAAAAAGAGAGAAAGTTACCTGGAATTTGTTGTTTTACCTGGAAGTTGTTTGATTAATTTCTGTTTCATGATTTTATAGCTTAACTGGGCACAACTATCTTGCAGATGGTAAACAATGAATAAACTCTATGAATTATGACATTTAACCTGTGGTGCTCCCCCATAAGTCATTATATGTACTCACAGAGGCTTACACTGTGAGTGCGTGAATGATTAGTATAATCAGAGCATGATATAATGAACATAATGTGCTCAGTATGTAGGAGGGTGAATATTTAACAGAGCAGCTGGACAGTTAATGACATAATGATATAATTTATATCATTTTCTGTTTATTATATTCAAGGAAGCTCATCTTTGCCAGTAATGGGCAAATCTGAGTGTAATGCATCACAATTTGAGTCATGTGGTTTCTGCGTCAGAATCTGATTTTAAACTCAGAACTCTTAAAAACATTTTTGTTCTTTCAAAATAAACGTTTTCAAATGCAGGTCTGACCCTCTTCCACCTGTATACAGTGCAAACTAAATTCAAGTTTCAGAATGCACACTACTGAAGCATGCTCAAGGATTTTTTATTTTCTCCTAATACATTGATGCTGTAAATTAATATCTAATTATTAATATAACTTTTTACATTTATGAAAAACGGTGACGCACTTTGGATTTAGCCTCACCTGTGTCACGGCTTTTTGAGTGAATAAGTTCAGTAGTCGCTCACAGAACAGGTTTCCTGTGTTTGGTAAGGTGATACAAGCTTCATACCTTCTGAGTCCAAATCTTACACAAACCTTGTAAATTTTAATGTAATGGAACTTTTTTTAAACCATGAATGAGTGTCAATTAATGAAGAGCAAAAGCCAAACAGGAAGCTCAAAAAAATGTCACAATAAAGTTTCCATCAGCCATTAGTGCATTTTGTCAGCAGCGGTGTAGTTAATGCTTCTTTAGCTTAAAATGTAAAACGCTGGTTTAAAAGTTTGTGGACCCTGCAGTGCAACCATTCAGATTTCATGTGTGCACACTACTACCCTCTGTAACAGCTGTGAATTAACTCATTTTAATTACCTGTACAGTTTGAGTTATATACTGTAATGCAGCCTAATATTTAAGTGGCTTAAGCTCCTGTTGACTCATGTTTTGTCTCAGCCAGTTAGTTTTCATGTGATTATAGTCATCCAGAAACAACCCCAGTAAGCATCAGTGCTTCCTGCTGTCACACGCTTTTCTCCTTAATATTTTAATGTTGTAAAAATAATAATATAATTTTATATAACACAAGCAGCTGACATATTGTTCTTGTAAGTTGTTTGGTGAGAGGTGACTGTTTATTTTTTTAATGAATAATTTGCCTCATTGTGCTGAGCCCTTCAGCACACAGGAACCCCCCAGAACATGTCAAAAAACTTCGCATAACATTCAGAAATAGTTTCCTTTAAAACGATTTTATTTTGACATGGATGAGAGAGCAGATAATGACGGGCTGTCACTCACTGCCGCAGTTTGTCAAGATGAACGTGATAAAGCGGATTACAAACAGACTCTTCTTTCTTTGTTTACTTTAAAGTAAAATATCAGAGTTTTATAACAACCTAAATCAGCCCTGCTGGCGCTGTTTATGACCATCCGTCTCTGTAGGAATGGGAGAAATATCCCTGTCAGTGAGTATAAGAGATGCACGTATCAGAGCGCACACTCACACTTGGAGCTGTAGTCACACTTCTTCAGCTTTCAATAAAATTCAAAATAAATAAAGAAATCTTGTTTGAAATTTTGGGGGACCGTAGTGTAATTTATTCTTCCCAACATCCACAAAAAAAAAAAAAAAAAAAAAAAAAAAAAATCTTTATGATTTTTTCCCCTCCTGCGTTTCTTCTCTCCGCCTTGTTCCGCGCTAGGGAGCTGCAGTGATGTCAGCCTGCCTGGGTCATTTGAAGGTCAGCAGCCTCGGAAGGGTTCATACAAAGTTCACTCGCATATATTAGGCTATTCAATCTTTCATTCTCTGTGGCAAAACTAGTTGGAAATGAGCTGCACGGGGGGACGGATAACCCATTCGTCATCGGAGACACGAACATGTGCTCTTAAACGCCGTCCGCGTTATTTTTGATATTAGAAAATAAGAAGTCTCGTCCGGTTCGGACGGGCTTTGCCGCCGCTTTCTCTCGCGTCGGTAACCGAGACGGGGCGATCCAGTGAAAACACGTCGGGATGTTATCGTTGTTATTATGGAAGAGTCCCGTTTAGACGTCCGCGGCAGCGCGCTGAGTGGACGCGGTGAAAAAAGAAAGAAAAACAACATGGCAAATGAGCGTTTAGAGGAAGCCGTGGAACATTTCGCTCCGAAATTATTCATGATTCCTGTGCGGGACGAATGAGAAGAGGAGCAAAATCTGCCGCGCCAAAAAGAAGAAGAAGAAGAAGAAGGAGAGGAAGAGGAGGAGGTGGAGGAGGAGGAGGGTGGAAGTAGCGGAGTTTGATGGAGTTGTGTGCGCTTATGCCGGTGATTTTTTATCCTTAACGCACAAGACTAGTTGAACGACGCGCCGTCAACATGTTTGACTGCATGGACGTGCTGGCCGTGAGTCCCGGGCAGATGCTGGATTTCTACACGCCCAGCCCGTCCTCCTGCATGCTGCAGGAAAAGGCTCTGAAAGCCTGCATCAGCGGACTGGCGCACAGAGAGTGGCAGCACCGCCGGAGCGCACACTGTAGGTCCAACTTCTCATCCTCTGTTGTTATTATTGCTGCTGTTGTGCCTCAGCTCAGAGCTGTACTGGGTGAGCTCTAAACGATGATAGGCCAGTGCGGGCTGAGTCCAGTCATCAACATGATTCACAACAAGTTGCCACAAAGGGCCCTCAGCTTGGATTATATTTGTGAAAATTGGTGGAGAGACTGAAAAGTCAAACAGCTGTTTTTTTTTGTTTTGTTTTGTTTTGTTTTGTTTTTTGCTCATTCCAGATTAGTCAGGTTATTTTAAAAGTTCAAAGTTTTACTCTTAGGAACAGGGCGCATGAACGCATGAAAAATCTTAGGAGAATCATTTTTAATTAACACATTACCTGTTTCACAGAGAGATTATTTTCTGGAGCAGCTCAGTGGCATGATGAAGTTTAAATTTCTGGTTCTTGTCTGATTTTCTAAAGTTTCTTTTGGATGTGAGATTCAGGACAAAACTCCACAACCTTCCTCCAAACGCCAAATTTCACATCCTATACCTCATCAGAACCAGCCCCGACCTGCCAACCTGTATGGCTTATCTCAGATCAGTACAGCTCGGAGAGCAGCGGGCTGGAGGAATGCAGAGAGTAAACACAGGCGGCGTTTCCACACCCTCCTCCCCGGCCGCACATGACAGGAGGAGCGGCCGACGAGCCGCGACCTGCGCGCTGACACTGATTTAGATAAATGACCCCGCGCACTTGTCAACAAGATTAGCGGGGGTGCTATCGTAACATCAAAATCTAGCGTTTCGAATTAGCCAGGGATGATGGATGGATGGCTGCCAGCTTTTTGTCCAGATGAATAAGTGGATGCTTTAAGGCCAAGCAAATCGCATTCTTTGGATTATTAGAACTGATCCCGTCTGAGTTAAAAAAAAAAAAAAAAAAAAAAAGAAAAAAAAAGAGGGGGGGGTATTAAAAGAAAACCAACATTAAGCTGACACTCTAAATAAAAGAGTTATAATAAAGCAGTGAAGGGAATCATACATTATATAAGGATTAAATAAATCATAATTAGGGTGGAGGGTGGTTTGTAGGCCAGCTGGACTGTACTGTCACTGGCATGAAGGGAAATTTAAATTCCTGTACCAGCAGCACTGAGGTGACATTAACTGCCTTTGAATTTAAAGTAAAATAAAATGTCATCATCTTCAGATCTGGATGATTTTCATCCACTGACGGAGTGTTTGTTTTTACCGTCACCCTGCTGCTGCTGCTCTGTGATTTATCCTCATCTGATAATCACCAGCCTCCAGCTGTCATTCCTCAGGAAGTGTTTGCTCAAGGGCACTCCGTCAAGAGAGGCTCTTATCAGTGGAGGGGAAAAGGCAAAAGTTACAGCTGCCACCTTTAACTTGAGCTTCCCCACAGGGGCTCTGCTGCAGCTCAGGGGTTTGCGTCTCTTTGAGTGATGACAGAGAACTGCAGCCGACTAATGTTTACCTTACAAATGAATTTACTGGTTATTCTCTAAGTTAATGATTTTCTTTCTAAAATGTAAGAAAAACGAGAAAAACGTGAAGTCAAGATCAAGTTCCCCGAGCGGGACTCTTTAAATTACTTGTTTTGTCCAAGCGACAGACCAGAACCTTTATATACAGGTAGAAATTCAATTTACTGCTGTACATGGCAAAGAAAAGCAGGAAATCTTTACATTTAAGGAGCTTCAACCAGTTAAAATTGTGTAATTAAATGATTATCAAAATAGTTGGCAATGAATTTTTGAGCTTTAAAACAGACGAATGATAAAAACACAGCAGTGAGTTTCAAAAGTTTCACATCATACATCAGGTATGCAGGCAGAGTTCACTTCAAAATGTCAAAAAATACTTTTTAAAATATCTGAAAATGTTTGTAATTTTCAAAGTAAAGGAAACAGGATTTCTCCTCTGCAGAGGAAATACATTTCACCTTTTACAGTTATTTCATGTTAGCCTCCACTTTCCTGGACATTGCTTTGTGTTCTCAGACGCTCGCTGACGTGGCTGAAGGAGTTTAGAAAAACTGAGGTCACTTCTTACTGCGCTTACAACTTTATTTCCTTATATTAGAATATTTCCTATTGAATTATTCTGTAAAGTGATAATTATATAATCTGTACCCTTACATAAGGGTCAGAAAGCTGCTTTATATAACCAGGACTGGTTTTGGTTATTGCAGTAAGTGACACCATTGATGTCTCTGTGTTTCTTTATTTATTTTATACCAGGACTCAGACATTTCCTGGTGTTTCTCTTTTCATTAATTAAGAGCTTCTCATTGCTCATGACATCAAAGCCTTTTTTTAAAGTGAAATAAAGTCAGGCAAATCCACTATCTACTTTAATATATCTTCAATTAAATTAATTGTGAATGTCAGAGCAAATAGAGGAGAATACTGTATTCATTTAGGGATGATGCATATTTACCTAATAACAAATCTTTAAGCAGTTTGTCATGTGTAGAATATAAAAGTCACTTAAGGCTCGACAAGTTTAGCGGGTGTCTGTTCCTTTAAAACGCTGCCTGAGCAGCTGTTCTTTGACACAGGGCTGTAGCCAGGACTTAACAATACTGAGGTCAAGCCCATGTCCACCCCCCCCATTTGACTCTATCCACCCCGCTCAGAAAAATTTTAACCAGACACCAAAATGAACGCCGGCAAATTTCGCCAGTAAAGGTCAGAATGCTGCTCTCTGCACTCAAAGTCAGCTGCAGAATCTTTTACTCATTTACTGGACTGAAAATAGACTAAATTAAAGACAGTGGCTCTAAAAATATTATTTAAATATATAAACATACCTAGTACGTGTATAAGTTTTAAATAATAGGAGCAAAGTTTCCCCTAGTTTGCCAAAAAAATAAAAAATAAATAAAATTCCCCTCATATTTAGTGACTCCACGCCCGTGTCAGTTGTAGCTACGGCCCTGCACCTTTTGCCTTTGTCACACTTAAGACACTGAGCAGCCTGATGGATTAAATTCACCTTCATTAACTCCTCTCAGTTGCCACAGAATTCAGTTAGATGACTAAATAAAGACGACACTTTCTCTCGTGGCATTTAACATAATGTTTGGTTTACATTGGTTAACCAACTTAACATCATTATCCACAGCTCATCAAATTAAAGAGGCAGCACACAGAGGTGCGTTTGATTTGCCGTGCAATTAGACAATCAGCGCGCTTTAACACATATGCTCCGATTGGCCTTTTTAAGGCAGAACTCATGAAGCACTAAATGGGACAGAAGAAGATGCTGTTGATTTTCTCTTTCTCACGGCGAACTCGTCCTCGGCCTGTAAAGCTGAGCGTTGGCCTTTGCCGCTGTCAGACAGGACACCCCTGCCCTTTTCCTGTTTGAATAAGGCACTGTTTAAATTAGACTTTGATTTGAGAAAGCCTCTCCCAGGGTCATTGAAATGTTGGTTTATTAATTTATTTATTCAGGATAATGGAAACCTCCTGGGTGTTAATTAGCCGCTCTGACAAAGAGCCGACCATTAATGCACTTCCTCTTCCAGTTTAGATGTTAATTAAGAATGATCAAGGACCTCCTTTATACAGATAAAGTGGGCTTTGCAGCTGAGGAACGTCTGCATGTGATACCCACGCTGTGTAAATAAAAATTACTTTCACATTAAAAGCATCAAGTCATTTTATCAAAACAAATTCAAAACCTATTATACAAAGAAGTGGAAAGGTGATTGTCTGTAAACATTGTTGTGACTTAAAAAGACAGTGTGATATTCCAGTGTGATATGTATGGTACAGTCGATGTGTGTTATGGGATAATTGGAGCCTTTTTGTCTTCAAGGCTTAAGCGCCTGTGATGTGGACATGAAAGGCCATTAGCACAGCTTGAACACCAAGCTAATTTAGTGGGCATGTGAAATGAAAGGCGGATGGGGGGAAATAAAAAAAGCCGTGTACAACAGTGAAATGAAAGGAGAGCAGGCTGATGCCAGGCATGTTTAATTGTCATGATTAGGACGCTGTTAGCGTCCCACCAGGGTTATACTGATACTGTGCATCAGCCCTGACTCTGGCCTTTCCATAAACATCAGAATGTCATACCTGTCTCCTGTTTGATCGCAGCAGCAGAAAAAGCACGTTCATGTTTTATTTCCTCAAGAACGATTCATTTCACTTTGTCATGTCACAGCTGCAGCCTTTAGAAAGCCCAAAACATGTTTTTAATCTGGCTCCAGTGGAGAATTTTGTCTTGGATGTGATGATTTAACTGCTGTTTCAGAAGCTTCCCCAACTTCATAAAAACTAAACATTATGTTTTTTTGCCATGAATGTAAGGAGAGTTTAGTCGTATCACACTTTTCAGCAACAAGGCAATTTACAGCGACATAGGCCGTAAAAATAAAGACACAAAAAATATAAGGCAAAATAAAAAAGATGCATATAGATAATGTTTAAAAATAAATAAATAAAACAAGATAAAAATAATATATGGGAAAAAAATAGAAAAAAAATGTCACTGATTTTCATAAACAGCACTAGAATTAATTTAATAAGTAAAACTTAGAAGAATACATACAGTAAGTTAAGGTTTACAAGACTGGCTAATATAGCAAATATTATAAGCAGATAAAGACATTTTGTGTATTTGTTGATTGATAAATTGTCTTCACATGAGCGAAGACATGCTTTACTATGTTGTCATGAATGATCAGTTATTGTCACACTGATATCTGCTTACAGCTGCATTATTAGTGTCTCATAAACAGTGTATGAAATGTTTAAACACTGCTTAGAAATGTTAAACAGGGATGGAAAGCAAAGCGTTGTCACATAATTAAACAAACAGAAAAGTTTTAAGTCTCTATTTAAAAGACCGAAGCTCAGATGTCCAGTTTTCTGGGACCTGATTCCAGGCACGTCTCAGACCAGCTGAGACGTCCGGACTGGTCATGACTCGTAACATAGCAGCAGACCAGAAATATGTTTTGTCCGTAAACCAATCAGGGCTTTATGAACCAACAGTTTCAAATCTTTGACACATAGGAAGCCAATGCCAAGACCTGAGAACTGGACTGATGTAATCCACTTTGCTGGTCTTAGTGAGGACTCTGGCAGCGGTGTTCTTAATCAGCTGCAGATGTCTGATATGAGACCTGTAAAGACCATTACAGGAGACAAACCTACTGTATTAACATGCATAGAAAAATCCCCCCCCCCAAAAAAAACCCCAAAGAAAACACAGGTGGGCCACAGGTGATTAATTGATTTATATCAGTTTATTATTTGATTTGTTTCCTTATGTCCGTATCCTCTAAAATCACAGAAGTTCAAATCAGCTTCTTCTCATTTTATTATTACACAGTTTATTATTACAAACTGTACATAAACCTCTATATGGAAACTTTATTTTACACCTTTTTAAAAGGTGTAAAATTAAAGTGTTTAGTTCCTAAATAAATGTAATTAAAGTCTAAAATAACCTCAATCTCCACAGGTTTATGTATATGCAGTAAAGGTCCATGTCAGCTGTTGCGGTGTAGAGCATCATCACCTTCTTGTGATGGCTGAATTTGTCTTTTTTTTTTTGTAAATGTTTTGGTCTTAATTTTCCCACCCTTATAAAAGGAAAGGTAAGAATACTAATACTCAATTTCTTTGGGACAAAATGATCATATTTTGAAACTGAATACAAACAGGAATATCAGCAGAATTAATGACTTTAGTTAAAAAATATCAGCCTGCAAAAGCAAATATGTAGCAAGTCCTGTACAATGTTTGGGTTATTTGGCCCTGGTATTATATTTTATATTAGTTGCAGCTCGGACTGATTTTGGGAAACATTCAATACACCCTCAGTTCAGAAATGTGGGCTCTGTGGACTCTGAATTTGAGTAGTGAAGTTAGTCATCGTTCACACTGGTTTATTTGGGAGCAGCTGGTTTGGGACTGGAGGTTTGTTCCTATGTTGGAGATGATGACCTGTGACTGTGTGAGTCTTTGTTTGTCACAGTTCTGTGGATATTTCTACAGTTTCCTCTCCCGTGTGTCCCTCAGCTGATACATTAAGAGTTTTGAACTGGATTTGGTCCCCTGTTTGCCACACCCATCTCACAGCACCCAGCTTCACTTCCTTTTACTGTTTCCCCAACAGAGCCAGCATCAGAATCCAGTTCCATCTAAAAGTGCTGGGGGAGGGTAAAATCCTCCCTGCTCTGTGCTTTTAAGGCCATGAATTCCTGCAGATTAAAAAGAAACCACTCGCATTTTAATAGCCTTATTGCTTTTCCTGCGTTCCTTCCCTGAGCTTTCTCATCTATCATCTGCTTTTATGGCAGTCTTAGCTTCTCAGTCAGTTTTTATGAAAGCTTTGAAGTGGCTCGCACCTGTTGTGTTCAGCGTTTAGAGTTGGAGAGCTTCCCTCTTTGACATGTGGTTTGACCTCAGCGCTGCAGTCACCCCGGGGTTGCTTTGAGGTCAGAGAGGGGGTCAAAAGGAGGGACTAGTAGTGGGTTTGGTCAAATGACTTACTGGGAATCTCTCAACCCAAACACCAGTCATATAATACTAATTTGTCACTGCATTATATCGAGAAATAAAGTCAAGTTTGGGAGGTTCAGTATTTAAAATGTAAAATAGATTTTGAAGCCCTGATGAAAAGCAGATCCTCAGCTCTTCCCACCATTCTCCTCCTCCATTTCTTTTCCTTGAGTGTTTAAAGCTCCTCTAAATATTCCTCTTCATAAAACGCACTGGAGAGCAGTGCAAAGCTGCTTCTAATTTGGTGTACTTTGAGTGAACCCTGACTATTTCCTCTGACTGGGCCTGTTGTATGTGAGCTATGTGCTCGGCACTCCTGCAGAGAAAACCTGGAAGAAAAACACTTCCAGACTGGAAGGAGCGTCAGCTGAGTGGAGGAGGAAGAAGAGGAGGAGGAGGAGGTTGAGCAGAGGGGCTGGATCCACCGACTGCTATTCCTATTCCTCTAATCCTCTTAGGCTATGCCCACCGCTCCACACCCAAATCACCACAGCTTTCTCCTTAACACAAACCAAATACACAAATACCCAGAGGATCCACAGGAAATGCTTCTCTTTATCTTCTGCCCCCTCCTACTTTTCTTCTTCTTCTCCCCTCCTTCCTGTTTCTGGTGATCTGTTATAATTTGTCAGCTTTAATTCAGTCGCTGTGATTTGTGGCTCTAGCGTTTAACTGATTTAAATTAAAATTAAGCCTTAGATTTTAAGCACAACTTTCCATCCATTATTTGCAGCAGAAGCGCAGGTCTGTCCTAATTTCGAATGCATCGAAAAGGCATCATTGTGTTAAATTGCCTGTGCGCTGCGACAGACTTTGCTTCAGGTTCTTTGCCATCTGTTGTGTGGACCATGTAATTTTACATGTCACTGGTTTTCAGACTGGGGGAACTGGATATAAGGATGTAGTTATATTATCTACAAGTAAGCTCACACTCTGCCTCACACTGCTCATTTTGGGCTGAACCAGTGCTGGTGTTCGGGGTTTTTCAAGCCGATTGCGGTGCCTATATTTTGAGTGGGATCCTGCCAACAGACCACACACACAATGTAATGATCATATTCAAGCAGAAACGCTCCAAAGGTTAAGTTCAACCAAATACAATAAAAGAAAGGAAGGAAGAAAAACCTCACTTACGTAGCCACGCAGCTAGTTTTGGTTTTCTTTCTGCAGTGGAAGTGAATGCAGTGTAATTTGTGGTGACATTTGTTGTATCCAGCAGCAACATCTCTTCCCAGAGGATCTCAGGATGATCCACAGGACTCACTGTGGATTATTTCCATAGACACAGGTTCTTTGGTAGAAAGCAGGCGTTAAAAACTCTAAGTGAGAAATTGTTGTTTTTTTTTCCCTAATGTTGATGAACTGGACCTTTAAAGAGTTAATTATTCATATGTCACTGAAATGAATTTTATAGACTTTGAAGCTGCACTAATCAATATTTTTATACTAGCAATATATAATGTGAAAGGTGTCACGAACCCACAGGGAACTGTCAGCGACTCTGCATTCCTGGTAGCATTTCTGCAGGATTGAGCTACTACTTAGTTGCTTTTTTTTGCGCGCTGGTTGGGTAGACATATTTTACATGCAAATTAAATGAATATCTATAAATAAAAATACACACACACACACACACACAATGATAATGTACTGTATCTAATTACACAAGGCCATTTTAGGGCCTAGGTGAGAGAGCTGTTTAGGGAAAACAACTTTTAATGCTGGCACTCTGTACATGTATGGTCTGTAGATATTACAATACATTTGACATGGACAGCACTGCTGTTGGATTTTCTAAGCAGTGCACTGTATGCGGTTTGGCAGAAGCATATTTTGAATTCAGGGATTGGGCTGGTTTTGTCACACAGACCTGGCAACCCTGCCTTTCTGTAAGGCTCAACACAGTGAAAGTCTGAACTGTCTGCACATTAATGTTAAAGCTACAGAAGCACAGATTTAGATAAACAAAGACATTAAAGCTGCATATGTTTATGTTAATTATTTAAATGACTGTTATGTAAAAAGGTTTTGCTTATTAACATTTAAATTCACATAAAAAGTAGCAAGTGACTCAGTACGGTTTAACTTCTTTCAGTTCATTGTTTCCAAGGATGCATGAAGCCAGTTTGTGTGACAGTGAAGCTCATCAGTAGACCTACGGTCAGATGTCTCTGCAGCAGCTTGTGGCAGATACATTAACTAATTCTCTCTCATTAGGGTTAGGTTGAAAAGCCACATGGCTGAAAACTGAAACTGGATAATGAACCAACACTGAGGATCACTTTTAGCTGTTTAAGTTTAGCTGTTTTTAACAGAAATTCTGAAAATTTGCTTCAGCTTTGACCTGATCAGCTGGTGTGCCCTCAGTTTCTCTGTGCAATGAGGGATTATTCCCAACATCTGGGGAAAATGACCTCCTAAAGTGGTTTATAATTATAATAATAATAATAATAATCTGGCAAAACTGTTAACTTCTTTTAAAATAACAAAAGTCTCACAATAAGACCCAAGTAATAAATCAAAATTAGCCTTTTATCAACATCTTGAAACATGGTGAATGTCGCTAGCAACGTGGCGCATGACCTGATGTGATTTGATTAAGTTCCATGTCGAGGCGTGATGACATCATCAGATGGTGTCTTCACGTTGTCAGTCAAAACTAATGGAAATTTAAGGTCACAGTCAGTCAGCTCATGTGCACCTTCATCAGCCGTGCGTTTTTCTGAGCTCGTCCCTCATAATGGCCGATATTTAACAAAACACAGTATCAGTGGCTCTGCATATCAGCGCTGTCCTTTTGTCAGTGGGCTCAGTCCCAGTGGACAGACCAATCAGAAGAGCTGTTTTCTTTAGACTTTCCCCTCATTCAACCCGCAGCCTCCAGCAGGGAGTGTGTGCTTTCCTGTTTGACCCCTCTGGCAGGTTCAGCCAGAGGCTAAGGGTTCAGCAGCCGTGGCAGCCGCACATTTTTCTCTGTCTGCTCTTAAGCCAGACTCGCCGTATGCGCTTGTCTGTCACCAGCCTTTATTCCTCTGTTGGAGCTTTCTGTGTATGTTAACATGCAGGGAAGTTGACTCAAAGTTTAATCATGCAGAAAATGGAAAAAGGCTCCCCTGCACCTGATAGGGCGTATACACCACCACACAGGTACCCATTGACCACCCCCATGCACTCACACACACACACACACACACACACACGGTCGGAGGGGTGTAATGCATCTACGTTTATGCATCCCATCTGTCTGCAGGTGGTCACACTGCCTTCCCAGATGCAGCCATGAGTTTCAAATAGGCAGTGGGGTTGAATTGTTGGCGCTGTCTCTCCTCAGTGTGGGACTACCCAGCTATCACAAATGCTTTGGAGGCATATCAGTAGCAGAAGTGTTTTTCCTCTAGATGTATGTTAAAGTGTGCTACACAACCTGGGGAAGTCTAATATACAGGTTTTGTGCTCCACTAGTCATACATCCTCATCATCATCTAATGTGAACACCTTGTTTCACTGATTATATGTCTGATATGGGAGGTTTGGTGATATTGTGTTTTTTTTTCCTCCGTGGAAAGTGGAGAAAGGGATGAATGGAGCTTGTGGGGAAAATGAGCCACTTCTTTTATCAAAGCGACCATAAACACAGCGAGCTGCACGACCATGAAACGAAATAATGAAAATAACTGCACAAGTTAAACATGACGACATGAAGAAGATTCTAAGACAGTGGAAATAGCCAACAGTCTCACAGCAATTCTTGAAATGCTAACGACATGTTGATTTGTGTAAGGACACGAATTTTCTACTAATGCATGGCTTTTAAATTAATGTATTTCAACTTGCAGCCCAGAGCCAAGGCACTTTTTGAAACAGCTGTGTATTGATTTGTGTACATGGACAGGAGTTTTCCATTCTTTTTCTGTAATAATCTCTAAGCCTGTTCTGTGTTTTAATGTCTGCAGTTTTCAGATTTGCACTCACATGACACCGCAAATTAAACTTTACAGAGAAAAAGCAATGTTGCTTCCAGAGGTTTAAAAACCTGGAGCTGTTTTACCACTGTCCGCATTATTTTATTTCTGCAGCTATGAGTAACTTTGTGCATAATAATTCTTTATGTACATCAACAGAGCACCAGTAAATTCAGTGTCCACTAAACAGTGCAGTGTATGCGAAGTAAACTAGCTGCATTTGCTAGCTCTCCACCTGCACTGCCAGCCATTACAACATACAGAGACAAACAACCATTCACGTCCACATTCACACCTACGAGTCACAGATGAACCTAAACCAGTGTATCTCAGAGGCAAGTAAACTGTCTCCACAAATATGTTCTACGTTTTATTCTGTCAGGAAAAATGGAAAAAAGTATACACAGCAGGTCTCATTATAGTTTGTTTCTGAACTGAAATGCTGTAGCATTTTTACATAAAAGCAGGAGGTCACAATATCATGTGCTTAGATGAAATAATACCACTTATAGAGCACTGTATTATCTACATAGTTATATTCGTGCAGAGATGCACAAAATGCAGTGTTTTCCCCCTTCCCTTCCCATCAGATGGCTTTGTGTGTCAGACCACTGGCATGTCTCCAGTGCAGTGTCTCACCATACATCTGCTTTACGTGCAAGCTGCTTCTGACTGCTCTCTGCCAGCTACAGAGGGAAAGCATTTGGTGCATTAGGAGCAGTGAGGTGACCTGACTTCACCAAAAACAAATGTCGGTCTCTGTCCTCATCAATGAAACCAGGTCACACCGCAGCTGAAGAAGTAACATGGCTGACTTCTCCTTCTGAAGCTATTTACTGTCAGATGAATACCACTTGGAATTCAGACCAGCAAACTTTTCTGAATCCTAACGCAGCACCATTATGTCAGCTTCATGCAAGTCTACCCAAAGACTTTGCAGAACTTTTTAGCTTTTGATTCTGTCACCGTTTCACAACGAGTCACAGAGACTTTCTACTGCCCAAACTTCTCCTCTAACTCAGATAAGGAGCAAGAATCAACAGATCTATAAATCATCTCATTTTAATTAACCTTGCTGGTCATCTTTCTCATCCGTTGTCACAGGGGTAACATTCATACTTGCGTACAGGACTGTATGTGTTGCAGACTTGTTAAGTCTTCCCTCACGCAAAAACGTCACACAGGGAGAATGTAGCTGGAGATTAGATTAAACCACCAGGTAATTCCATGCAAGGACGAGGGTCCAGTAATTTTCAAGAGCTTGTCCCTTACCATCAGTAATTGAGTTTACTCTGATGAAGTACGGAAGAATGTAATCTAATCAGCGGAGATGCTGGAGAGACTGTTCTTCATTTTCTGCGCTGCTAGGTTGTGTTCATGAGGGCAGCACGTAAGTCTCAGCACAGATTGAGTCTGGTACATTTTCACTTGAAGGTGTGATGTGATTGCTGGCCTCTGTTGACGAATTGTATGTGTAAATTACAAATTACAGGCATATCTTCCATAAACACTGCTGTTTAATGCCTCCCGTGACTGCCTTTCACCAGTTCTTCCTCTTTCCAGCATAGTCAAGAACCAAAAACCAAATAATCAAACAAAGCCTTCGTAATATTTGCTTGGATTTCCCCCGGACAAAAGTGGTGGACTAGCCAACTGACAACCGACCAAACTACTGGTCATTACCATCCCTAGAACAGCTGGTGGAAGCATGGGTGACTCAACCTCCTAAGACCAAAGCAGGGTTGAAATGTATGGCGATCAAGCCTATTTGCAGAGAGTTAGCCTTTCCCCTTAAACAAGAAATCTGCAATTGTAAAGTTCCATTAAATGCTAATATTGTATCCAGGCAAAATAATTCTTATTGTCACAGGGCATCTTTGAGTAAGATCTTGTTAATTGTCTTTTTCTAGCTTCAGATGTCTAAATGAATCATTCGCTCATTTGAAAACCAGCTTCTTCATCTTCTTCCTCTTGTCTACATTTCCTGCAGCCATTGAAACACAGAGCACCAGTTCTGAGGAGCTCGTCCCCAGCCCGCCGTCCCCACCGCCCCCGCCCAGAGTCTACAAGCCCTGCTTCGTCTGCCAGGACAAGTCCTCTGGATACCACTACGGTGTCAGTGCTTGTGAAGGCTGCAAGGTAGTACTCCCGAACCTCGTCAGAGTAAATGTCATGCTGTGTTTTCTCTCTGAGACAAAGGGCGTTTTCATCCAGAGTGGTTATTATTATAATGCTGAAGTGGTTTTCACACAACTTTCATTATTTAGCCTTATGGGAAAGTGGCAGCTGAGTGAAACTGAGAACTTTGGTTTCTTCTTACTTTTCTGAACTTCTGTTCTGTGGATGGTACTATGGATGAACTCATAACAGGTACTGAACTCACATGTCAGCAAATCCATGTCCATAATACAGAGAGAACTGGATCTGCTGATGGTGACTGGAGTACAGTTAAAAGCTCCAGAAAAAGCTTGTAGTTCAACCTTGAGTTTTTGTAAAACGTTGTCAAACAAAGTTTATCGTTCAGTTGTAAAATGTCTAATACAGAAGAAGTTCAGTGACTTCAAACACAAGCAGAGCATTTTGGGATACAATGACAACAACATCCATGTGTTGTCATGCAATGAACTGCAGCACATTAAGTCTTTAATACAACATAACCTAAAACATAACGCAAAAGTTGCCAAATCATCTGAGTCACCGTTAAAAACGCATCACAAATTAAACTCCATTTACCTCAGTTTCATTGCCACAGCAGACCTGTACAAAACCGCAAAACCAAAACTATCTGGGGACTAAAAACCACCAGAGGTAAGTGAGAAAATGGGGTTTTTTTGTAATGTGGGTGAACTGCTCCTTTAAGACATGACAGCATCTCTGCTCAGTCTCAGCTTGCTATTCTCAAATGCTCCACTTTTAGAAATTCCTTCAAACATCTGCTCTGCCAGCATTTATTCTGTCTTCTATCTTTCTTCTTCCACTTACAGCAACTGTTGCTAGGCAACCGCTCACGCCCGCATGCACATACTGTATACACACACACACACACACACACATACACACACTATTCAGTAGACTAGTCAGTGAATAGGCTCCTAAGAATGGATTTTAAAGCATTACTGAAACGCTGTTTGGAACATTGTATATGTAGAACAGATGAGCCGAGCACCAAACAGTAAACACTGACACTGCTTTGTTCGTGGGAACTGTAATGGATCACATTAAGGTCTCTGTGAGCATACCACATGTATACCTCGCAGACAGCCTGGATAATTCCTTCCCAGGCATTGCAGTTTCCTCCAGTGTAGCCAGGCTGTGGTGTCATGTCCTCTCTCCTCCCCACCTCTGTAATTGAAGCAGTGGTATGCCAGGAATCCTTTAGAGTTTTTGGCCCAGAGGGAGGTGGTGATCAGTTCACTCACCAGACCCTGGGTCAGACTAAGTTGTCTGCGGACTCCCATGCCGTTTATGTGCCAATATAAGCCTCATCGTAAAAGGCCGGTCATGACCTTTGACCTTCCTGCTATGGCATGTGATTAAGTAAGCTAACTTTAAAAAAAAAAAAAAAAAAAACAAACAAACACTGAGCAGTATGTACCCAGCGTGAGCTCACACAGATAAGTAGTGAAAAGTCATCATCATGTCAGTGGATCACATGACTGTGGGTCTGAGCACACACACAGTGTGTGCAGCTGTGGAGTCACATGAATGTAACGGTGCATCTATAAAAAGCAGGAGCATTTACATTGTAGGGCTGTCAGCAGAAACCATTATAACATGGATGCTACTGTCTTTGGTTCCATCGTGGTTATTCTGAGGGAACTATATACAGCAAACATTTCACTGACACTCCTTAGCCTTAGAGCTAACCTTGTAGTCACACCACATAAACAGCCTGAATGTAAGTGTTGTTATGTACCTATGGCAGTTTGTTACAAAGTGAAACCAGATACAACCAAACAGCCTAAAGGAGCTGAATCAGCTGTACTGGTATAAACACTGGATTTTATTTTGATGCAGCCATTCTGGTTTGCTGACATGTCTGTAGTTCCTTTCATGGGAAATATCATCACTGTTAGACGTTTTGGAAGCTGATGTGAAAAGTTTTCCCCACTTCACTGATCATAATGACAGTTTGGTTTTATGTAGCATTAGCTCCTCCCAGCAAAGGGGGATAGGAGTGAGATACTAGACAATTCCCCTGCGGGAAATCGCGAGAGTGGTGCATTGCGCTTTGTTCGCCCATGTGTGAGTCTGTGTGA
>JBBMJY010000005.1:19200373-19212325 GCA_037833715.1 Toxotes lorentzi
ATTGCACACTATTGACCTCTATAGCTTTGCTATAGAGGTCCAATAGTGTGCATGCGAAGCAATGCACCACTAACAAGGCTGAACAGGACATCCATCCATCACCAAACACTCACAATGTGTCTGTTACTGAAGAACAGAACAGACCTGATAGAACTGATTATCGGGGGAAGAGCAGAGTGAAGGACCGGTGTTCTTATACTGCAGGTAAGGGGTGTGGCTGATTGGCTGATCAGGCACAGGTGAGCAGGTGAAGTTGCTGGAATCCAGAAAAAGATCAGGCCCATACACACACAGACAGGAAAACAGACAAACAGGGGACAAATAAGAAACAAGGGTGAGGGGAAACAGTGTGAATATAAGGAACGAGGGAGAAACTGCCTTCAGTTTGAAATGAAAATAAAATAAAAGTTCAGATTCTAAAATAAAACTTCACAGCCAGGGAACAGTTGACATTTTTAAATGATAAATAGCTCAAGTTATTAAATAATTATGAAGCCACAGACAACAGCATTAACAGGTGCTGGCTGTGATATTATCAGAGTCTGATTGTAGTGTGACTGAGTAACTGAGTTACCCAGCAGCAGATTTGCTGTGTGGACTGAGCTGATTTGAATTGTTAAAAACCAGTGCAGGCATATGGGCCTCCAGAAGCACATGCATATGCAGCAGATGACAGTCTCATCTGTGTTGACCCAAAGTCAAGAAATCCTCCAAAGTCAAGGCAGCCTTCACATTCAGTCACCCCCTACACTTCCTGCCCGTTTGACATGTTCAACAGCGTCCTGAAAACCCCGGACGAAAACTCCACAAAGTGTCACAGGTGCTGTGGCACCACCTTAAAGTGAGCAGAGGTAATCTGATACGTAAGTTCCTGTAACTTTTTCAGAGCACGATGTCCGTAACTGACTCTGCTTTTCATTCCACTGACAAACACAGGAGGAAGAAGCTGAATATAAGTAGTATTGTTGACTCCCAATTTGTCAGTTTGTCTTTCCGAGCATGAGGAACTGCTGGTTCTCAGATTTCTGTTACTTTATAAACTCTTGCATTTTGGCTTTAGTTTCTGTAGTTAATGTTTCTTTGCTAGTCACACACATCACAGTTCACACAGGAGAGGAAACTTAAGAGTCAGACAGATTACAAAAAACATTTTACAGTTCAACTTTTTCCAGTAACTGTATCCCTGTCCACAGAGCACACTTTCAACAGGTTACTCTTTGTTCACTCGAAAGTTGTTCTAATGAAATCACAGCACGGTCTGTTGAAAAATGTGACGTGCATCTTGTCATATAAATGTGTGGGCAATTTCATGTTTTTCTGATTCCTGAATATGTGCTTATGTCACTTTTTCATAAAACTCATGGCAGCAGTAACATTTGTGTAACGCTTCCAGCACAGCACAAGTCTGAAGTTGATGCTGTCACATGAACATAAAAAAAAATCATCACCCAACTTTGTAGTTTCCCTCAACTCTCCAGAGCTTTTCAGCATCTTTTAGCTGATTGTTTTGGTTTTATGACCTGAAACTTTACCGTTTTGTTTCACTCTCATCAACCAGGTTTCCAGCAACAACAGGCAGTTTTTTCTTAAGCAAAAAAAAAAAAAAGCTCTGATAAACCCACTGTGCTCTGCCAGCCCGGCACCAAACAGCAGACAGACACCGTCAGCAGCTATGAGGTGGACATAGTGGAGCATTTAGCAGCTGAAGCACCAGGTGGTTTTCTCAGGAGTTGGGTGAGACCAAAACAGATCTAAAAGGAGAGTGAATATTAATCTTACATTCATCAGATGGACACAAACACAACTTCAAATGAAAGCTAATCTTTCTCTTTGTCTGCTGAATGTGACAATAGACTATTTGCTAGCATGGTGCTAGCTTCAGGAGTTGGCCGCACCAAGTGGCCAAGAAAAACCCAAACATACAAATAATTAATAAATCAAACATTAAACAAGGCAATGTGAAATGTGCATTCACCAACTGTAATTTCTTTGGTGCTAAGAAATTAAAATCCATTGTAGAAACCAAGAAAAAACATCATTAATATTCGGTTGAGGAGATTTTTCTCATGTTGAACCACTGTTGTGTGAGGGGCCACTGGTTTCTCCGCTCCGTATATCTATTTAAAATTCAAGTCAGAGGCTCGAATCAGAGCGGCAGCAAATTCAAAACACTGTGTCACTGCAGTCGGAAACAAACAAAAGGGGGCATGGTGGCTGAATTCACTCAAATTGAAGGCCATACTAAAGGTGAACTCATTTAAGTTTTCTCCAAAGCGTAGTGTTTAGCTTCTGCCCACAGGTAGCTGTGCACATGACAGAATTATAATCACTGTGAGCGGATGTTTCTTGACAAAATGAACCTTGGGAGTTAGAACCAGCTTCAGCCGTGCAGCTTTTATGTACACAGACTTTTACCTTTGACCTTTTATCAAACAACCAGGTTATCTTCTAGTACAGCTGTAAATCTTTTGTACTGATGAGAGAGAGTTTTTGCAGGAGAACCGTTTTTCATTTTATTGTGAAAATGAAAACTGTGTTGTAGATTTAATTTTAAATAGATAAAAAAATGTTCCCATCAATCTACACTCAATAATCCATGATGATAAAGTGAAAACATGTTTTTAGACATTTTTGCAAATTTAGTAAAATGCAGAAACTGAACTGTCTTATTTAAACATGTATTCAGACCCTGAGGAAAGCTCTGACTTCAAACTGTGGTCAGGTGCATCCTGATTGTTTTAATTATCCTTGAGATGTGTCCAGAGCCTGATTGGACTAAAGCACACACACCTGTGTATGAGAGCTCCCAAGGTCACAATGAAATCTACAACAAAATAAAGTGAACAGTGAAAGGGTCTGGACTTTCTGAAGCCACTGTGGCCTCTTTCACTTCGCAAGTCTTCTCTTACAACTTATACCCATGCCGCTGCATGGATGGACGGACGGATGAAGGACTCAGCAGCAGAGCGGTCATGTCATGAATAAAGCTCAACGTTTACGTAGCGAACGTGTGCGTCAGAATGACAAAAAGCCATCACTTGGCTTGACTTACAGACAGATGAAGACGGCAATGTTATGCATTCTGTCTGAAAAAAAAAAAAATCTTACAGATGAACATCCCACAACCTGGACAAATAAATTCAAAGCTGTGTTATTTGTATAATTAGAAACCAGAAAATGAAGAGAGAGAATGTTGTCCTCAGTGATTTAGTTTCCTTTTTCAGACTGGATGCAGAGCAGTTTAGAAATCCACAATCCACTGATTGTTTTGCATAAGCCCTGAAATGTCCAGAAAGAAAGACAGATTGAATCTGTACGCGTGTCGTCAGCGCTGACAGGCCTTTAGGGAAGAAGACAAAACTTTGAGCTGAGAACACTCCTCCCCCCCCTCTCTGTTACGTGTTGGATCCTGAGACGTTGACACAGTGGGATTAGTTTGATGGAACTGGTTTGACAAGCGGGAGACCATAACCTCCGTGAATAAAACACAATTCAGAACGCTCACCCTGGAGAAGAAACACTCCTCTTTCTGAACCCCCAGCCCTCTCTGCTCTCTTTCTTTTCCTCCGCAAAGCCACATGCATTGGGTGAATAAATTCACCTGTACTCACCAGAGATTTTAGACCTAACTCACTTTTCACAGGACCTACCAGAGGCCTGGCATATAAATAATGTATGGACAAAATGAAAGCACATTCCACCTTCCACACAGGAAAACAACTTGTATCTAAACTTGTGAGAGGGTTGAGCTGAGTGTTAGGTAGGAATGAGGTACTTTGGCTAAAAGCATTAGTAAACTGCAGTCCATTTACCACGGCTACATACTTAGAAATTTAATCTACAGCTCACAACATCCTGTTTCAGATACTGTGCTAACAGCTGGTCATAACAACACAAGTGCTTCCTCAGTCTATCACATCTATTTATGGCTTACTGTCGAAAGTGGATATCAGGCTTGTGAACATACAATGATGTAATAACTGGCATATATAAATCTTTAAAGCACTCAGGAGAACACACTGTGCCTCGCTCACAGCTGCTAAATGCACTAAAAGTGTTGTTTTAATAATAAAGCATTTAGAAAAAAACCCTGCTCCTGTGTTTAGATGTGTATCAAAACACAAAGAAAATCCCATAATCTCAGACTAGATTCAGTTAATGTGGTTGAAAATTGAAATGAAATTTAAAAAAAAAAAAAAAAAAAAGATCAAACTGTTTAAAATGTAATTGTAAAGTCGAGACATCTAGATTAACATCTAGAACTATCTGTATGATGTCAAAATCAGATTTGAGTCTGAAAAACTGGGCTAATTATTCTTTTTTTAAAAAAATATCTATTTAGTATTTATGTACTTAGGCCATTTAACACCCACAGCTTTTGCCTGCACTGCCCAGCGAGGCCGCTCTGAGTCTATATGATTACATGGCAGGTCAGGTCACAAACCTTGTAATGTGGTTTATGCATCAGCAGGGAAAAAGACCAACCTGGTGGGGAATACATTTACAGATAATTGTGGGTTAATACGATGGTTCCAGTCTTGAGCAGGGTATGCTTTAGCACAACTGAGTGGGACTTATAACTGAACTTTTTTTCTTTTTTTTTTAATGACATTTTTTTCTGAGAGCAGAAAAACAGTAAGAAAAGTGATGTTAATAAGTGGATGTAGGTCTGCTCTGATTTGGAAGTGCGGTGCACAGCATGGTACCCCCTTATTGTCAGAGGAGATCTTGCAGAGTGGTTTGAGATATCCTGCTGACTAACAGACAAACACATAAACAGGACTAAAAATATAACCTCCTTGGTATAACAATGAATTATGCAGGAGTTTATAAATCTGGTAACTAGACTGCATATGACTGAATTTTTCTGCTTTTGCACTTACACGGATTCTCACTGACGAATTGGTTGAGTTTTATGTAAGAGGGCCTGGAATCAGGACAGATAATATATATAAGGTTTAATCAGCAGTAAAATGAACATTCAGGTGTCACTTACATTAAAAGAATGAAAACTCCTATAGTTTTTCTTGTTGCCGGTGGTTTGCCATGTGCCACTCACTCAGTTAACCTTCCTATATATTATCCTCTATGCTCCTGCCTACATCCACAGCAGTGCCTGGGCCGGCAGCACCCTCCACACATCTCATAATCCTTCTCCTCCCCCATGTGCTTTTCATATCTTTATTTACTCCCTGCTGTCCGCTGCCGCCCATGATGAAGAGCCCAGTTGAGCTGGGCTCTCCATCACTAGACAGATAGAGAGCGAAAAGAGGACGTGGATCTGCTGGGGCCCTTTCTCTGACTGTGTTCTGCCTGTCACCATAATCTATACAGCTCCCCTCGGTGCTAACACTCACTCCATAATGTGATTTGTCAACGTTGTACAACATAAAAGAAGTGCGAGTGCTAATAGAGAGAGAAAAATCAAACGGGGAGGGTCAGCAGCGCAGAAGTGTGACAGGAAATAGATATGACTGTTATTCCACCACATCCTTCTACTTTCCCCTTGGTGCAATCTGCAGTTCAGCTGGAGAGACTGTCGCACGCCTTTTTCGGTCAGGGCCAAGTGGAAAGGCAAGACTTGGGTTTTGTGTATGCTGCGTGTATCACCCGGAGTGTGAGTGTACATTTGGGAGCTTAGGTTGTTGACAGTGTGTGAAATGAAGCAACAGTATGTGAAGTGTCCTCTCGCGTACTGCTGTGGGAGGTTTGTCAGAGGAATTAGCACGTACCTGCTCGAACGGGTCTCCAAAATGTGAATGATGGTCCTTTTAGTGCTTTGGTTTTATGTGCTGTAGAGTATTTTTGTAAACACATTTGCTTACTTGTTGGATTTTGTGGAAAATATGCACCTCAGCACTTTGTTTTATCTTTTACAGGGAAACTATAGTTACAGCATAAATCAAGATAAAACATATATATTTTTTAGTATCATTGGAATTATATGTTTATTTTCTAATATTCCAACATCTACCTCTGAAGCTAATATTAAAAAAACAACAGTGATGAGGGTTAATCAAAACCATATGAGAAGAAAAGGGGCCTAAAATGACAGTGAGAGTTTGTAGTATAATCCCAGTGTTTGACTGACTCAGTATTATTAGTCCAACTACTGAAAAACTGGAAGAAAACCTGTTTGTGCAAGTTGGTTATTTTCTGTCTGCACTCAGGATTTCACTGACAAGAACAGCCAAACACAGAGGAACAAGGAACAGAAACAAGCCAGGGCTGCCATCCAGCAGGGAACCAGAGGGTGATGCCAGTCTGCTGAAATTTTACCAAAGTAAAACTTGCATATGAAGTTTAGGACTTGCTGTGGTTAAGATAAAAATGAGCTCAGCTGACATATATTCAGAGTAACTCTGAAAAACAAACACCCAGCCCCCCAAAAAGTCCACAGAAATCAGCCACTGCTGTGAAATTGTGTCGAACAGTGGTACGAGAAGCATCAGTCAGTCTGATACAACACAGTGCTGTGATGACCTGAATATAACTCATAACTCATAACATAAGCTCCTCCCTTTCCTGTTATACACTTTGCATTGTGACAGCTTTGTGTCAGCTCCTTTCTTTTCACATTTATTGCTGTTGTTTTACTTGATTTGATTTGATTTGATTCATTTATTTTTTTGTGTCAACTGGTCAAACAGCTTATACTGTAACACAAGCCTGTTCAGTATCGATCCAGACTCCACCTGGATCCACACTGGTGGTAATGACAAGGGGAACCTAGTATAAAGAGTATTACCTGTTGGCTCCTGGTCCCACCTGTACAGGTTGAGCTGGAGCTTTCAGGACCTGCTGGCTCTGGTGAGCCCAGTTCCCAGGAACATGGACTCACACTGAACGACAGGTACACGACTGGCAGGTCAAAACATCTGACGACAGACTGACAAAGTTTGACAACTAACTAGCCTAAAGATGCATTTAGCAGCTGAAGAGCTAGATTTTTTTTCCTCAATAGTTGGTGGAGACCAAACCAAAGCTAAAAGGAGAATGAAACCTGGGGGGCACAAACACAACTCCACAACTCCAGCCCACAACTGCTCTCTAAGCAAAAGCTGTGCTAAATTACTTTGTGTCATACAGATATAGGTCTGAGTAATTAACATTAAATTCTTGACAGAAGTTTCAGGACTTTAGTCCAACTATACCCGAAACGTTACCACCTGAAGAAGTTAGGCCTGGCAAAATGTCCACACCTTGGAAACACAATCCTGTGACGCACTACTGTTTCTGTGAGTACATGCCTTGCCATGCTGGATGGGACAGGTCAGCAACAGGTCTGACTCTGTGTGGTGTGTGTGTTAATGTGTAAGTGAGCAGGATGGAGGCCTCCCATTGGAGAGCGAGAGAGCTTAAAGATGGCTTCTGATTGCTCTGGGGGGCCCTGCCAGGTCTGGGACAGAAAGATGAGCGCTGAATAGCGAGCGGCAACCTAAAGAAAAGGGCCACAGTGGGGCGTCTGTGGAGGACCGGGTGACCTGAAACCTCCTCATTCTCTCCTCCGTTGTCTTTTCATGCCTCTCATTCGGTCTCCAGTTCTGTGTCTCTGCAGCTATTCAGAACTGGTTGGGTGAGTCACACAGCTCCTCTGTTCAGGCCTCTCACAAGCTACCCGTTCTCATTCTTCCTCCTCTTGTTCTCTTCCTCCTTTTTTTGCCCTCTCCTTTCTACTCTCCCCTTATCTTAGCTTTCAGTCTCTACTGTATCTCCGGGTCCATCTGTGTACTTTGAGTGTTTGGATGGACAGATAAGCATGGAGGGGGGTGGTGGAGAGAGAAGGACGAACATAAGAGAAGAGTGGGGGTCTGAAAGAGCCCTGTCTTGTTTTCCATGTCGTAGCTGTTGACTGCCACTCTGTTTGTTCCTTATCTGTTGAGGTTTCACATTTGCTGCAGTAACAATGTGGGTCTTTGTGCAGTCTGAGCTCCTTTCTTGTCCTGTTGTTCTGTATTTTCAGTTGATACAACAGGTGAACCACAACATCACCGCTGTCCCCATTTTCTGTTTCCCAAATGTCAGCTTTTAGCGTCTATAAAACCCACTGTGCACACACACTCAGCCCTTCATGTGTTCACTGGGGGAAGTGTGTGTACATGGAATACAATAATTTTTAGCTGTTGCTTGAGAACTTTGTATCGCAGCATCTGTTCAACCCCTCATTTTGACATAACCCCTCCCCCCAAAAAAAACTGAACAGGAATAATTGGATTTAGGAGTTTTCTCATGGCTGCAGTCAGTGTTCCTGGATCTGAGAATTTTAGGAAACCTTCTTTACTTGTTGTCCTTGTCTTTGTGCCCACAGTTGTTCTATCAACCCTGTTCCCTGCCTGAACTCTGTCGTGTCTTTCCAGTAAACTGCAGGTGTAAGTAATAGCCTGGACTGGATAAACTGGATAATTATCACCCTCCACCGCCCCCCCCTTCCTACTTTCCACTCTACCTCTTCTCCTCATTTTTCTGGAACCCCCCAGGGTCTCCAGTGTCCTCTCCACTTTCCACGGCAGTGATAAGATGTCGACACGATTAAGAGTGAAAGCTAATCCGCCGCTCTGCCTCTCTCTCCCTCAGCTGTACCGAACGCTCAGGCAACACAAAACGCTGTGGCCGAGTCCAAAGAGCCGGACAGCCAGTGGATGGCAGGAGAGAGAGAGAGAAAGGGAGAGGGGGAGAGAAAGAGGAGGAGGCCAGGTGGACAAGGGGTTGGCTTGTAGCTAAATAATTAATGGGCAGCACTTTCGTTTTTTAATCTGTAAATGAGAAGGCATAAGATGGCGGGGCCGTCGCTCTGACACCCTATACCCGGCCCATTAAGATAACAAGATGTTGGATAATGATCTTGGTTAAGGTGCAGTTTATCAGTCCAGGGGGAAGTGGCCTCGTCTCCCAGGTGGCTGAGGCTTGTGTCCCCTGATGCACCGACATTATGTCTCGACATGGCCTTATCTACAGAACAGCAACAAAAAGAGAATTCTGGTATGAAGAGAGTTGCAGTTCCCAACATAAACGCAATACATTTTCCAGAAAGCAATGATAATAGCTCCTCAGTAAAACCTAATGATATTAAATAATGTACATCAGCTTGATATTCATTTATCCTGTAAATTTTCACTGCTCATAAATTATTCATATCTCCAAAAAGTGGGCAAAGATTCAAGGGTTTGACTGATGTCTTCATTAAGTTTATATAATTTATATAATTACACAGAGTGATAGAAGATACTTCTGAACATGCTTCTGTTAATAAGAACCTTATATTAACTGAGTTTTAAAGTTACCGACACTGCATTGTTGACGGTTTGGTTGGAGATTTGGCTGCGTCAAGCTAGCAGCTGCTAATGTCGCCTGGTGCCTGTATCTTCCAGCAGAGATGAGGAGTGGACTACAGAGGTGTGATAAGTTCTTACATTTTAAAACTCTTAGTCTTCATCAGCCGACACTGAAAGCCATTTAGCAGCTTTAATACAAACATATTTAAATGATCTTGAGAGAATGATGCTGGTTGAACTGCTGCACTCTGCAGACAGGTACTGCAGGAGGGTAAACTGAGGTATTAGCAGCTCTGCCCTCCTCTGCATCGTCGTGTACCAGGTGGGATTCATTCTCAGAGTGTCCCCGCAGCTTAAACCTCTGATCCTACAATTTATTTAGCCCGGCAGCAGCCCCCTCCCCCCCACTGCACTCCACCTAGGTAAACACCTTTGTACAACACTCAGCTCAGGGGTGTCCTTTGGTTGCACATTTATAAGCTTCAAATGAGTAAACCCGCAGGGCACACGCTGGCAAATGTCAGAGCAGTCTACAGTCTCAGGTCAACACTTATGTCCTGTGGTGGCAGAGAGGAATGAAAGGAGAGGAGGAAAGAAAGAGAAAATACTGATGAGAAAAAGAAAGAGGGTGGAAAAAGAGGGAAAAAAATCAAGGCAAAAAGAGCAGATGTGATGATTGTGTGAGCCTCAGTGTCATCTCAGACACTGATGGTCCCTGGAGGGTTGTAGAGATGAAGCGCTCCGAGTTGCGGCATCTGTTCACCTGTGCTGCTGAACGACAGAATATTCAGCTCTAATGCATGACAGAAGCCACGAGAGCGATGCTGCTGAAGTGAATGCACTGTCAGGGTCCGTGCTCCAGTGGCTGGTCACTGAGAATCACTGATCTGACGTCAAATCCAAGGACAATAATTACACACAAAACAAAATGAGAAATCAGCCCATGAGCCATGATAAAAAAAACAAAAAAAACCCTGATGTTACAGGCTTCAGTCGGGCACACTGTCCACAGCAGAGCTATGCACAGACATTTAAAATTTAAATGATAAGACATTAGATTTTGAATAGACTTTATGAATTTTTTATTCCATTCATTGTAGCACGGGAATGTTATTTCCATGTCTTCTAAATGGACCATCAGCTGAGGGGGATGCAGACTTTTTGTATAGGACCTGTCTTTTAGCACAATGTCATGTATGTAGCCACTGCATACGTTTTGAGTTCCCCCTTTACAAGATTCTTGTTTTCAAAAGATAAAATAGGGATAATAAAAAGGCAGCTGACAGAAATCAGCAGTGTTCAAACAGTTTTTCTCTGCCTTTGTCTAAGATCAAGGATCAGTTGTTTAAAAGAATTATATACATTTTGATGGACACTCCAACAGGGGTATGGGACTTAGCAAAGTCAACTGGAAGAGATTTGTTATGTGTTTTTAACCACACATACACCACATAGCAGTCACACCTATCATCATGAAGTGCTTCATGTAGTTCTCCAGCACAGGAAGTCCAGCCTCCCCATCACACTTGACCCCCTATAGTTTGCTTACTGCTCCACTAAGGCACTGTGACCTCTGCCCTCCACCCAGCACTGCTCCACCTGGGAAAAAAGAACACATCTGTCAGCATGATATTCACTGATTAGCTCATCCTTCAACACAATCATCCCACAACACCTGATCATGAAGCTGAGCCAGCTAAGCCTAAACACCTCCCTCTGTAACTACATCCTGGACTTTCTCACAGGTAGGCCACAGTCAATCCAGATTTGCATTTAGACTTTCTGCAGCACCACACTGAGTACAGGCACTCACCAGAGCTGTGTACTCAGCCCACTCCCGTTCACACTGCTGATATATGACTGCACTGAATCTGTAAGCTTCATTTAAGTTTGCTGATGAGACAATAGCAACCTTTCCCTAAGTATGAAGGAGATTACCATCAACTCCAGAGAGACATGTGCTGAACACACACCACTGGTACCTCTGTGCAGAGGGTCAGCAGCACAAAGTTCCTGGGAGTGCAGGTCACAGAGGACCTCTCCTGGATTTCACATACCAATGTACTCTCCAAGAAAGCACAGCAGCATCTCCACTTCCTGCGTTGGCTCAAGAAAGCGAACCTCTCTCCACCCGTCCTCTCCACACTCCACAAAAGCTTCTTCCTTCCAGCTGTGAGGAAACTCAGCAGCTTGAGCCAAACAGTCCATGGGAAATGATATTGAATTTGATTCATACATACTTGAACCATCTGCAGACAACACGGATTTCCTTGTGAACTTATTTGGTCCTGATACAACATCTGAAGACGACTAAATCCAAGAAGACAATGAGTCAGAGGCAGAGTGGGAGTTAAATGAGCTCGAGCACATTCAGATGAAGGCCTGTATGAACCCACAATGACCTGACCTGACACTTGGTGCTGGGAGCCTCCACAAAGAAACTGCTTTGCAAGAGTGAGCTAGATTTTCTTGGCAGAGGATCAAAATGAACTTATCATAACAAAACTGGAGCTTCTGTCTGTGTTTACATCAGTGCAGAGATTTTGATTTGTTAGGACTTGTAAGGCGGGTCAAGATTTGTCGTTAGAAATGGTCAGCTGATGACATTTCCACAGCTGATAAATTCTCTGACTCTTCAAACCTTGTGTTAACATTCAACAACGATGGGCTCCTCTAAGCA